>KB663611.1:3160430-3186515 GCA_000349025.1 Anopheles minimus | reverse complement strand
CCCCCCCCCCCCCCCCCCCTTCACTCACCGACACTTATTTTGAACCTTTTGACAGAGGAGTTTGATAAACCCAGGCGACAAATTTGAATGTCGTGTTCTTATCTATTTTAAAAAAATCAAAATTAACTCATTTTGTGTTCAAATAATCACCGTTTCATGCAATTATTTATTCTTAATGATTATTAAAATATTAACAAAAAAATTAAAAAATTTATTATATTATTATTTTATTTACTTTCAATAACTATTAGACTACATTCTTGCATTTGTATGCCGATTTCGCTCTAACTCGGTCCATATCATGGATTTTGCCCATAAACTTGTTTCCTCACGTCGATCTTGCTGAAACTCGGTCCATATCATGGGTTTTGCATAATTCTTGTGTCCGTGTACCGATTTCGGTCAAACTTTTTCCACGACGTGAATTATTGTTGTGAAACTCAACTACAACTAAATGAGTGCCGGTGTTCCTATTTTTTCACTTGGGACATCACTCGTGAAAGGGAAGGGGGAATTAATTTAGACTTTAACCCAGCAATTTTTCTTTAAGTTATTTATAATTTCACAAAAATGTTTCTACTCCCTGCCAGCTTGCTGCAGATGGCAGGGACTTTGGTTAAAAATGTCAAACATAAGTTTGTTGACATTGTCTATAAATTCACGGTAGCCTTTTTACCAATTGATCAAGTGATTTTGGCCACGAAATTATTAAATATATATTCTCCTGTTCAAATAGGCTCGGAAGTACTCAATTTAGTTAACAAAACCTTAATGCATACCAATTTTGGCCCACAAACCAGACGTAGGCCCGCGGAGTCAAACGAGTTTGACATCACTGCCCTAGACGAATTCCAAGATATGCGACACTCCATGAACTTCCTCTGCACCTTTCTACTGCTTTCGCCTCTCGCAGAGACAGATGCGACGTGAATTCGTAGCTAAAAGCAGCACGGTTTTCCCAGAACACACAGGTGGTAAAACGCGGACTTCGAAGGTACCAATTTATTTTCCGGCCTGCTGACTGGAGCATGATTGAGTGCGAATTAAAGCCCCTTAACGGTTGCCATTATGCGAAAGATTAGGTAAATTGCATCGGATAGCAATGCCAAGTGCGTGCGCGTGTTTGTGTGTTTTTATGTGGAGCCATTTCTCCACATGGATGAAGCCCGTGTGATACATACCTATGTTACTGGGAAATGTTCGCTTTGATACTAGTAGGCGTTGAGTGTAATCCCTGTTTCACTCTTTCTCTTTTTCTCTCTCTCTTTCTCGATCTCTTGCACGTACCTCTCGCTCGGCTGGCAGAACATTTCCATCCTGGTGGTGCTGCTATACTCGTGGCGCATCAGCGTGAACGTTAAAAAGTACGGCGACCTGGAGGACGTGTACTACGGTAAGTGCGTGTTCTCGCTTAACTTCACCGCCGGTATCCAATTATTCGGTTTCCTCCACTAATCGGGTTTCCTTTCGCACCGGTCTCGTATCGCTCTAGGTGTACAGATAGCCTACTTCGCCATCATCGGTACGCAATGTTCGATGATCCTGCTCAGCGTGGTCCTTATTTTTGGAATCTATCGGGTAAGTGGATCTTTTTTTTGCGGGAATTCATCGAGAACGCGTAAGAGAGGGAGAGAAAGAGTATCCACCAACGGTCGTTTTCATTCCCTGCAACAGGAAAACATCGGCCTGGTCGTACCGTGGATAATCGGATTTATCACCTTCATGGCACTGGAAGCAGTCGCAATGGTATACTCGAACGTTTTGCGTGATCACGTGAACCGCCAGTTTGATTCGCTCTGCAAGGCGGAGGTAGCATTCTTCATATCGAGAGCCATCAT
Source organism: Anopheles minimus (assembly GCA_000349025.1). Lineage (NCBI taxonomy): Eukaryota > Metazoa > Arthropoda > Insecta > Diptera > Culicidae > Anopheles > Anopheles minimus. Next base: position 3,184,677 of record KB663611.1, on the reverse strand, counting down.
CAACGTAAGCAGACATCGGTCCCGGCTGGTGTTGTGGTTTCATGTCCGGAATGTACCGCTTTGCATATCTTTCCCTATTTTCTTCCCAGATAATGGCCATGTGGGCGGTAACACGCTTCTATAATCTGTTGCGTGCCGGCGTTACCTGGAAGGGACCGGAGCTGATCGAGCTATGACACAACTCGAACGAGACGGAAAAGACGCTAGCGTCCTTCCGCGAAGAGACTCACCTGATCGTGCGCATACCGTGCGATGGCACCGACACCGAGCCGGACCCGGGCAGGGCAGCAGTGCGCGACGCCGAGTACGGGGACGGGGCGACGACGGACACGGATGACAATATGATCGGCCGGGGTGGCCGTGGGCAGAAGGCCACCTACCAACCCATCAACCAGGGGCTGTACCGCTGGCCGGGCGACGAGGAGGACGAACCGGAGGACGCGAAGAGTGCCGGCAGTGGTAGCGACGAGGACGATTCGCTGCTCGTTGCGTACGACAGCAATTCGGTGGCGTCCGTTTGACAATATCGCAAGCTCCTGCGGTACGCTGCGGCCGAGTTGCAGCGGCAGGCGGACAGTGCCGTGCTGTTGTTCATGATAATATTTTTTATCGAAGTGTATGCGCAGATTTTCATATTTTTCTAAACCAACTCGTGTACCGCAGGACCGCTTTGCACAGGTGTGCCGCTCGGAAGGATAATAAAAATGGGGGGGAAAACGGACAAGTGTTAAACGGATGTTTATTTACCCACGGGAAGTGAAAAGCCCACTGATGTAGGAGGAACTAACAAACAAACAAAATCTTTGCACCCGGATAGGGAACACTTTGCTATAAACAGGAAGAGATGGAAAACCGGGATTAGTTTTCCGAACCCAACTACAAAAGGTTCGAAAAACGGGCGAAAAAGGGGTAACGGGCGATTTGTTAGGCAGTATAAACAGGAGCTAGCTGTAAGATGTTGTGAAACTGTTAAGCTGAACATAAAATGCAAAACACAGATGTTAATGTAGGGAAGCGAACCGATGTCTCATGCATGTAAATAGTGTACCAGTGCAAAAGGGAAACGTACTACAAACTATCATGTTAGCGATTATGTTGAAACACGTTGAAACAGTGCAAAACTAAACCATATGAGAGATTGGGATAAAACAAATATAGTAAAAAACCATCAGCTAGGGCATAAAACAACATAAAGACACCTTTAAAACACACAAAAACAATAAATGTGCTGCTGAGCAGCGATGATGATAATTGACAAAATGGCTTATTTCATCTACAAACGCGTACCAGTACATCCGAAGTTTTTTTTATTATCAAATTTGCTTCAATTTACTTTCCGAATATTTTTTACAAAAAATTCAAATGCTTCAACGTCCCTCACAATTTGCATTCCCTTTGTGACGCTCATAAAGGCATCGTTCAATTTGAATAGTTACATAAACATTCCGCAAAACTTTCCAACATCTCAGCACATCGTGCCATGGAGCAACTTTAGTGCACAGTGGAGAATTGAATTTTCTTCCATGGAGAACCGCAAAGTTATTTGCTGCAATCAACCGCAACAAGACAACTAATCGTGACATTCTTTTCGTACCATTCCGAGGTTACTATTGGTAATAGTACCAGGATACCATTTGTGGCCACTTGTAGTACAAACCTATTTGGAAAGATACTCACGACTGTACTTATTTTGGTGCAGTACTATAGTGTTGATATCTCGGTAATACTTCCACTTTTTGTAACAATTTCACCGTGTATGCAATGTAAATATGTATGGTTATTTAAAAAAAAAAATGAAATTAATGTAATGTAACTAAACTAATTTGACCGACAACTAATGTTGTAATTAGTAAAAAATTTAATTTTAATCAAAAATTATTTTTATTCATGTTAATGTATACATAATACTTTATTTTTATTCATGAGGGAAGGACGATATTATTAACAATTATAAACTAAAACCTAAACTTATCCTTTAAAACAATTTAAATTTGATTGAAGACTTTTTCTTCTCCAAACTGTGAAAGGGCACTTTTTACCGGGTGTATATTATTTTTTATATAAATAGCTTTTATTTATTATTTTGCTCTTGATGATTTCGAACTGCTTTATTTGATTTTACAAAACGTTTGTAAACTGAAATATAATAACGACGACACAATTTTGTTAGGAATTTATAAGAAAATTTAAATAATACAAACACCTTTTGACATTCAACTAATGGAAAATTAATATTAGAAAATAAATTTATTGATCCGAGTTAGAGATTTCATTAGATTCTGTAGTGTAAAAATTTAACGAAATCTGTACAACTCTAAAACTCCGTTTATAGGGAAGACAAACTATTCCATTACATTAAGTGAATGTTCCTTGGGTCTGTTCGGTTGCCGAGGAGATAAGCGGCGCCCGTCTTAAACGGAAGGACCGGGGTTCAAATCCCATCCGGACCGTTCCCCCCTAGTGAAGACTGACTATCCAACTACGTGGTACCAATAAGTCTAGTAAGTCAGAAATTGCAGAATGCCAGGAGTCTAGATTAGGCCAAAACAAAATAGAACACTTCTTAAGATACTCTTTCGTGCATATTATACCTTTAATAATGCCAAACGTGATTAAGCAAGCCCACCATATGATTTACTTTTTCGAACTTAAACTTGTCAACAAAACAATATTTCTAATGAATTTCACGGAAGCCGGACTAGGTGTGAATTTAGTCAATCTTCAAGATACAACACGTTTCGGTGAGCAATTTCATGTAAAGTTTGGGAAAGCACCTTTAATATTTTTTTGCAGTAGTTACACAAAATTTCATAAGAGTTACACAAAATTTGAGGTTGAAGGCTAATATGGTACGGAAGTTGCAGAAGAATTAAGGCATGCCATTTTTATCGAATACACCATTTATTCTTAACATAAGTTAGATTTCCTAACAGATGGTTAAACCAAAAAAATTGGGAATACAAAAGTGAGTTAGTGTTTTTTGCACTACCAGTTTTAGGATTTCAATATCTTTTGTTAATCCAAAGTATAAGTATTGAATGCAATTTGCTGGTATTTAAATTAAATCATAATCCCAAAACTGCTTCTGCTAAGTAAGATGAAGATATTTTAAACTGTACTTCAACATTTTCTGCAAACGTTCATCCGGGAAGTTTTTCCACCTCTGTAGCAAATACCGAATCGACAAATGCCCTGTACGTCTAATAAGAGATTGCTACCGACGTATACGTCAGCACGATAAGAGTGCACGTACTCCGTTCACGAAAGCATTCTTCACTGAAAACATTGGCATCAACCTATGTGTACCAACCTATGTGCGCCCCGTACGCGACGGTTCGCAACACAAATCCCCATTAGCACGTTGGCGGCCAACTTTCGCCGGCAGTTCCAGCAGCTAAGCCGATAAGGAGGTCGTAATTTAACAAATGTAGCTGCTGCATACTAATAACGACAAACGACGAGTAATGCCCGGATTTGGTCCTTGTCCGAAATTTTAGATGGGAGCCTGAGCGCTTCTGTTCCGTTTAAAGCGTACAGTGCATTGTGTTGCCTGTTGCCTGTTGCAAACGATAAAATATAGCTCTCCGAATGGCAGGTACTTGCAGGACGAAGGAACACAGGGTGTTGGGCCCGGGTACCAGAAGTGCTGTGCTGAACACTGTGCTGGTACTGGTGGAATGTACTGGACCGCAACTGAGTGGGCTAGTTTCCGAATTGAATTACGCAGCTACATTGGTTTTTGGACGGTGATTGTTTGCCCAGCTTGTGTCCGGTTTGCCCTTCCATCGTGTTGGCACCCGAACATGAGCAGGCGAGCTCATGGTCTGTTCTCGGGGGATTTTTGGACAAAGCAGAACCACCAACCGCAGCGCCAAAGGTTGCCTCGTGCACCCGGGCAGGGTCAGTGGTGTGGAATGGTGTTATTTAAATATGTGCACGCGGTAACGGACAGTGCAATCTGACGTAGTGCCATGCTTCGTAAGCTCGATTGCAGCATTTCTTAGAAATCCCCCGAAAATGTTCTGTCCCTGGTCGGGGCAACTGATAGCTGACCCAGCCGTAGATGCTGCTACTGTGGCCTGAAACGATGCAAGAAAAGTACACAACGCCAAAGCATCCTATCCGTCTTGGGCAACCTAGCGAGAATAATCGTGTCTGCAATTGTGCGATAGAATTGCATTGAGGGGTTCAAAGCAAGGGATTAGGTGTCCCTGGAGCTCGGACGTATCGACCGTGATGTCGGTTCGAAGAAAATACGATAAGGTATGCAACTTGTTCTTGCTCGTTTGTTCCTAAGAAAGACCATAATACCTCACGCTAACTCTTTCGGCAAACGTTTGCAAATAATTTCATTCCCATTTTGAGTTCCAGCATCGCCGACGGTCAGTAGGAAGGTACTGGGTGGAATTAGGTTAGACACACATTTTACTGCACGTCAAACTAGATTAAATGGAGCCTTTAGCTTTTTCAAACATAATCTTCAAATTTTAACGGATTCAAGCAACCGTGCCGGACCAGCTGCGTTTGCACAAATAACTCCAAATTAGATATTAGCTATAGCGGAATGGATAATTCTTTGCAAAGATTTTCTGCCATAACCTTTTGCCCAGAGCTACCACCGAATTTGATAGCGGTGCTTGATAATTTTAACGATCGATTCGTCTGCGAATGCTTAGTTTGTTTAAAATAGCAAGAATATCTTTTGCATCAATTGTGTTCCATATAATCTTTATTGAGAGCGCTCCTAAATACTTGTTAATATAATCGTGTGCAGGGATTCATGAAGGATGACGTGCAAAGTTTACAATGAACAATCAAGGATGGTTAGACCAACCACAGTATTACCATTACCAACCATGAGGTACCTTGTTGTTTGTTAACAAGAACAGTGCTGCAGTTATATTTTTTCAAACCCAGCGCCATCGTACTGATGACGACTCGAAGGCCACCTTTGCCTCTGGGAGCCTGTGAATCATTCAATCACGCGGAGAAATCGAAAATTCGATTCAGGATCATGGACCACCATGTATCTTAATATTGAATATAAATGAATCGTTCGAAAAATGTTGCTTCCCTGTTGTCCTCTTTTAAAATAAAATGTTACCGATCATTACAGAAACGTCCACTAATAGCTTTTCAAAGATGTTTCACGCAGGTTGCCAGCATCATATGTTACGAAATCATTTTCCAACTCATGCCACTTCTGGCTAAAATTTCTTGATCTTCACTTCATACTTTTTTAATAAATTTCTTATGTTTTATTTTTATTTACTTTTTCATTACTTTTTTTAAATATTTCAACTTCATCACTCCCGAGTCTGATGTTCTTTGTCCACGTTATTTTTTAGTTTCTAGTTCACATTTTAAAGTTTGGGGGTTGAATTATTTTGCAACCAACTGTTTGAGTATGAGAATTGTAGAAATTGGATAATGCCACATTGCGTAGCCCTGCCATACAGCAATTTAAATGTGCTAGTGCCTGTTTTTTAAATTATTCTTGCTAAGGAAAGCTGTAAAATAGTAAAGGAAAATATCAATGTAAATAGTAAGGGAAGCTGTAAGGGTAAAGAAGCATTTTTAAATCCAATATCTTCGATTTTTAAACCAAGATAGTTGCTGTCAAACAAAACAGTTCGGTTCAATTTTTCTAGAGTAGTAAAAAGGTAATAAGGTACATATGTATAACAAAGTGATTACATTCGTTCCTCTCATGACTGATTATTTTGTCCATTCTCAATCCTTCTAAAACAACAGCCTAGAACTAGCAATAGGTGGTTCCCGAATCATCTAAATTAAAGTTTGCTTACTTCAAAGCTTCCGAACGTCATATAAGGTCCCTAACAGTCCCTCTAGTACTCTCGATTGGCTAGTCGATCTTCTATGGCACTACAACCTCAAGAGGTTTTGGCCATACCATTGGGCCACACTATGCAATCAAAACTTCAAAGTTAATTAATTTATTCAGTTTATTATCAAATAAACCATGAAAAATGAAACTCAAGTTTTTTTATTAGATGAAACATAGTTTAGAGAACTTTATTTTTTTTCACCAATACTGGAATGTCTCTTCTATAAAGAATTATTGAGCATAACACAGCGGCTGCTTCAATGGCCCTTAGATTTGGTCTATATTTAGTACGTTATTTGATCTATTAATTATGATTGTTAGCATAAATACAGTATTTCATTCAAGCCAAGTCGATAACCAGTCTCAAATCGGTCAAAAATGAATAGCACTATCTTTATGTACTAGGGGTTTTTTCCCCTATCAACCGTTTCGATCCAACTACAGTTGATGGCCGGCAGAAGCACACTGTCAACAGGCGATGCCAATTTATATTATAATTTGCCCAGAACCACTAGTGCACCACATCTGCCAATTTCCCACCGTGGCAAACTTTCTGGCCGAAACGGAGCAAAAATGCAAATAAACAAATTGCACAAATTGAAAGCAGTCAGCAACCCCTTTTTTGAGCATTTTCCAGTTGTATCAAAACAAAAAATGGTCAATTTTTTTCAATTCGCCGAGAGAGAGTAGGAAAAAAGCACCGAATCCGTTACCGGTCGGTTCGGTTTGATGTCGAAAGCAAACGTGACTGCAGCTGCCAGCCAGCCGCATTTCATTTATCAACGATAATAAATGAATGCAGACGTTTGTTGCCGCCCCCAGAACCAGTTTGAAAAGGGGTTTTTCCTTTTTCAACTTTCGCATTCATTTTCCGGTGCCCTTTAATGGGTTCGCGAACGATTGAAGGTCCCGCCACTGGCACGTAATAAAACGATATGAACCGTGCGACTTTTCACTCGGTTAACCGCATCTTACATAGCGAACGTAATTCATTACAAAGCTTCAGCAAACGCCCAGCAAGCAAGAAAGCATCCCACGACGTGTTGAAACACTCGAACGGTGTGTGGATTGTCGCGGGCCCGGTTGCCTTTTAAAGTACAATACTCTGCAGACCTTGCCCTTGGTGCGGATTGCTTCGCACCTGTGTGATGTGCCATTTTGTTTCGCTGTCGCAACGGCACCTAACCGCAGAATCAAGAAACAACACACGCTACCCGACCACTTCACAACACAACGACATCTTGAACTGTGGAGCAAAATAAAACAAACCAAAAAAAACAAAGACTCCAGGTTTGCAAGCAACAGCGCCTCGACGAGTGTGTCTCGTGATGCCCAAGAGTGGCCTCGCATCATTAAAAGAGCCACCGCAAACCACCGGCGTACGCCATCTTGCCAACTACTCGTCGGTAGCAGAGGTTAAAGGGGAACGAAACCCCCTTTGGTGACGGACAGGGAAAACCACTTCCTGGCGTTTCTTCTTTCATCCCGGATGAAAGTACCGACACCCGAATGGATGTGCCGAAAGAGTGTGGAAGCGGCACTGGCAGGTGTTGTTTTAAAACAGAACAAACTTTGTCATCACATTTGCCCCTGCCGGTGTTGTCGGGCATCAAATTGTTATGATAGCAGGGGCAGGAAGGAGTAAGAACCGGCGCTAAAAGCCACTTGAAGATAGTCGGGCTGGAACGAACGACAGTATGATTGGCGTTCAAGATCAACAACGGAGTTGAAAGGTAAGAGTTGAAAGGTCTTTTGGTTTTTGTCGCTTCGCTCTACTTACATGGCGGCCGGTTCGCACATTCACTCGCAAACAACAAGGCGCTTACCGTCCCTGCAACAGCTAATCTTCGCACGAGAAAACTACGACAGGAAGTTCGATGGGGCAACGTGTGCCCCATCACCCCTACAAACCACAAGGCAACAGTAGGGGCCGTTCCGTCCGACGGTCCGGGAAGCACGGCATAGTTCGTATTTCTAAGATTGGATTTCAATTTTCACCACAACGTAAAACAACTTTCCCATTCGCCCGGGCGTCCCGGACCGTACACCGGCTGTAGACGACGCAGAAGTTTTTGCAATTTCGTCCTGGGAAAGTTCAACTCGATGACTTTGCGGATGGGTGAGTATGATAGGTTTTCTTGGGAAGGCACGAATAAATAAATTTATCCCTCGGTAAACTGCAGCTAAACTTTATTACCCGTCCAGAACCTGGGTGGTAAGGTTGAAACACTGCATAGGTTTCCCGTCGACGCCAGAAACTCGATTACCCACCCAGCATCTTGATGGTCCAGCCTGGAACTGATGTTCGAATGGCAACAAATCAATCTGTGTTACTCGTATACTACCCTACTATACTACCCGAAGTGATATCACCGAACTCTCTCCCTCGCCCACATTCCATCACTACACAACGGTGAAGCTTAAATGTCCATCATTCGCAGAAGGTTGTACCCCGAGGCGTGTAGCACTAAATCACCCAGAAGAAATGGGGCAACACGTGACCAACGCTTAATGTTGACATAACCACGTTTTGCTTACATCCCTCAGCGTGCAGGGCAGTGTGGCGAATGTTTTGCGTTGCAGTAAAATAACAATAAACAAAAAGCTCATTTCCCGTATGAGTGAAGCGTATGTGAGAGTGTTAAGTCGTTATGTAGGTCTCAAGCAAGTGTCCAAATAAAAATAACTCAGTATGCAGACATACAAATAACCCCTTATTTGGATTTGTTAAAGCGGGTACATGTTTGTGTTGTTACGTTAAACAGAAAGATAATGTTTTTGAAAAAAAAAACATTAAGAGATAATGATATTTTTGCAGTAAATATGCATGATAGAAATATTTTACTTAAGAAGAGATCTACACAATGGCGGCTTTTACGTCAGAAAACTGCGAGATTCCAAGGGGCGCATTGTCCAGGATGCCCTGGAGAATATCCCATAAATTGGTCCAATGATAGTATACCTTTAAACCCACCTTCCCTTCAGGTTTGAGTTATTACTTCCGAATTGACTAAAGTCAACTTGATAGGGAACTCCTTTCAAGGAGAACCAAAGCTCTATATTCCTCATTTTAACCGTTGTGTCAATGACCAAATTTACACCTTTACCTCTACGACCGGCATACCCGGGTATTCCATACATTTTGTATGGGGAGTGACAAATGTTTATTCTTAAACTGTAATAACTTTTTATCCAGTCGTAGTTTTTGGATGAAATTTGAAAACCAAGTTCATGCATTATCATTATCTCCCATTTGTATAGTTTGCAGAATTTTAAAAATCATTTAATCATTTTTATTTAATTATAAGCTCATGATCACACACATCGTCCTCAGTAACCAACGGATACTGACATCAACGTCAACATGCAAAGCAGGATATCAGGGACTCCCTCTCGGAAGATGGACGAAGTCTCCATCAAAGAGCGAAGACCGAAGACTCGAAGATCGTCGAAATCAACCGACCCTCCAGGTTTCACCAGGAGATCACGTGATTTTGATTCAAGCAGGTCTGGCTCAGGTATCGGTGTTTGGCCCCGACTTCATTCCACTAAGAGCCTCTACAGGGTTGCATCCACCACTGATTCCACAACCCAACAGATACAGAGAATTCGTAAGTTCTCAGTGATAAATGGCGAATACTTGTGTGAAATTAAAGTTTTCTGGAATTTGCTGATTTCATTACGTGCAATCATAGCGATTCATAGAAATTTCTTTATAGTTATACTTTCCTCTTCCGGGTGTCGTTGGGAACGTCAACCAATATTTGTTCGACTGCTTCTTAGCATCATAACAACTTTTGTTCGCTGACCTTTTTCCTGAAGAAATCTACACATCTAAATTCTCTAAGTTAGCATTGTTTTCATATTTACCTTGCTCATGGCATACGTTGGTAGAACAATCTTGGAATATCTTCTTTTTCCCAATTTTCCGGATTTTCCTTGGAAATTTTCCAGCTTTTCTTTTTTCCAACACCTTCGTTGGACAAAAAGAAACAAATCCTCCGAAGACATCATCAAAATTGGTCTAGCCGTTTTCGAGTTTTAGGCCAGACAAGCAAACAAATGTTCGTTTATGTATATATACAGATAAAAACAATTTATGTAATTTAAACACAACCGCTCATCAAACCTGAGTTATGACTTCCGAATTCGATATTGGTAACTTTAAAGGGAACCATTTCAAAAGTGGCCCAAACCTTCATATTCTCCAATTGAGGGCCCTGGAAATCGTTATTTTGATAAGATTTTTCCCTGTCTTCCAATCTAAATGTCTTATAGAAAATTGCAAATATTTATAAACCCTGTAATTCTGTGTGTATGTATTCGTATCCGTAATATTAAAAAAACATTATTTTTATAATTTACACAAACAATATTTGCATCTATCTCTACATTTTTTTATAGTTTTGCTGGTTCAATTATTTGATTAGTACAGTTTTAATACGTACCGTATAAACGATTTTTCCGTTTCTTGCAATGCAAAACTAAACGTTATTTTCAAAAATATAAGCCACGACATACCAAAACAAAACTCTCCCCAACGAGGCAGTAAAGCTGACGTTGCTATTTTTCCATACGATAATTTCGCATACCACTGTGTATTTCATGATCGGCTCACTAAATAGCTTCACTAATCTTGAGGGGCTTCTGCACCTTCATATCAGTAGCGCCATCTGGTGTTTATCCTTAACTACCGTAAATCAGCCTCGCTAATCTCTGCTGAAGCACGCGGTCCCTTGGCGCTTAGGAATGGAATGGTTGCCTCGTTGCGTTCACGTCCATTTTCCGGAGTGTGATTTCGGTTAAAATGAACCCAGAACGTTCCAATCCGTACGCGCGTACCATGGCTACGCCAGCCTGAGGACATCCACCTGCAGGTAAACAGCGATCACTATCGATAGGTTGAGGCCAAGCAGGAAAACCATCAATGGGGACCACCATTTGTCCGTTTCGTTTCGGCAAACATTTAGGTCAAACTTCCGTAAGCAAACTGGCGGTAGCGAAGCCAGCTTGTTGCCCATCAGGTACCACAGCTCCAGTGCGAACGTGCCGAGATGGAGACAAATGTATGGCCAAAGTAGAAACTTTCGATACTAGAGCAGGTGGGAATGGGAGAAACAAGCGCAGGTTGGAACACGGTATCACTTAACTAGGTCGCCGAGTCAGCATCCGCTGGCGTTAGCAGAGAATTCATTTTTTGGTTCCGAATACCACTCACACACACACACACATTCACTAACCATCAGCAAACCAACGATCGCTGCCAGATTCGAGTAGATGGTTAGCAGCGACATGACCAGGGCGAAATTGATTCGCAAATACTTCGGAATGTGCCACAGCGGACGCCATTGGAGCCGATGGTCCCAGCCGGCTTGTGTCAGCAGCGCATACAGCGACAGCACCTGCAAAACCGATGACGGCAGGACGAAACAAAAAGCGTGAAAGATATTACAAACACCAACGTTGAGGTTATGGGTTTTTCGGTGGGTAATATCTGCCCGGGCTTGGCCACAGCGGCACACGCCCCTGCCGTGCGAGAGAGCGAGTATACTGTCATCAATGGCGACACAAAATACACAACCGTTTCGATGGCGCTGAGCAGCAGGGCGTACCGGTGAAGGTGCGGCACATACCGCACCCGGTAGCCGTACAGATGGTGCAGGAATTCGGCAGCGTACGGGCTGTCCACCGGCGACGGTACACGCTGATTGGGAAAAGTTTCAAATGGCACGTTTTTGTCCGTTCCGACGGCCTGAAGCGGTGGCCAAAGACAAAAACAGTCGAACATTGTTTGCCCCGTGACCGAACGGACGACTGGAGGCCCGGCGAGGGATTTATGGGTTTTCAAACACGAACGCCAACTTTGTGGCCTGTGGTACGGTGATGATGTTCGAAAGGTTCGTAGCACTACTACTTGCTACCATGATAATGATGGTAGTACTGCACCTCTTTGGCGGTACACCACACTCGTTTCCCATGGCACACTGCGACGGTCCGATGCAAACAATTGCCTTCTGTCATATTTAAAGAGTGGTTTGTTTTTTATTCGCATCGATACAAATTTTGTTAACCATTTCAGGAACTTTACACACTTCAACCCAAACAAACAACACTTTAAATTAATATCTAACCATTAAAAATATGATAAACCAGCCGGTATCAGTGAGCTTTCCTCTAACACTGAGCTACTCGTAGTGCTTTCCACTCGTGTAGTTTCGGCAGTTTGTGTTTCTTCCATTAGTGAACTACTGGTCGCTGGATAATTGTCTACTTCGCCAGCAGTTTGAGTGGATGATTTAATTACTTTTGTAGCCTGTGACGACGCTGGTGACATTGTCCCATCCCTGCGTGATTGCTCAAACCTTTCCATCCGTTCCATCAGACTCAATACTTTATAAATGATGTTGTCTAAGTACGTTAAGGCACTTCCAAGTGCATTCGTTGCAGATTGCAATGATTGTTCCAATAAAACGAACGTTGGAACTGTCTCCGTCACTTCAGAGCACGGAGTTGAAGTACCGGCGCTTTCTAAGCTCTGTTCTGTCGATGAATGTTGAACTGGTTTCTCAGTAGTTGCTACAAGTTTCTGGTCCATCAAAACGATTTGCGAGTACTCATTGTTAGTGCATAATTGAAGCTGATCGTTGAAATACGTTCCGGCGGCACAGCGATTTTGTTGAAACCTTAAAAATTGAAGTAACTAAACCTATCATCCACGCTATCTACCATTTGAAAGCTTGTCTTACCTTCCATTGAAGTATGTGTAGTATATGGTTGCATCTTCAGTATCGCCGTATCTTTGTGTCATATCGCAAACTATATCAGCTGCGTCAACCATCTTCCGGGTGTTTGTCACTGTATCCAATAAACTTTGAAACAAAGGTAAAGGACCTTCGTTGCAGATATTTTGCAAATCATCATAGTTCGGCAGAATTAAAACACCTCTCACATCGAGGCTGTGGGCCTGAAGGACGCGTTTCTCTACCGTTTTTTCGTTGTCGTACACGACAGCACCGGTTCCCGCGAACAATGAACACTCGGGACGTTTGCTAGAAGCACGCGATCCACACTTTGCTTGCTTCTCCTGTAAAAGCTCACAAACCTGCCCATAAGATAGCACTCCAACCTGGCCACGTTGCAGTGATCTTGTTATTCGATAATTGCTAGGATTATATACAACTCCCACCGTCAGTACACTCAGCACGATCTTGTCCGCCCGTAATCCGTCCTGCAAGAGCCGGCTAATGAAGGCTGTTCCATATTCGCGCAACAGGAACTCCTCTTTGCTTCGGTTCACTAGCTCATCCTCCAGCATGTTTACACCGACCACACTGACCAGATTCACATGATCGTTGAATGCTTTCAGAAGTGCTTTTGAACTTCCCATCGTGTAGCACCCGATCGTAGTGCTGATCGTGTACTTATCACTCAGTACCGAGCGCAACCGGCGTAGAAACTGACCGTACCGGAGCTGCTCGTAGTAATCGAGCAGTGCGATGTCGAAATCCAGATCCACTCCGTCCAGAACGTTGTCGCGCAGCACGATATTGATGCGTTCGCTGAGCTTCTGATGGACCGACAGGGCGGTCACGTTGAAGGGAAGAACTATCGTGAGTAGCACATCTGCCGTCGAGTTACTTCGCTTTATCGTGTCTATTAGAGAGAGTTCTAAAAAGTGGACCATTTTAGCTACCATATTCATGTTGAAGTAAGCACAAATTTCCCAACCTTCACGTGTTAGGACAGTCGATTTCTCGATATCAAATGTGACACTATTCACTACAAACACGCTGCACGAACGAAGTTTCTCTGCTAATGCACTCTCAATCGGTAGCTGCAGTTGTATCTGGCAGATTATATCCAAACCCTCCACTGCTCCATAACCGACCAGCTGTAGCAATACCAGCACTATCTTTCGTGGCTCCATGATCTCCTGGAACGTGTATTGATATTCTCGCAGGGCTTGCTTTTATATGCACCCGTGCAAAAGCCCGAGAAGCCTCGGTATCACACAGACAGATCCTAAACACGTTCGGTGCTCATTGGTGATGCAACGATTTCTCCGTACAGCATGCTCGTACAATCCACCAGGCCCATCAGTGTCCGGCGAGCACGACACGATACAAATCCACTTGCTTTCATTCACCAATCCATCATTGGTGTCTTGAGATGGGGGAGTGCGGAGCAAGAAAAAAGAAAGCAAAACCGAAACTCGTAGCTTCTTATCGGGTGAGCAAGAGCTATCTTGACTACTCTCGAGCTCGAAACATATTGGCCGGCCAGATGGTTGACTGCTGTGATTGGGATTGTCAGACGTTATGTGATTTAGAAATCTAATAAACATTCAGTCGTGTTATTCTTTAACCTCTCGGCCCTTCCCACCACCAGTCAATGGTCAAGGGAAACGTTTAAGCTTCCCGTGCTTCCCAGTATTGCTTAAAGCCACTCTACGAGAGGTCTCCAGACGTCAAGTGTCAATGAAGTGCCTCGAAAGCAAACGCTTCTCTACGGAATCTTCAACTAATGGATAGAAAAAAAATACCATAAATCTTACTGGCGGTATGGAGTTACAAGCAAAACGGATGCTGCTGCTTCTCAAACGTTTTAGATCTTTTATTTATTTTTTTACCCCTTCACACATTTCTTCCATCCCAATCGAAGGAAACTTTTATAACGCCGTACATTCTTTGTGCCCTGAGCGCTACCGTTTATCCCCTTTTATATTGTCCCTAATGAAATGAAAGCGTTTCATGAATATTAAAGATCGTTCATATCCAGTATCTTAGATCCAGAACAGAGGAAAAGCCTTAGCTATCGCTGTACGAAAGCACGTGAGTTCATTTGCACGAATGCAAGACGCCTATGGGATGGCGTATAATCAATTACAGTAATTAATTGCATCCCATTTCGTGACATAATCTGCTGGTTCTATTTGGACGCTGAATACTTGCTTTGGCCATTGAGCAGATTATGAGCAGAATTATTGAACTGCTAACCTCATTCCAATTGATAGCAGTTAGTACATTTTTGTGCTGTTGCAAAGTGTTTAGTACAAACGAAGTACATTCCATAATAGTGTACAATATAGATAACATACTACTAATCGTTTGAATTGTAGACATTGCTAAGGTGTTTCTTAAGAACAGTGAGATGGTTTACTTCGAGGATCATCTTCTATAAGTAAATCAAAATCTTGGCATACGCTGATGACATAGACATAATTAATTTACGGCTCTTCTATGCAGCAGATACCTACCAGAGAGGCATCTGGCAGAATATCTCGGGTTGAAAATTGAGGACGCAAAAATCTAAATGATGGTGCGGGTTGCTCACCGATACAGATACCGATAGGCGATTCCATTTTCGAAGTCGTCCAAAATTTCACCTACCTTGGATAAAGGCTCTTCCCCAGTTATGGCACTACAGCCTCGAGAGGTCTTGTAAGCCTTCGAGAGGTATCTCGAATGATCAAACTGTCTCCTAGAAATACGGGTCGGTATCTTCTTCTTCTTCTATGGCTCTACAACCTCAAGAGGTCCTGGCATGCCATTTTTGGCTTCCGTGACTTGAATTTACCCGCAACAGAATAATCAGTCCTGCGTACGGGGTGACGATTCGAATAGGATTCGATCCCCGGTCCTGCCGCATGAGATCGGCGCCGCTATCTCCTCGGCCACCGAGCCGCTCGTCGGGTCGGTATACTTCGGTACAAAAGAGGCCACATAAATGAAATAAACTTTTGGTGATAGATTATAAACGAATTTTAGGACAAATAAGAAAGCTGAAATTGGGGCGGCCTGGTTGAGGCGAGGCCAATCTTTCACATCACGAATTAGGATAAAAATTCCATCCGGACTATCCAGCTACGTGATAAATTAAACCTAAGGGCCAGGCTGTGGTCGTTATACAAAACAAATACAAACTGAAATAATCATTTTGTCTTGAGGTCTTTAGTAAAATCTTGCTAATGTTTGTTCTTTGATAAAACTTTGTCGATCAGGAAAATTCGTTGTAGGTCTTCTGATAGATAAATCTACAATATGCTGAATGATTCAGACTGTGTGAAAATTTTAGATCAGGGGTCGGCAAAGCTGAGTATGACGGCCTGGCCGTAAATCTTGTTGTAACGCTATTCAAACATTCAAATTTTGAACGTTGTTTGCGAACGACATAAAACAGATGCTGTAAAAATGATAAGAAAAATTTGTTAAGCAATTTATTTGTCTGACAAATGTATAATTTTGATATTTACATGAAAAAACAATAGGAAAAGTAATTCAAACAATAAATCAACATCTCCACATTGAATGAAGCGCATCTTAGTTCACCCTTGATTATTCTATCAAGTCCTTGCATTTTGTAAGTCACAATTAAATTTAGTGTAAGTACGAAATAAAATATAACATAATAATATGTTTGGGATTCCATGCGGGTCGTTCCCCCGTACGCGGGACTCACTATCCTTCAAGCCCCGGGACCCAGAAATGGTAGGTTAAAACAACTCAAGATTGTAGTACCGTAAAAAATGATGTTTTCATCTATTATAATTTCACTACTTTACAGCTTGTAAGATTTATTTGCACGATTTTATTAGGAATATAAAAAATTCATATTAAGAAAGAAAAATAAGTGTAACTGGCCCGCAGCGTCGGGCCCATTTTGAGAAAATACGAACCTCTGCTTCGTGAATGACTGAATGGTAAAGTATTCGTCGTTAGTAACCAGAGTAAGGTTTAAGGAGTTTGCTTTGCATTTTCTTTTATTTTATCATTTGCAAGAAGTAACTATTGGTATGTTTTATAAAACGAGTGTTTTACTGATATCATATTTAATTTTTCACAGCTGGTCGTACCATCATTTTAGTGCTTTTCAGAGAGTAAAGCATTCCACGAAATCTACCCCATAATATACCAGCCGTATTGTAGGTCGAACCGAGGTTGATTACGGTTTTGTCTCGCAAATATTTTCCATTTAAATGGCTACAGAAAGAAAAACAAAAACGAAAACAATTTATGATAAGTAGGTAAGTATTACAATAACTTCTGAAAATTATCGACTTTCTAGTACCTGGCAAAACACTTATAAAACCACCACCCACCACTAAACAGATCTGCACAGTTTCCGGTATATTTATCGTTGTCCTGATCGTATGTTGAAAATTCTTCGTCTTTGTGAAGGGAAAACGAATCACCCGCTGTGCCGGAGTAACGCCCAACTGATTTAATCACGTATTTCTCACTCTCGTCTCCGATCTTGAAGTCATCGTAATGTGCATACGCGATCACACCGTCGAAGTCTTCCAGCACGATCAGAAGCTCGTGTTGACGGGGTTTCACGATCGCATGCAGCTTATCCAACCCGAGCCAGTGTTCGCCGTGTAGATCACCAAACCCTTGCTTATACTCAGTCCAGTTGCGATTGAAATTATCCGAGCCGTTGAACCGTCGCTGGAATACGATCCAACTGCTACCGAATTCATGGCTCCCCCAGTCGCGCGATACTTCAAACTTTTGGTTGTGGGCACTATCCGGATGCATTAAGTACACTCCCGTGTTTTCCGAAAGACTTCCTAACTTGTACTCTAGATTGATCATCCGTTGGGTAGTCGACGTTGAAAAGTTCTCTAACTTGAATGAAAGATTTCTCAACGAATCCTGAACTTGTTTTAATATTTGTGATTCGGTCGTACTCCTACAGCTTTCTTTTGCCACCACTCCAATAATCACAAAAAGAAATACGAAGCACCAGTGACTCATTTTACGCACAACACAGAACCTCCGATCGTTAGTGTACAACACGAAGTACAGCACTATACTGAGATACGGGAGTGATGTTTCTTTTTATAGTTTTTCGTTATCGCGATTAATATTTTTGCCATACATAAGTGTATTTTCGATCGCCTGACGATGATAATGGAGCATCGCCAGTATGTGTTGCCGTAAACATAGATTAGTGTAAGCATATGTTCATCATTCAATGGCAACAAAGTTTGATTTCAATAATAATTTCTGTCTTATACAATGCTATTGAAATCCGCTTGAATCCGTTGATGAATCCGCAAATTAATCAGATGCCGTTTTATAACATACTGCAAGGAAAACCCCGAGATAGTGATTTAGGCAACAATGGTGTTCGAACGTTAGCTGTTTGAGAGATTTACTTGTAGCGATTTGGTTTTGTTTTGATTTTTTTTTTCTACTCAGAAATAACCTCCTTGTCGAAGAAATCTTCGTGAATGCTCCAGCATCAATTATGACTTTTTGAAGAATTCAACTGCACAAATACGCAGCGTATAACATGTTACAGAAGCTTTGCAACCGCTAGCAATAGCAATACGGGAAATGGTTTGTTTTATGTTTCATCAGTGAATCATTCCACGTGAACTGTCATGTATGCAGTTTGGTAAATCTATCGTAATCTATTGTTAATATAATAGCTTTCTTCTATGCAATCATATGTATTGTTCTATCATATAATCAAATTTTGACCATCTTGCGAAGATTTTCGTTAATTATTATTATTCATTAAGTAAGCCTTTGTTTGGCGTAACGACCTACTCGGTCATGCCTGCCATTTCTGGCTTACTAGACTTAATGATACCACGTAGTTAGATAGTCAGTCCTCACTATGGGAGAACGGTTCGGATGATTTGAACCCCGGTCTTGCCGTGTGACAGGCGCCGTTATCACCTTGGCGACCGGACCGTCCCATGTCCGCCGTTTACGATTAACCAAAAAATCGTCTAAAAAACCAATATTACATACTAATAAGGGATAGGGAATAAATTATGGGGAACACGAACATATGGAAATTATTAGGAGAATAGGGTTCGAAAAGTGAATGTCGGAATATTAAAATCTAAGTGTTCGTAAAAGTTATTGCAACATTTCATCGCCCGAACGAAAGGATCTCTTTTACAAAATGGGAGGGAATTCTGTAAAACTTTTATTTTTAATCCTGGATACTGGTGAAGGTCCTGACTACTTACAAACTCAAACCCTGCTTCAGAAAATACAGCAGTTCTATATGCTGAAGGGCGACTTAATATGGATAATTGCGGTATTCTTGAGGTTTGCTGATTTTTTATGTATGGTGATACCAAGCAAGATTACCAAATAGTAGCAAATTCTTATTCCGTATTACGTTGGGAACGCCGACTGATATTAGGGCAACCTTTTCGTAACAACTTTCGATCACAGACCTTTTTTTAAAGAGACACATAGAAAGCTTTTTAGCTATTATATTTTAATCGAGAGGTTATGGCATACGATGAATTAAAATTTAAGTGCATTTGAATTTTTCAATTTGCTGGCGCTTCCTTGGGAATTTTCCAACTTTTATTTTTTCCTAAGCATTCGCTGGACAAACAGGTACAACTCATCCGTCAAGATTGATCCAACCATTCTTGAGTTTTAATCTTACAAACCAACAAACATTTATCTTTTTACATTTAGATAAGAACTCAACATTAATTAAACAAAATATAACTTTCGCTCATACGCAATACATTGCTTGTTTTAAGTTCCAACTGGCAGCTATTGCCTGTTGGGCGCTCTAAGCTTATTCTTCGGGCCCCCAAATGCAGGGTGTTAAGTGCACCCTGTAAGCACCCATCAGCTAGCGAGGACACGAAGCTCTCCCGATGATAAGAGTTGTCATCGGACGGGATGCTGCGATCGCTCTCTTCGCTGCCGACTGGCAACCACGACAGACGTGTTCAAATTATAATTGTTTTCCTGTAAAATCTTATTTAACTCTGATCGAAATTTGCAATAAATTTTAGTTCATAAACGTGCTTTTTTACCACCGTAACAACACAAAACAGAGTATTTGTTATATTGTCATGTAAAATTTGTATTTAATCTCCCACTCTTGTGAACATTTTGTGAGGACCGCCGCCACCGCTAAGTTCGCCTACCCTAAGACCTTCCACTAACCTTAACCAGTCAATACCTTAGATCAGTGGTAGTCTACAATATAAAACCCACTATATCTACTATATAGTCCCAGTACTCTCATACGCCTCCACGACAAGAACGCTGTCCAAAGTGGACGAACCCCTCTTAGCTGCATATGAGAGGAAAAAGAAGGGGGCTAAAATTCAAATATTGCAAATGTTTACAAAAATGGACACAAGTGAAACAATAATTCATTTTTGTTACAGGCCTAATGGTATCATTGGAGTTGTTACAGGTGGAAGTGTAACAGTTGGAATTGTAACCGACGGAATTGTTACTGTCGGAATTGTTACTGTCGGAATTGTTACTGTTGGAATTGTGACCGTTGGAATAGTGACCGTTGGAATAGTGATCGTTGGAATAGTTATTGTCGGAATTGTAACAGGAAGTGTTGGTATAGTTATCGTAGGAACTGTTGGCAGCGTCACAGATGGTAGCGATCCTTTTTGTTATAAAAAAAGAAAAGAAAAAGGTATATGATTATAAATATTATAAATAAGAAATGCATCGCAGTATTAAACGGTACAAGAACTAGTGATGTGTTAAAAAAATGTGTCTATAGGCATTAAATCAGTAGAATCACAAGCTAAACAACAACACACTAGGTCCAAAACGAAAGATATACAGGGGCATGTAAAACCTACCCAGTAAACTTTGAAGCAATCCCGTAACTGTCTGCAATACACCACCTAAATTGCCGAGGCTTGCCTGAAGGTCAACCATAACGTTTGCCGCATTAGGAAGCGATACTGGAAGGGATGGCAGGTTTACAGGAAGTGCCCCCAGCGTAGGTAGCAGCGTTTGTATCAAGCTCAGTACCACCGGTAGTACACCGTCAAGCACTCCCAGATTGGCCTGCAGATCAGCCACAGTGTTCACCAAACCCGCAGGTAAGCCCAGCAACGGCAATGCACCGAGGAGTGACGGGAGCAATGCTGCATTGATCGGAAAATGCATGCAAATGAAAAAAAAAACAAGAACAACACATTAGTAACATTGCTTAACTAACGCTGTTGTCCGTAGGACAATGGGGCTACGGCTCTATCTAATAACCTACCCAGCAATAGTGGCAGTAAGGTAAGCAGAGCCGGCAGTAAACCATTCAGTAATTCCAGATTTGCTTGCAGCGAGACGGAAACCAACGGACCTCCCAGACCTGGTAGGGTTATGCCCGGCAGCGTTATTGCCGGAAGTGTGGGCAGTGTTACCGGTGGCAATGTGATTGGAGGAACCGTTACACTGGGTAACGTCACGGTGGGTAGCGTTACAGGTAACGTGACAGGTAGTGTTATAGTGGGTAAGGTTACCGGAAGCGTAACACACGGAGCAGCGTGTATTATACCGGACGGTAGGATTCCTTTGTTGAAAAATAGCACAATTATTTACTTGATGTGGTGGCAAAACATTCACGCGGCATATTCTATCGTACTGAACCTACCGAGCAAGTTCTGCAAAACGGTTCCAACGGTCAGGAGCAGTTGGTTAACCAGTCCAAGGTTCGTTTGTACCGATAAGCAGATTTGGTTCGTGATCGAAGGACAACCCACCGGAATGTTCGGTAGCGTTACGATTGGTGGCAGAGTTATCGGAGGAATGGTTATAGTGGGTAAGGTAAGTATCGGTGGCAATGTTATTGGGGGTACCGTCAGGGTAGGTAGCGTCACAGGCGGTAACGTTACTGGAGGCAGTGTGTTAGGACAAGCAATGCCCAACGAAACTTTTGTAGGGGAATGACATCGAAAACGAATTATAAATATGAATTATGGTGACAGATTTATACAAGCAGAACGTACCAAACAGACTTTGCAGTATGTAGAACAAGAGAACAAATAACTGCTGAAGCGCACCGGCGTTCGGTTGGAGTCCACAGAATGAACCTGCTCCAATACCTATCGTCGACGAGGATCCACCTTCGGGTAAAAGAAACTATGTTTAGCACGTTGCTATCATTCGTAGAATGTTCTCTAACATCACGTACCCAGTAATCCCAGAACAGCTTGGCTAACTACCTGCAACAGATCAGGCACCACACCGTTTACCCCAACTGGAAGTGATAATCCTCCACTTCCTGTTCCTCCTGCTAAATATCATAATAAACCAAACAGCAAATGTTAAGTAAAACAGTACTATTCAGCTACTTTCCACCGTAAACGCGTACCCAGCAAACCTTGCACCACTTGGTTGACAACTTGTAACAGACCGGGCAACAACCCGTTGTTTTGACCCACTAGTAGGTTCGTTCCCGATAGTCCTTGCAACAGCGTTGTACTTCCTCCACCACCTACAAGAATATAGATAATCAGGCAATGATAGATAATTTACAGAAGAGGTGCGAAACCTACCCAAAAGACCGTCGGCCGCTTGACTGATGACTTCTAGAAGCCTTGGCACAACGCCAGCATTCTGTTGCTGGCCTAATAATAGGGTGTTTATACTCGGAGGCAACGTTACAGTTGGTACGGTTACCCCGATTGGTAGTGTTGGACCGCCTTTTGGTAGTTGATGTAGAAAAGCAAAGTACATCAGTTAGTAGTCCAGAACAGCAGCAGCAAGTCTTCGATATCTTGCTGTAAAGCTATATCGCTTACCCAACAAACCAACTAATGCTTGGCTGATTACACTTAGTAACTCAGGCACTACACCGATCTTTTGTAACTGTCCCAGTAGTAACTGTACATTGGTCGATGTCAACGGATTGGTCAGGGTGCAGAGTGGTGAAACAGTAGTGCCTGGTGTGTTGTTGTTGCCTGTTGTTCCATGCGTTCGTAAAATTGTTAATAACGATTAAATGTATTATGCGTTCCCATTCGTCTGCCACCTACCGAGAAACCGTAGCAACAGTTGACTGATCAATTGCACCAGGATGGACACAGAACCATCACTTTGCTGAGGAGTACAGTTGCATGGACAGCTACAGGGTGGTGGGGGTGCTACAGTTACAGGTACGATCGTAACGGGAACTGAGGGAGGTGTTATCACGGGTGGAACCGTACACACAGCTGGCGCAGCCGATCGATCTACCAGTAATCCTTGCAATTCGGAAAGAAGCAACAATCAACGAAAGCAAGTGTGACGTGTATTTACTTGAGATAATTATGTACTTATCCTGAACAACCGTGGATATTAATGAGAGTGTTGAGGTAGTGGCAAAGTCGAGGAAAAGAAATGCGGAAAAATATAGACAAAAGAATGAAAACGATAGAGATAGCCGTTAGGAGCTTTATTTTACAGAAAAGTTTCAGGTGTGGAGTCAACGGAATATTATGGATTAGGATAAATCACTATGGAAGTAACAGTATGTTGACAGGTTTCTTAAGTTGTTAAATACTAGTAAAAGGTGCACTACTTCTAGCCTAGAATGGACAGCGCACCAGTTCCCGCTCCACCTCCACTCAGGAGGCCATTAGCCACCGAACCACCACCGGCAAGGGATCCCATGGCGTTAATAGCCCCGGTTCCACCGGTACCTCCCGACGGACTACCACCCAAACTGCCCAATAAATTTGTCAATAGATTTTTAATAAAATCTAACAAAGCTTTAATGATGTTTGAATGCTCATTGATTTGATTCATTCCGGCCATCGTGCTGTTCATTGTCTGCTGCCCGTTAAGCACCAGGCCAAGGATCCTGTTAAGCTCGTCCACAATGTTTTTAATACTAGGCAAAAGGGTCCCCAACGCTTGGCGAATCTCCCCGAAGGAATTGTCTAGCCTAAGATCGATAAGCAATTGTATCAATTGTGAAAACTGATCAGTACCGGTTAATATAAGCGTGATGTTCTTCAGGACATCGCAGCAACAATCGGAATTCTGGTTGTTGTCACCGCCACCATTGTTACCGCCGCCATTGTCGAAGATTGAGCAGTTAAGATTTGCTATCGGAAATGGCACGGGGTATGGGATCGGTACGAATCCATTTGGTAGACCTCCGCTAACTGAGCATGTCGTGCTGTTGCAATCCACCTTCAGAAATGGCTCACAACTGCTCTTGCACAGGTCAAACGAGTGGCCGACTGGGCAGTGATGTGTTTGTTTGCTATAAACCAAATTAAAATGTCATTATTAATGCGAAATCACTTGCCAAACATACACGGAACTTCTTCTCCTTACAATCCATTGTCACAGCTGTAGTACTGGCCGCAGTCGCGCGTATCACGTACGTATCCATTAAAGTTACACTCGGCATTCGAGCATAGGCGGTCCAACACCTTACGGAACAACGGGAATGGGCCTTCGCCGCAAACATTATTCACATCGTCGCGATCAAGCTGTACAACCGCTCCAAACAGATGGTTATGTTCGATTTGTTTGAACATCTCGTTTAGCGAGTAGTCATTATTCAACGGACAGTTGATCGTGGAAGGGTAGGGCGTCGCTAGTAGTACACGGTGTCTGGCCAAACCATACATCAGTGCGTTTGTCAGCATCGAAGGCTGGATGG
>KB663611.1:3140123-3156149 GCA_000349025.1 Anopheles minimus | reverse complement strand
CCGTACAACGAGAACAATCGATTACGACGATCGCCAGTAGCATGCAGGTTAAAGGCGGTGCCATCTGTATTCTGGGTGCTCTCAACCGGATATACTTCGTACAAACACTCCTTCAACATGTGACTACTACCGATCGCTACGGGATCGCGCACACGGCATATGACACCACATTTTTTCGCCTCACACGGTCCTACGACACATTGCGCCACTATTAACGCCACCAAACACCAGCAAATGTGATCCTTAACTAAACACCACACCATCTTGCTGTCCCTAAATCGTTGATTCCGTTACACTATTACTCGGGACTTCCAACAACAGAAAATAGATTTTCCAGGTCACCAGCGACTAAACTGCAGGTGCCTCTCCTTATACCAAGAAACTACTGCACACCACCGCTACTCGATCCACTCTGTATCCATGTCGGATGTACTGAGGCCATCTTATATAACCCTCCTGCCAAGGACGCCTTTCCGTGGTCTCAAAATCCGTGCCTGATAAGCTCGTATGGTCGATCCATTGTGAAGCGTCTTGCTCTTATCACTGGACAACACTACACCAAACTAACACAAGTTGGATAGAGGAGTTGTCTATAGCGGTTGAAAGCTGCAAATTTTCACGCAACGCACAACTCGCTTGTTGGCATGCCTGAGATATGCCGGTCAACGGTGGTGAAGCGTACGAATCTTAATGGTCATGACCTCTGGGTAGTTGGGTTATTTTCAAACCCTTACCTCAACCTACCTTCGTGTCTATGTGGTCGATAGTGAGAACGTGACCGGACGGTATGCTCCGTTCATTTCGCTTCCTTTGTCCACTGCGAAGTTAAATGACACCAAAGATATCAGAAACTATCAAACAAACAAAAAACCAAAACACATCCGTTCGTAGCATTTAGATTTTGCAGCGAAACGTAAGCGCGTACATTTTCAAACTTTGATGGGTAACAAATTCACATCCACAGTGCTTTATTAGAATTACACTTTTTTTTGAGTGTTCAATGCTCAGTTTCTCGCGTTTCAGTCTGGTAAGGTGCATTTTTGAAATAAAGAACAACCCAAACATATTCGGTAAAAAATTGACCATTGGAGTAGTTTTTCAAAGCTAATTGCGTAACATGACGCCATTGAGAAACAGTTGCGCACAGTAGTACGCACGTGTTGTTGTTTTTTCTTGTAAACGAAAGAAACACTTGTAGTTAAATGGATAGACACCACGGTTTGTTTACTAACAATTGCACCAGCAGAACACTTTTTCTCTCACTTTACGTTCACCTGTACAAAAATGTAAGTAAAAACCAAACGGAAAAGAAACGGATGAAATAATGTAAGAGTTCTTACGATCTAATTAGGATAGGCTATAACGGAAGTTGTGACTAGGCAGAACTATCTGTTTATGATTCAACAAAACATAAAATTACAATGTTTTTTTCCATTTGAATTGCAATAATTTTATGGTCGCTCCACTGTAGAACTATCACGCAACTCAACTCGTTGCCAAATTCTGGAGCTTTCGTCACTGGAATCTTGCTCTGCAACGGGGTAGACCGAAACCTTGAATCTTGAAGGTCACACAGGCTCTCTTACTCAACTCCTATTCCGTAACGTCTTCGTCGTGCAGAGTACCACCGTATATCCAAGCTTGGGTAAACGGACTAGAACCAACCCGTTGGGCGGTTGGCGGTACACGGTAAAACGGGAAGGACGTGGGTAGACCAGGTATCTGAGCTACCTGAACATCGGGGGACAACCAGACGATAAACCACTTGTCACAAGGCCCTCCAGAGGTACTTGGGGGCTTGAGCGATGGGCCAGTCACCCTGCCTCAAGTATTCAAGTGACTATATAAAGCTACATAAATTTAGTGGACTTCTGCAGTAGGCCAAGTAAGTAAGTAAGTCACTGGAATCTTAACAATCCCAGGCTCAATGCGTAATTATCACTGGTCTGCTTGTTGGCACGCTTCAAGCATTTCTATAAATGTTCTAACCATTTTTAACTTTGGCAATTCTCTGTCTGCGTTACGCTCTCGGAATTCATTCTCTGCTCCTTACAGTGGCGGTTGTAACGGTAGGCAAGGACAGATCTTCTAAACATAGACATGCCGTCAATCCGTATTCAGGAAACGCGGTACAGGACTGCATTCCTTCGTCCAATTTCCTAGTGGCTAGACTCCACTTGACCCAGTCAACGTGCTCGCTGTGCTCCTCCACGCCTCATACCGAACGGGTCGCTGGTGAGTACCTTCTTGGTGGGGCATAGGAGCGACATTCTCATCACGTGTTTCAACAAACGTATCCTGCATAATTTAGCTACGCTAGTTCCAGGTTCATTTCCCTTCTCTTCAGGCACTGCTCGCTCATAACACCAAAGATAGTTCTTAGTAATATCTGCTCGAAAATGGCTCGAGCGCATTGGCGTCCTCCGCCAGGAGAGCCCAGGATACGTGACCGTAGTGGACTGCCGTATTATCAATATGCGATACATCAAGTGTTCTGGATCTTAGGGGTTTGTGAATTCCACGATTTCCATGAACAATCCGCTTACCAAGGTAGCAGAACTCCTCTTCTTTCTCAAGATCGTCAGCTGTAATTAATACTCTGCTTCCCAGTTGACACATTCACATATCACATTTTGAATCTCCGGCAAACAAGAACTCCATCTTCATCGAATTGATCCTCAATTTGATCGCTGTGTACTTAAAAGGTGTTATTGTTATTAAAAACACGATCGAAGAAGGTAGACAGTACTAAGAAACAGGTAAGAAGATAAACGGTACTAAGCCAAGGAATTCGAGAGATCGGGCAAAAATCGTGCCCTGGGTATTAGGCTACGTATTTTACCTTCTAGAGCAAGGTCGAACAAAGCTTATCAGTTTCTTAATGTTTATTATTTAAGTATGTGGGATGAAAGTGGGGGGCAGCAAATTCCTAAGATTGCCACGAAATATTCTCATTCTTCTTCTTGGCTTGCCGACCTGTTCGGTCATGTCGGTCATGTTAATGGCTTACTTAATGCCAGTACCACGTACTTGAAGAGCCAGCCAATAGGGGGGAACAGTCCTGAAAGGGTTGGGTATTGATTGGACTAGCATGGAATTAAAAAATCTCGTTTGTTTTAAAATTCTTTGAAATTTGAAATATTTTTTTATTATGTTTTGCAGTCAATTAGTCATTGCCGCAAATTTGAACGCCCAATTTCATACAAAATGCATATGCCATAAACAAGATTATGTGTCACAAATAGTTCCATTACTTCAATATATGGTCAAGAATAACATACTCATAATTTCCCTCTTATAGCCGTTTCGGACGAATTGGCATGCACAGGTTGTAGTGTGAGGTTTTGTCCCAAAAGTCTTCTCCCTTCCATCCGCACCATCCCTTCCCGAGCACCGGTCCCAGCTCATCCGCACCGGTGTAGTGTGGATCGAGTATCAGAAATTTCGTTTCGCCCATGTCCGCATTCATCGACACACCAAGAATGGTGTGGGCGAGCACACCACCACCGATCATAATCGGGGTGCCCTCCTGCTGGAAATGTTGCAGTAGCTCCATACCACGTGACGCTAATTCGCTGCCGTGCATCACGAACATGATGCGCGACTCGATACCGAGCATTTCGTTCAGACAGATTGACACTTCCGTCGAACCGATCCATTGCCGTGAACCGATAAAATGGCGCTGCTTGTCACCCACGCGCACCAGGCACGATTGTATGTCGTTGTGCGTAGGAATCGTACCGGAGGTGTAACCTTGCAGGTTGAACCACGAAACGAGCGTTTGCAGTGATCGGTACGCACATCCCCAGCCCTTATCATCGAAGTCATCCTGCATGTAATGGTGATAGGTGTAAACGCCTGCGACCAGTGCTGTTCTGCCGTCGGGATCTGCGAAATAAGTGAAAAATAAAAATAAACCGTAGGAAACATTTTACCGATAAACCACGTGCTCTAACTTACGTGGAACACTGAGCGTTTCATGAGGATTGGTCAATGTTTTGCTTGTTTGAAACTGAAATGCATTCCCCTTCCGGAAGTAGGGTAGGTTCGCTTTTAGCAAAAATTGTTTATGCATGTTCGCACGTTGCCGTTCCAAAAACGAGTCAGATTCGTTCACCTCTCCACCCAGCGGATACACACAGGTCACAAAATGTCCGAGCTCCTTGGGCAGCATGTGGTAGCACTTGGACACGTACAGTCGTTGCTGGTGCCGCAGCTGTTCCAGTAGCGCTGCCTCGATCAAACCCAACGAACAGTCAACACTATCCACCATATTGTCGAAACATTTGTCCAGCTTCTTCGTCCGGTGTACCATGCTAAGACAATCCACCTGGAACGGTACCTTCACCGTTTGGCCATCGTTGCGCCGATCGATCGTCACGTTACACGCTTCCCGCCTAAGCTTCTCGTCCAGTTCGTCCTTTGACTTTTTAATCAACAGACCGAAATCAATTACACGGTATCCGGCCGGTGGTTTGCTACTAATTTGTGGTTTCTTCACCTTCAAACGGCCACCACCTGGCACACCGAAACCATCGTCCTGCTCCGGTTTTGGGGCCGTTGCCATGGCGTACAACATTTCCACGTTTTCCTCCTTATCAATGCCCGTGACGGCGTAATCGCTTAACATTACGCCCGGAGCTGTTGGGACGGTAAACGCCACACTGCCCGAACCGAGTTGTTTGCGCAATCGGAACGCATTTTCACAAACTGATTTTTCTGTCTGCTCGCACACCAACGTTAATGTACACCGTAGGCGCAGCAGATAGTACTCCCGGTACAGAAACTCATCCTCAAACGTAACACATTCTACCGACTGCAGCTTTCTCTGTTCGAAGATAAACGTCTGCAGTTGCGCTCCAGGTTCACCGGTGTAGTGCAAATAGACCGGATTATTCGTTACAAACGCATCCGGGCCGGCTTTCAGTAGAAACTCGGTTGGATCTTCATACGGGCCAGTTTTGACCCAACCGATAAGGTCAAGTCCGCTCGGTAGACTACGCTGAATTGTGGCAGGCGTGTCACCCTGCACACGATTGTTGGCCGGTTCAGCCGTATCTTTAAGTACCCGTGCAAATCCAATTACCGTCGGAACTCCGTCACATATGGTTCCGTACAACTCCCCAGTGCACCCGGCTGAAAACGATGGATCGGAAATGCGCTGCAAATGACACCAAGCGATAGGACATTATATTTGAAAGAGGAAAATGGACGGAAATTTAACATTCCATTACATACCTTCTTGACATGTGTAGATATTCGTAATTTTACAATCATTTTACTAGAAACAAACAAAATACGGGGATGGATAAAATAACACAGCTGAGGATTGTTTTCGTGCAGCGAAAGTGACACGTACAACAAATGGAACGTATTTGACAGCTTCACATGACAGCACCGCAGTGCCACAAGCGGACACGATGGGTGACAGTTTTAAACATTTAAAGTGACCGTTACGTAGAATCCTAAAGACATTTCATAATTCTAAGTACCTTCAATAGTTAAACACATCTTAATTCAAACCGTTAAACCATCTTACTCGAAATATTTATTTCTAAAATGTGTATCGCGCCGTTCCAAATATCGAAAACATTATGACTTCGCACCCAATTCAAAAACCCGGTAAAAATCGGTGTATATTAATTATCTGGTACCAAGAGTGCACTTGCGTTCTCCGACTTCACTTTAAAATCGGTTCCTCATTCCCTTTGCTTCATCTCTTTATCACGCAAGGGCGCTTCGCATTTCCTGTTATGCTGTGTCGACACCAATTTCTTATCGGGGTTTCCCCGCTCATTGCTATTCCGGTTTCCAGGCGGCGGTCAGAAGCACCACTGCTTATCACTCACAGTAAGGTCGATTCCATATCCTCATCATGGTGTTTTACATATTTCTGATACGGTTTTTTGTTCGTCTTTGAGTGTGTCTTTTTCGCACCACCGTGTCTACCACATTCCTCGTCCGTCGAATCATCATCACTATCGGAATGCTCATCTCCAGTGCAACCAGCATGTGCTTCTTGCCTTTGCGATTGTCGCTCCGTTTTGGACGTTGTGTCCTTCTCGGACCGCTTTGCTTCCGTTCGTTGTTTCGCCGGATAGCCCGGTTGTTTGTCATCTTTCGCTTCTTCTCCCATATCTGGCGCCTGGCAAATGTTAAAATCCAAATCTTCATCGCCGGCCAAAAAACGAATATCTTCGAAGCCACTCTTTTGGGATTTCTCTTTCAAGCGCGCCAACACACTAGAACGTGATCTCCGTGCGTAATAGTACGTTACACTCAGAATGCATACGAAAAACGTAACGGCCAATATTGCGTAGATGAAAAATTTCATCAAGCTGGGTGCTTTCTGGAGCTTTTCAACCGGAACGTTCGCTGCAATGGCCAGACCGGGTGCAATCATCTCTTCCGTAGTGGATTCCGCTGTCTGCTTGTATACTATGTCGGTTTGGGTAGTGGTGCTGGGTTTGGTCGTAGTCACCGTTGTGGATGTGGATGTAGCCGTGGTCGTCGAAGTAGTCGTTGTCGAAGTGGATGTAGCTGTGGTAGATATCCGGGGTTTTCTGGTCAATATGGCAAAGACTGGCCGGGATGGTCGTAGATTATATTGCTTCGTGGTGGATGTAGTAACGGTAGAAGTTGTCGTTGGTCTTGTAGTAGTACTGGTCGTAGTAGGCGGTGAAGGTTTAGCTGTAGTGCTAGTAACCGTTGTTCGCCTAGTTGTACTGCTAGGTATGGATGTTGAGGAACTAGTTGACACTGCAACCGTGGAAGTTCTTGACGTAGATTTCGGGGAAGTTACCGTTGTAGAAGTTGTGGAAACGGCGGAGGTCGTACTTACGTTGCTAGCTACGACCTGCAGCACTTCGAAGACACACCGTTCCCGGAAGTCAGGGCAGCAGGACTCGCTAGTCACACAGTCCTCGTGGCAATCACAGTGCACGATTGTATCATTGTTGTTCAGAATTGCAGCCATACTACTACCACACCGGTTTTCACACGATTCTATCTTCACCGGTAAGTTCTCCGCTTCCGGCGACGGCTCCTCGCTATCCTCAACCGCCACCCGACAATTGTCACCCTGCAGCAGACTGACATCGTCGATCGCAATGTCACTCTTGTAGCGCAATCCAAGGCTTGCTTCGATGACGATCTGGAACCGCGTCGTTTGCTGTGCGATCTCAAAGTGACCCTCGTGCCAAACGTTTTTCTGGTTTCCTTGCTGCACGAAGATCGGCTTCAGATCGTACAGATCACTGTTTATCGGTTTCACGTACACATTCAGCGTGCCAACGGATTCGCCGTACATGTGGTAGTAGAACTGAAAGCATGATCCAATGCTCAGTTCCGGCTCAAACATGGGCGATATGAAACGGGCCGTATCGTTCGTAAGCTGCTCACCGGAATCGACGATAATGAAATGTCCTGCCTTCGGTTGCATCGTGGTATGATCGTACTTCGGCCCAGTTCTGAGTGCGCGCGGGTTCAGTGTTCCATCGCTACGCTTCCAGTCGAAATCGTGCAACGCATCGTTTGACCAGCCACACAGTGATTCGCTCTCAAAGTCGCAGCTCGTTGGCGTAGACTGACCCGTCCGACGGCAAACACCCAATGGCCGATCCCAGTGCGTACCGTTGCAGTATGTGTTTCTCGAACCGGCCAGCTCCGTGCCGTCGAAACACGAAAGCCATGCGGACGCTTTGTTCATCTCGTACAGCACATATCCAGAGGGTACCTGCGGCAGCATATCACATCCAGATTCTGGTAAGTGAAAACACCATTAAAGCACCAGTTCCCGTTCTGTGCATATTTAGATCTCACTACTTACTAACGCACACCGGAATCGTGGTGTCCCAGCGTCCATTTTGGCAGTTAGAGTACCGATTACCAACCAGCTTGAACCCGTATGAACAATCGAACCGCATCATTCTGCCCCGATTTCGTATTTTAGCTTCCCCGTTGGGAAAGTATGGGGCAGGACATTGTGTTAACTGTCTGGTTTGTGGACGACGGAGAGGAACCACTAGAAATTACCAAAAAAAGAATAATAATAATTGCTCTTGTTGTCACTTTCGTTCAACGAGCTTTCCTTACCAGGACGGCGTGATTCAGTCAAACTGGTAACCGAATCGGTTAGAAGAATTAAGCAAAATCCTCCAATTAGGGTTATTCCCTTTATGTTTAATATCCACATGTTGGAACAGAACTGATTGCTGGATCTCGCTCTAGATCGCGTTGTGTAACGATCTCGACTCGAGGAAGGGTCCGTACGTACTAACGAGCTAAACTTATCAAACGCAGCGGTCAGCTATCAACGATGAATGAAATTTTATGCAAAACGTTACGGGTTTTCCACTCTTTCCCAAAGTCCCGGTCGGGCAGCATCCAAACACGATAAGGCACAATGCCCTTGCGAGGGCTACAGATGTGTTTCGTATGTTAAACCTCATGTATCTTGTTTCCGTTCTTACCCATGCATAGGAAACGAGAAGAATGTTTGCCTGCGGAGAAGAATATTGCTGTAGAGGCAAATGCTTTCAACGCAATATTCATTGTAGACAATAGTGAATGGTTTGAAAATGTTTGCCATATTTTCATGTTTTGTTTATTCTATTAATAACAAATATACATAACGGTGGCTAGGCAAGACGTATTTTGTCGTGCATATCAACAGACTACACTATCGTTTCGCTCAATCTAACCACTCACTGATGTATGTGCATAGTTTTGGTGTGATTTCACCGCAGTCGGCACAGTTCTTGATGACTGGACAGATGCCACACGGCATCTGCACCAGCCCCGGCGCAGCAATAGGGGTCTCTATCGCTCGATACAGAAACCCCCCATTGATCTGTGCGATACGTTCGGCCTTTCCATCGTACACTACCGTTTTGAGAATCGTTTCCAGATCGTCCTCGTCCAGGCTGATCTTGCTGATACCCAGATCGGAGATGAATCGATGTACGTCTGCCACCGAGCATTCGGACAGCTTCTGCACTGCCAGCGGTCCTTCACCGCTGGTCCGTGCTGAATCACGTTTCATGCGCAGAAACCGTAAGCACTGTTGATTAAGCACGTCTACAAACTCTGCTTCGAAGTCCTGATCCTGGTACCATGCACCACCCGTTATGGAGCGATCCGGTTCCAGATTATACAGCATGTACACTTTCTTTTTGCTTGCCTGATAAACAAGAAAAGATAAGAAAAGAAACAAAAAGCCACGAAACAAACGCTTAGATAAGCACACTGCAGTTGTTTACCGCTCCGCGACACTTACGTTAACTGATTTGACCGCCTTTATTAGCTTCTTGTTTTCCAGCTGTTTCAGCACTTTGTTTAGCTGTGTCATGACCAGATTGGATTTCACGCGTATATCCCGAATCCAGATACCCTTGTTGCCACCCTCCTCCACGATGTTGTATATAACGCGCTCCTCATTGTCGATGTCCTTCGGGGCGGAGGATTTTTTACCGGGATCCTTCATCCGATAGATCAGCGTGTTGCCCTTTTTCAATATTTCCAGTACACCATCCAGCAGCAGCTTGTTCAGCGCCTGGACGCGCTTTTCCGGCGGCACGGCTTGTAGCGATTCCGAAAGGTCATCGTTGTTAATGCCCTCCGGTTTATCCTTTGCTAAAGAAATGATTTGAAATCCAATCGTCGAGATTTCGTCCATTGCAAAACCGGCACCGCGAGCACAGCGTGTTTGTTATTGTTTATATGCCTCTCGCTGTTGACGTTTCATGTTGATTGCGATTACGACAGCAGGGGTGGTCTGTCGGAAAATGTGCGCTATACAAACCTTGGTAATGCATTTGAAATATCCGACAAAACCCGTTATTTTGCAACAACCAGAAATCGTTTTTATTGAACGAAAAAAGCAAATTTTTAAATGTGGTGTATTTTAATTACTTATTAATAGTAATTTAATTCTTCCAGCAAAGTTACTCAGAATGCCAATGTGATATCAGGAAATTCAAAATCTAATTCAATCAAACATTATGCTATGGTTGGTTTTATGTGATGCATCGGTTTATGATAACAATACGCTTACAGATTAATTAATTGTCTCAATATCCTAATATCATTCCGTTCCTAATGTCTGCCGTACCCAAACCATTACCATCCCATCTAATAGAATGTAAATGTACATGTGTGCCTGTTACGATTGCTATCGCTTGGATTACAACACAATGGTTATCAGTTCTTTCGAGTTTTCACTATTGGATCTGGAGTGCATCTACACCATACCCGGCAGCTCCTAATGTTACCACAACCGCTTCATTCTTTCTGTATCCTGATTTATGATACCTTCCACTGTTACTGATCGTTCCTTCCCGTTCAGTTCACCTCGCGGGTAATTGTCTAGATAGCCTGTGTCCTGCCAGCGCGTCACGAACGAATGAAAGTGAGTCTCTACTCGACGGTGACATAAGCGTGATTACTGTTCTGTAACACTAGTTAGTACATTGTGTGTCCTCTATAGCCGTATATCGCAATATAGGTGCGGTTTTATGTACAAAACGGATTATGATAGGGGGTGGGGTTCGGCCCCATGCCTAAAATGCTGCCTACTGTAGTTGATATTTTTCCATCTCGAGTAGCTGATCGTACAGATTGTCCTGGTTCGGTAGGAAGCCAACGATTAACCAACCAAAGATGGCTCCAACACTTCGTGCGATGGAAAGCGCATTCCAGATGCTCAACACCTTGTTCGTTTCCTAGAAAAGTACAATGGTAGTAACGGTACAGTTTGGTCTATTCTCTGTCTCCACACGTCTCGACACTTACCAACTCCTCTTCCCAGACGGTGACGTTCAGTGTGGAAGTAACATATAGCCGTTCGTCCATCGTACCAGCCGATAGACTCAGTATGATCGTCATCACGTAGATCATGATGATAAAGATAGAGCGAAATGAAATATTCGTATCTCCACCATAAGCAATATCCATCCTAAGGAAGTGAGTAATCGGATGAGTGTACCGCCACGCAACGACACGTGCCTAGTGCGTCGTACTTACCGATCGAATATTGAAACCATACAAACGATGGCTAAGCAGTAGAACGTATTGGCGTATACCTCGGCGAAGGCTGAATAATGGTGAATCGAGGCGTCGACCCAATCGTACGGTTTGGTCGTACAGATCAACAGCAGATGGGCAAAGGCCAGGCCTCCTAGCAAACCATGGCAGACGGTCGATAATAGATGCCAGACTCGCTGCACCGCACAGGAGAGATGTACCGAGGTGTTTATTGTGTGGCTGCAACAGAAATAACCAATATGTTACACTACGATACCAATTTGGAAATGCGACAATCGTGCTTTACCTATTGCTTTCTGGATCTCCACCGATTAGTGCCCTAGACTTATGATACGAGTAGGTATTGTCAACTGGTCGATAACCGCTAGCAGTCTGTATGTACATCTTATCGATACGCGTAGCCGCCGCTTCGGTCGTCGGCGAAACGACCGGTGTGAACGGATTGTATATCTCACCATGATAGCTCATGAGATCGTCGGCTGGAAGGAAGGAATGGCTTATGTTATTTATTTACTTCCTTAGTACGGTATATAGTCATATTGTCTAAAGACGTTCAGTTTTCACAAGAGCGTTTCAGGAATTTATGTAAAACGGTATTATTGTTAGCGTAAATCATTTGTGTTTGCTTCATTAAGTGTGTGGCGTACTTAGTACCAAAAGTACTTAGCAAACCTCATTCAACAAGAGAGAATAGCGCTTCTTGGAAGCTAAAATCCTTTTTAGCAACGAAGCAGCTCGATTTCGCTGCGGAGGAATAACATCGCTACAAACACGAAACACAAGCACAACATTTATTCCGGACATTTTGCGTCTTTACCGTGTTTGCCGCGATAATCCCATTTTCCCAGCGTGTAAAAACCAACCACAGGCAGGGAAAATGGAAAGCCGACACACATCTTCACCGGAATTAATTACCTCCACCAGCCGACTCTCACGTGCCGACCGGCCGGGGGAGGCATCTTTCGGAACGTGCAATCATGGCGCGTGTAGCAAAAGACCCGTCGTCCACGGTCCTATCATTACGACCCGGTTCCTGTACACTTTTTCCACGCCTCTGCTTCAGGACACGGGGAAACGAGAAGGGGAGGGGTGCGAGATAGCGTCAGATCATTAGTTTTCCTACGAATTTATTCCAAGTTTCGTTTCCGTCATTTCTTTTTCACCCAACCATTCCCCGTTCCCTTGGCACGGGGAGTTGATGCTTTTGCTCCGATTGCAGCTAAATGTCAACGGCTACTGTCTCTACGCCAAATGCAAAAAAAGCTCACCGAAAGGTCACCGAAAGGGGCTAAAGTTCATGGAACACAGTTATCATTGCGTTGAAGATGTACGGTTGCAGGCAGGTGGCGTGGCAGTGTTTGAGTTAGATAAAGCGCAAGTTACTACACAGAGTAGACAATAAACTGCTTGCCAACAGTGGCAAACCGAGCCAAATCTTACCGTGTGTCGGAAACCGATTGGGAATCCTTGTTCTCGGTAATAATAAAGGTCACCCACTGTAACCCTCTTGCTACGGGAAAACGTTGCTCGTGGGATTATTGCTGATTTTTGAGTGCAAAGAAAAAAACAATAAAACACAGCGAAAAGCAACCACCTCTCCTCGCAAAAGATCAAGATGTTAAAGTCAATAAAAGTGCCAGATTTATGGAGCGTCTGACGGCGGTTGAATCATTCAAAAGCTGAGTACCAAAAATAACCACCACGAAAAGCTTAAAAAGGATCGTCACGTTCGGTTTTATTTATCTCGAAGCGAAACAAAAACACCAACCCATCCGACGAAGCCACATCTCAGGGAGCTTTCCATCCTGGTGGCGTTTCTCGGTGACTTGCGGCGCACAATTTTATCGACTCTCCTTTAGTGGCCACTAATTTAGGGCGTTCTGTTTTTTTCTGTTCTCCCCATCAAAAGATCGCTTAGGAAAGTATCACCCACCCCCAAGAAACCTTCAACAGCAATCGGTGGCAGATGCTAAATTTGGACACAGCGGTCTGATTTCTGTTCTGAGTGTGGAGGATTCGTGCGGAGTGGGTTGACTAGAACAGTACGGGACCGCACCCGGTAGACAGAGCGAGTGAGCAAGGGCGAGGTAAAAGAACACAAGAAGAAAAAGAAAGGCGACACAATAATATTGATAAAACCCCACCGACACAACGAAAGGGCGGCGTGACGTCATTGCGCCCAAGCAGATCCCAAGGATAGCCGGCACCAACATACCGACGAATGCGGTACACGCACACCAACAACGGACAACCCCGGATTTTCACGATTCCGCCCACGGCAAGGCGTCATTTCAAGCGGCACACCGAAACGAGGCCCTGCTGAGGAATGACGCAAAAAGGACGAACATCAGGATTTCGATCTGTTCACATTCTGTCAGATAAAAGGCAAAAAGAGAGAGAGAGAGAGAGGGTTCTCTTCGTGGAACGAGAACGAGCAGGTTGATTCGAAAATCCAGCGGATTAACATTTTCCCATCGATTTGCTAACGTAAGCCACCATCATCGCACCGGTTAGCCGGTTCTCGGACCACCAGTCTCGCTTCTCCGTGTATATTGCATTTCAATGAAGCACACATTCCGGTGATGTGATTGGAAATG
This sequence comes from Anopheles minimus, assembly GCA_000349025.1. Classification (NCBI taxonomy): domain Eukaryota; kingdom Metazoa; phylum Arthropoda; class Insecta; order Diptera; family Culicidae; genus Anopheles; species Anopheles minimus. The sequence continues at coordinate 3,142,509 of KB663611.1, read as the reverse complement.
GTAATTTTGAACAGTGCACGAATTTGGCAACAATTGCAAAACGGTTCGACAGCTCAATAGCAAAGCGGAAACTTCGATTCCCACCTCTCCGTTCGATTGCCGCCATCATATATTGGGCGTAGGGTCTTTGTAACCTTTTCGTATGTATTACGTGACGAAGGTGAGCTAATTTAGCGAAACAGAGTCGTGTCTTCTTCGCCTGCAACTGTGCTTAATCTAATAAATGCTCTGTTACGTGTAGGCGGCCTCGAAACTGAACCTTTTTGGGGAAGATTTCCGGAAGGTAACGGAAACCTTACAAGACGTCCTTGTCCAAAGCACTCAACTGAGCTGTATTTTACGATAATCCGAATTGTTATGAACGAATTGGGTAGTATTGGTAAACGCTTCATCAAAAACGACACAACGTCGTAGTGTAAAAGGAGAGCTTATTAATAGCATTCCAATATGATTGCCGTACGCATACAGCTAAGGGTAGTTGGAGATATTGCCCCGCATTACTCTCAACCAGTCCCATTTATGAGATATATCGTTGGGGAAAAAAGGTACGTTCTACTACCACCCACAAGCACACAAGAAAGAAAATCGAAATCTGCCAACTCCAACGGCACACAATTTCCAGCGAATTTCCCCGGTCTGCTGTAAATATACGTAACGGGCGAACGGTCGAAAGTTCTAAATATAGCGCACGCAACCCCGCCTGCCTTTGCCGCACGTACAATATAAAAACAGCGACAAATCAAACAGAAAGCACCGCCAGCGCACCCTGTTTTTTTCCGGGTTGGGCAACCGGGTTTGTCAGGTACGCCGTGACCTACCGTTGGTCCTGCCACCCGACCGATCCGGTTGGAGCTGGTGAAGTTTACGCTCCCGCTGGGATTTCGTTTTCCGGTGTACCCGCCGATCCTCCAGATGTTCCGGTATCTCCAAATCGCCGGACAGCGATGCATCATTAAAGTCCGAACACTGTTTCAGGTATCGCATCAAGGTTTCGTTCGCCTGCCGGACCTCCATCTCGCCGGCGGCCAGTATTTTCCGCTCCCGACGCCTCCGCGATTCGGATTTGCTGCGCTTTCGCCGTGGGCTTTTCTCCAGGCTGCTCCGGCTGCGGGTACTCCGCTGGGCGGGACTCTTTTGCGGATCGGACAACGATTGCACCTTCAGCTGGCGGTCCATGTAACCGAGGATGCCCTTCTGCAGCTTGTCATCCGTGGGTCCCGGTACCGTGCCGAGGGTGGCCAAACCGCTGGCCAGATCGACGGCGACCACCTCCACGTCGCCCTCCGTGCTGACGGGTGCGTCCAACTCGGTGGTCACCACCGTAGGTGAGTTGCTGCGCGGCGTTTGGGAGGCGATCCGGACCGGACCACTATCACCACTGGCACTGTAATGGTAGTGCTGCGTGGGCACGGATGTGCCCGTGGCGCTGCTGCTCGCATTCGTCGTAGTGCTGCCACCGCTGTGCTCCGGCGTATCCGGACGCCGTGCGGTACGGCTAGCGGTGGATGATCTATTTTTAGATCCGCTCGCCTCCGCTAACTCCTGATCTGCGGATTGCGTGGGCACATCCTCGATCCCGCGCACTTCCGTCTGCTCCAGCCGTTGAGGTGTTGCGCTGCGGCGTGCTCGAGAACTGCGGTGCCTCGAGCTCGCCTTGGTCTGATGAACGCGAGCCGTCGTCTCCATTGGCAGGCCACGGTGTGTATAAGCACTTCCTGTACAAACACTGACCACAACAAAACACTCGCTCTTTGTGAGCTGGAGGTTGGGAAATTGTGTCACAACACTTTACCACCCCAAACCAACACAAACACACACGCCAGGAACAGATGAAAATGGAAGGGAAAATGTACGAACAGGTCTATCGGGTTGGAGTAGGCACAGGTTTTCTCAATATCTAGGACAACATTCACTCTGCTGACAGGGAACGCACTCGCGTACCAGGATAGTCACATTACTGGAATCATCGGTTTGGACCTCCGTCTCACAGGCACGGCCAACGCACTTCTCCTGTACACACACACACAAACATACACTGAAAGGACCACAGGGAAAGGGAAGGAACTCTGTGTGCCGGACCGTTCTGAAGGCGCGCTTCCAACTGCAGCCTGAAACAACGTGCGTGCGCTACCGGACTCGTCGAACGACTGAGCGTACCTGCATCTGGCCAGCAATCAGCTCACCAGGGAGAAAATGGTCCTGTTGCGATTACAACAACACAGCGGAGTCCTGCCGCCGTCGTGTCTCGTAGCGTGTGCAACTATTGCGTAGTGCGACTTCGAACGAATCGGGGATGCCACCCAAGCGACAAAGTTTGCGACGATACGCGACTTTTTGTATGGATGCAACAGCCCTGCTATGATTATTTCTATTAGCACTGCTAGCA
>KB663611.1:3050516-3137078 GCA_000349025.1 Anopheles minimus | reverse complement strand
GGTGGTGTCGTCCTCGAGGGTTGGAGGAAGGCTTGAAAAGGGGTGAAACCATGAAATTTTCACGTTTTGTCGTAAACTCTGCGGCCTGGGCAGTTGCTTCGGCTGTTGCTGTGACCATGCGCACTCGAGTCCTTTCGCAAACGGGGGGTTGCGCTATCGATCCGCGTATCGGGCAGTAGTAGTGGTACGAAAACATGCCCGCACCCCATCTCTCCACCAGCTGCGCGATTGTTTTGGCACCATCAATAAGGCCACCAGCTCTCTCTCTTTCTTGGTGGGTACAGTGCCGGATAACAACGATGGTGACGTTTCAAAATATAATGTAAGGTGCAACACAACAACCGATCGATCTTACCCAACGCCGAAAACTGTTTTCCTACCAACGGGTTACTATGGACCATGACAACGCATTCTACTGCTGATGGACAGTTACTACGATTCGGTTTTGTTGTTGTTTGTTCGCCAGATGCACACGTTTCCCAATTATCCAAGGATTTTGAAGTTTATGGGCGAAGGCTCACTATTATGGCCGCAAAAAAAAGTCTAATACGTAATCGTTTCAACCGTTTGTAGTGTTTTCGGATAGAGCATAAAATGTACAAAATAAGAGACCCCTTCAGTACGGGCAGCCTATCTGCAACTTCTCTGATGATTACTTTCCAATTGTGGAGATACCATCATAGTGAAGATCCTGACTGTGCACCAAAAGAATAATGCGGTAGGGTACGCGTGTCAACGTGTGTGTGTGTGTACATGTTCCCAGGGAGAACGGAATGAATGAACCGTAGTAAAAACCGGAGAGTTTCTCCATGTCTGCACTTCCAACCTGCCGCTCCGCTACGGCAACGTCTCATTCAATGTGCCACCCCGGAACGAGTGGCAAGTGCGGCATCAGATGCAGCATGCAGCCACGAATCCTCTCGTCCTTATGACGTCAACTTCGGCTGATGACGTCAATCGCGACGGAGGACGTGACCGACACGCTCAGTCGTTTACAGCCACAAGTTTGCCACTTCGTACATCTTCTATGCTCGGGAGAAGAAAGACTCGGTGCAAGCAAAAACAGGGGAGGGTGCAGCACTTGGTCAGGATTCTTTTTGTTGCTCCCCGGGGGGGGTTGTCGGAGACCGTGTGAACTTTCGCCAACTCACCCACGCGCGTTGTGTTTAATCATTTTCACACTGCGGCAAAATGTGGACGTAGATGTTCACACGTGTATGCGTATGTATCTTTCTTACACGCCGGCAGTAACGCCGGCGGTACTGTAAAGGTTAATAGAATCACACACAAAAAAAGGAACAAAACAAACCAATCACCAACAAAAAATTCGATTTAAGCAACTAACTTTTTTAATGTTATAAAAAACTCTTCTTCCTCAAGCTTTAAAACGTGGAACATTGCCCACTAATCCCGCAGATTCCCGGGTACCCTAGTTCTTGGACAGGAACTCTCGCATGTACTGATTGACCACCTCCGGTTTGTGCTGCTGCAGGAAGTGATCGACACCTGGCACAATGCGGAACTCAAGATTCTCAAACTCCTGCTGCATGAGCGGGCCCGTTTCCTTCGAGATGTACAGATCATTTTCACCCAGCAGATACAAACCGCGGGCAAACGTTTGCGGTCTCGGCGGTGTCAGCTTTCGCGTGAAGAAGCGGAAATTCTCCCGGTAGTAGTTGATCGGGTACGTCATACCGTTCGGCTTGGAGAAGGTATACTTGAACGCTTCGATCACTTCGGGGCCACCGTGATCCTTGAATACCAATTTAAAGATGTGAAAATCCATCATGCGCAGGAAGAACTCCGGTAGCCATGGCATTTGGTAGAAAAAGATGTACCTAGAATATGAGGAAGACAATGCGTACGGGGAGCATTAGTGAGGTGAGCGAGGCTAAATGCTAAATGGGACTACTTACCAAGACATTTTGAACTGTGTTTTGCTGGTGGAGAAGAGCTTCCGCGCTACTTTTTGTGATGGAGCATCCATCATGATGTAGCGATCGATCATGTCCATGTGTTTCGTTATAAAGTGCCATCCGATCACTGCACCCCAATCGTGTGCAACAAGTGTAAACTTTTGGCGTCCTAAGGAAATAAGAAAAAAGTCTTTAATGTCGCTGCAGTGTATGTCTAAGATTTGGAAGCTTCATTAGCCATGAACCAGGCGAAAAAAACCTTGATCGAAAGCATTAAAGAAGCCAATCGATCGTGCGCAAATGTAAACACAATTTTATGAGCTATTTGACCTAGAACTCTTAAACACATAAAAAAGCGCGTATAGGTTAGAAGGAGCTACTATATCCGGACAAATCTTGCAGCTCACCATTACCAATGTGATACTATCGGTGCGTTTTAAAGCTCCATACATTCACATGCGTTGATCGGTTGCGAGATCGTTGCGCATTTGTCCACCGTAATGACTCACCGACTCTCATGACGACATTTTTGTCGCTAAAAACTCCCATGCGGTTGTTTCGTGTTTTTGTATCTGTGACTATAAGGTAATCGATAGTAAATCGTGTAACACCATCCATCAACGTTATCGCGTACCGGCTGCCTACAAATGCTACACTTATCCTTCGCTACACCTATCGGTTGGCATTCAAATGAACGAAGGTGAAGGTGAAACTGATCAATCTAATCTCTTAGGGTTTTTGGCCATAAAACAGTTACACACATGTAAAACCCTTTTTTGGAGTGCTCGTAATTAATTACCTGCAGGGGATAAAGGAAGGAATAACGGACGTGTTGTAATGTTTGAACACTTTCTGGTACAGGCACATGAAACGTTTGCACAGGTCCACCTTCTTTTAGAGACACACACTCCTAATCGTACATGTGCTAAACATGTGGATGAAGATAAACAAAACCTTCAAAAATTTATCACACCTTTCGAATCAACATCGTGAAGACGAGAGAAGGAAGAAAAAAAAACAATCAATGAACATCATTAACTGTTTTGAGACGTTGCATAATTTAGCTCCCAACCCGCCCTCTACGCAAACGTAAACAAAACACATCCCGATCGGGGATCGCTCATCTAACTCAATCATAAGAGCAGCTACGATCCATTTGTCACCAAGAGAGGATCGCAGTTGAATTTCACCACAAAGCTCTTAGATGTGCGTGAGATGGGATGGCCAAATGACCGGCGAACCTCACCCGGCATTAAGCTGCTGGTCCATTATCTACGTGCGAGTTTCTTATCTCGAATGAAATCATCCAATAATACGCCTGTCATGCACTGTCGTGAACTTTGTACAGGTAACAGTATCGCCAATCACTTAGCACCTTTTTTTTACTCCCAAAGTGCCTGCTGCCAGGTGGATTGTGGCTGTACACTACTGGACCTACCTAAGGCGCGCACTAGACATCGAATGTCCTCTGTCATGTTGTCGATTCGGTACGCATAGCGGTACTGAGGTTTTTCGGTGTCACCGTACCCACGCATATCTAACGCCACCACCCTGGAAGATAGATGAAGAATTCCAAGCATTAGCGCGACACCCAACTTGTAGATGGATTCATTTTCCACGCCTACCAATAATCCTTGGAGAACTCCTTTAGCTGATGGCGCCACGAGTACCAAAACTCGGGGAATCCGTGCACGAACAGCATAAGCGGCTTCGAAGGATCACCCTTCTCCACGTAATGTATCCGGATGCCCTGGAAGAAGCATACACGCCACATGGCATTCTATCCGTTACTATCCGCGCGCTACACACGTTACCTTCGACGAGCAGCTTCACTTACGTTCGCATTCTGGTACTTATCGACACCGTACTCGTGGTTCTTCAAACAGTCCGGCGGTACCGGTCGTTCCTTTGTGGTCCAAAATTTGGTGTGCGGTTTCGTAACGAACAGCACCAGTATGCCGAACAGTACGCGCAAACTGTAGAACACACAGAGCGCATACGACACTACGAACTGTATCGACTCCCGGATGTAGTACTGGACCATCGTGACGTGCTATATGTTTCTTTGTTTTTCTTTTTTTTTTTAATTTGGGATGGGCCCGTCTCAACCACTCGCGCAAACGCGAGCTGCTGATGCTAAATATGTGTGTGGTACGCACGGATTTCAATGACGAACTGAGCGCGGTACGGTCGTTGCCGGTTGTTTGTCATGATCGATAGACAACGCTCTCGACGCCGTTGGTAGTGAGTTTGCGCCACACCGTACGATAAGCGGCGGAGGGCCACGTTGTACGGAAAGGGTGTGCACGCGGTGGAGTAAAATAGCAATCTACAGTGGGACGCAACTGATGTGGTACATGATTTACATAGCCAGTAGTATGTAATGTAAACTATTTCTAATTCTATCAGGAAAGAGATTATTGAAATTACTGAGATTACTGAAAAAGAAATTAAAATTTAAATTGATGTTAGATTTACATTTCTTATAATAACAGTGGGATTAATATACAGTTCAAGGTAAATTCGACAATTACAGTTCTATTTATAATTCGTGATTGTCTCGACATATCAACACAAGTGATACATCAATCGAAAGCTAAAAACGTGTATAAAAAGTGAAAGAAAATACAAGTTAATTGAACAAGCGGCACATGCCTGAATTGTGATAAAGAATTCCATGCGTATTGATGATTCGCGCCGGACGACATAATTGGGACTTGACCACAGCTGCGTAGTGTTCCCTGAATACCTTGAAAACGATCCGAAGTGAAACCCTGCCCGAAATCCAAAAAAGTCCTCGTCTGGACCGGAAAAAAACCTCAGGGTTATTGCGGATGGGTACATCATGCTTCTGAAAACTGTTCGAAAGCTGTTCCGAACCGAAAGCGAAACTGTTGAATTATATTAGTGACCAATATGTGTGGCAGCAAGATTCGGCATCCTACGATACGGTTGGCAAATCCTCAAAATGGTTGTCAAATGACCAAAATCCTGGTCCTGCAACTCCGGACCTGAACATTTTGGACGATTTTCTTTGGGGCGAATTTGAGAGAGATACCAATAGATCGTCCAGCTACATGAAAGTAGAATTTCTCACAAAAGTTGATTTCATTTTTTCGCCCTCCCTAGGAACACGGTTGCCAGGGCTTGCTCCTGGTTCCGGAGCCGGATTGTGTCCGGCGGGAGAGGGTAGGTTGACTATTTTGAATGATTTTTATACATGGTAAGCTTTTATTCCTGTTAATAAAAAAGATGTTAATGATTTATTTTTCCCAAAAAAAAAGTTTTGCTTTGTCCTTGGGCAACTGGCAAATTTACCCTGTATGAAAATAGCTAGTCAAATTTGTTCTCAAAAACATTACGAACGGATTTTGCAATGTATCAATGAGTTCGTTATTCACCGTACAGTGGCAATAATCATAAACGCCACAGACGTACCTTTTATCAACCGCTACGGCGATTTGTAATGGCAGGCAGATTCACACCCATCACTCTTTGTTACCCATCAGGCGACATTAAAGCTCTCTCTCTCTCTCTCTTTGCTCGTCAACCTCTGCCAATGTTTCCGAGTGGAGATAATTATGGTGCTTGCGGACGGTGGCATCGTGCTTCATGATGCTGTGCCTGCCCACGGGAAAGATGAGCATGATTGTCATATCGTGACCTCACGTTAGAGATGCCCCAACGGTACATCTCGATCGGTGTACAGCTGTGAGTGCAACCGCTACCGATCAGCTCGAAGCATTGCTGATTGATCATTGTGATGTGCCCGGTCCATCACAGCAATAAGAGCAATTCTGGGTGGAAAAAGGAAATTAGCTTGGAAGTGTGGGTATAACCAATTTGTAGTCTTCTTGCGGTTGAATAAAATTGACTCATGCCTCAGAAAACATTCTAGCTTGAATAGCTAGAAGTTTCCTAGCATTGGTACGATAAATATTGAATTAATTGAGAAATCTACACTGTTGGATACTTAACAGTAGCAAAAGAGAGATTTCTACGCAAATAATGAATATAAACATACCCCGTTTGCTGTTTATACAGCTGTGTGTTATTCGCAATGACGTAAGGCACCAATAACACAATTCAAGCTCGTTTTTATTTCTGTGCTTAGAACTGTAATCCTCTCAATAATCATCGGAATCGATAGCCAATCTTGTATTCTTTAAAGCTTTACGATTTGATCGTACCATTGACGATCATTCGGCCACCAATCAGATTCGTGTCGTTTACCTCCTTAAGCTTCTTTAGGTACTGAATAAAGACATCCGAATCGAGTGGACCAATTTGACGGTCGAGTCGCTCCAATGCCCAACGGAACCCATCCTTCCCGGTGGCAATAAACGATAGTGTCACCAGCTTGTAATTAGCCGTACAATTCAATGGTTCGTAGGTGCTACCATCGTGCAAGTTGCGTACCTCGATCGAAAGCACCCGATCGTACGGTTCGCGATCGAGATCTGCAACCACTCGCAATCCCGCCACCTGTGCCACATTCATGCGCTTTACACTGTCCCACACGATCGAGTGCTCGACGATGTTCCACAGTGCATCACCACGCAGCGTTACCAGATCGACCGTATTCGAGAAGGGACTCGCACCGATTGCTTCCTCGTTGGTAATATCTATGGAGTGTTATACATTATATTATTCGTGAGATTTTGGGTAAAATTCTCGATCCCAAAATCTAGTACGCACATCCTTTGGGTATTGGTGTACGGAAATTCCCGGCATTGATAATGGCTACCGGGTGGAACGTTTGGTTAGTGTAGTAATCGGCAATGGCATCCGCCACGAGAGATCCTAAATTGCACTCCCTAAGACGACAGCTGTGCTGCACTAGATCGACGTCGGTTTTGGCTATTTTGGTTGATCCGTAAGCTTCAACCTGCTTCCGATATGGTTCAAGAATTTTTAGCGCCGTTGGACTCTGCGGAATTCTGTCGGATAGGTACACCGGAAATCCGTCCCAGTATTCTACGTTTCCTTGCGAATTGAAGTAAGCCGTCAACCGGCCTACATACTTACCGTATGCGTAGGCCTGGACAATCAAAACCTAATCTCAAAAGGTAAAAAAATCCCAATGCACTAAATATCGAGAAGTCTTCTCGTCACCCTCAGTACCTTTCGTCCATTCTTATTGTTCACCACTACCGGATAATCACCAAGAATGGTATCCATTTTGTTGTACGGCACAGTGGAAGCGTTAGGAAACAGGAACGAATGTGAATGTCCTCCAATGATCACATCCACGTCATCACCCGCTGCTTGTGCGATCTGTCTATCAACCTCCAGACCACAGTGTGACAAAACCAGTATGATATTGACACCCTTTTGCTTTAGGGCTTTCGATTCAGTGCGCACCGCAGCGATGGAGTCGGAAAACGTAATACCTTCGGTATTGGAAAGTTCCTGAAAGCAAGTGTGAGTCAAATCTTGAAGGTTGGCCAATTGGGCGGTGTATAAGAATGCGTACGTGTGTTTTGTCAGCTGTTACGCCTATAATACCGATCGATCGTCCCTTCCGCTTGAGAATTACCGAACGAGGAAGGCTAGGAAATTGTTCCTTCGATCTGATTAAATTCGTTGCTACCGTTGGTATCTTTTTCTTTGCCAGATCGTTCAGATACGGTCTCAAACCGTTTAATCCATTATCAAACTCATGGTTCCCGAGCGTCTGTTTGTGGGGGTAAAGTGAAATGACATAGTGATGTTGATACTTCGTGCATAAACAAACGTACCATCGCATCTGGATGCATTAGTTTGATGAACCGAGCGACTACTTTCCACCGGTGATAGTTGTACCAGATGGTTCCTTGGTAATTGTCACCGACGTTGAAAAAGAGGGGATTTTGATGCCTCTTTCTTAGCGTCTGCACGGTTTGGAATACCCGTGCAATGCCGGCTATGCATGTGTCACCCTCAGCAGCTTTACACTTGGACGATCTTTCGGAAGTTTCCGCAAATCTGGCGAGAAATCAGTATTACACCAATGAAGAACCTCTGAAGCGATTATCTCACAATTACCTCGCATGAAGATCGTTCATATGTATGATCGTCAGTGGGAACAGCTCGCGCAGCTTGGCACGATCGGTTGGCAAATTATCCGTCGCATGACACTGCAACGCTACAAAGGCGCACACCGTCGATCCGATTAGTAATACTTTCCACATTACTTCGCACAAGGCGCACTGCCGCGGGTGATTGTTACCCTCTCCAAGTGCGGAACACCTTATATATTAAACTCCCACTCCATATCATTAAGCTACCAGTGAACGATCGGTGAAGGCGCGTGGAAAACAAATGTTGGAAAACTCAGTTTACCCGTGGTAAATAACGCTTCTCACCTTGTACCTCATCCACTGGCCGCTCCACAATCAATTAGTCGACGAATAGACTTGCAGCTCCTCAAGCGCTAGCAGTGTGAATGTGATGTTTTCGCGTGCGCGTCGTTCGATTAATGCATCGCTTTAATTTGCCGAACTTTTTCCCGAAACGAAGAGGCAACATGGACCATGGTACGGTATAAATCCACCGTACCCAACCTACCGGGCGGTATCACTCCAATAATGGGTCAATTAGTGATCGGTAGTCTGCGACGTGCGGTGTTCGTTTGTGTAGAAATTCTGCTGCGGATATTCCGATGGCTGATGGTTACGTACTGGATACCCTCACCTAGACTCAACCCTCCGGATACACTGAACCACAGCAAATGGGGCACACATCGGTACATTGAAATCCACGTAAGTGTATCTGCTCGCATATAAAGTTTCTTATATAAAGGAAATGTTGAAATCTATCCTCAAAAGGGCATTAAGCTACACTACGTTGAGAAGGGGTCGAACAGCAAACCGTTGATGATGTTCCTGCACGGTTTGCCCGATTTCTGGTACAGCTGGCGATATCAGATGCACGAGTTTTCTAAAGACTACTGGACGGTAGCGCTCGATCTGCCCGGTTTTGGACGTTCGGAACCACCAATCAACAGAATCACGTACAAGATAAGCAATCTGGCATACATCGTCTGTTCGCTGATAACCACGCTCGGGAAATCTGACTGCATTCTGGTGGGTAACGGTGCCGGAGCATTACTCGGCTGGCAGCTCGTAAACCAGTATCCAGAGAAGGTATCGAAGTACATTATGCTCGGTACGCCTTCAGAAGCCGTACTGCAGGAACTGTTTAGGCGCGATGCAATACCACTGAGGAAGATACTTAAATATGCATTCCTGATGTACGCCGGTAGTGCCCCAACTGTTCTAGCGCGCGCCGGTGATTACGCGATATTCGATGAACTTCTTGGTGCAAATGCAAAACCCCAAGACGTGGAAGCGTATAAGTACACCTTCGCCCAACCAGCAGCACTGGAGTTTGCGTTAATGGCTTTTCGGGAAAATTTTAACGACTTCCTTCTGGAGCAGTACGAATTACGGGTAGGCAAACCTTCCAACACACCAGGATTGTTTCTTTTCGGTGAGCAAGACTGTTTCATTGATCCAGAGGAATACGTCGCCTTGCTGTTGTCCGTTTATCATCCACTCGAGACACGCTTTGTGCCACGAGTAGGACAGTTAATGCATCAGGATAATCCGAAACTAGTGAACAAAAGCATATCTGAATTTCTAAGGGAACGGGTCACAGAACCCAAAGATCTAGATAACAACACACCGGAGAAGCAAATATTGGTAAAAGAATTTTGTAGCAATTGTTATGGAAAAGCGCATAGTAAATCTGAAGCTCATCATGAGGGATGCGCCACCGATTGCGACGGACAGGAGCTTAAACATTTGATCCATAAACTAAGAGTTCCTATTGCTTCTTAAGCGCTGGCGATCAGGTATCAATAAAACTTAAAAAGAGCCGTGTAATGAATGCTTCATACTCAATAAGAAACATTCTCAACAGGTGTTTTATTCCATGGTGTTTGCTTCTACCTCTACTGTACTGTGTATTGCCAACAACTTTCCTAAAACAAACCTCCAAACCCCCATTCGTACACATCGTCGCATGTCTACTCTTCGTCGTGCAGCTGCCGTAAAATTAACATCTGTTCCTGCTCGCGTATAGTTTCACGCGTTTGTAACGATCGCTGGCGCCACAATCGTGCAGCACGCAGCAGGTTCTGTGGATCATCATCCGTTCCGGTGGCGGACTCCAGCGGTCGGTGCTGTGTACTGCGTGACGATTCACCCTGACCCGCTACACCGATTACACCGAGCTCAAGGTCGACCGCTTTCTGTGGTAAACGTTCGGGGAAATCTTTCGAAAAGGAAGAATCCGAACTGCTGACACTGGAGCAAGATGTGGACTCACCCCAGGCCGTACGTTGACGGCGTCGTCGACGTGCCTTCGTGATAACGCTGCCCACTACCGGTTCGCCCGAAGTGAGTTGTGCTTTTATCTTAGCCGGATCTAAAACGAGAGATATTTCGAACGGTTATTTGTGGTTGTATGTTGCGCACCTGCTGCATACTTTACCAGCAGTGGAAGGGCGTTGGTGATCCAGTAGCTCCAATGTAACACGCCTTTCGACGGAAGCCGTAATTGGACGTCGCTGGACTCTATCGGCGGATGGTGGGATATCTTCTCTACCGTTCGCTACTGGAACCGGACCATCCCAACGGCCCCGTTGTACATCTTCAATACTCCCAGAGCTGGATGATCGATAGTCCGAACTGGACAGGTCCGTTTCATCGCTTGTTATCTCGCGGAACTGTGTCTCGTTCAGACACCGGAGTTGTGGAATGTTTGTTCGTAGCACGTGCCAAAAGGAAGGATCTTCTGACACAAAGTTTTCCCTCAAATCCAACACCTCCAGCTTTTCACACAGCGCCAGAAAGGTAACGCTGCCCAGATCGGTTATCCGATTACTGCAAATAGGGAAAGGAATTTGTAATTCTTGCATCCGGTCGTTCTTTCGGAATCGGTTTCTTACCCCTTCAGACTTATTTTCTTGATGTTGATCAAATTCGAACACGGTCCCACCTCTTCTATAAGATTGTAGTCGGCGACAAGTTCCTCGAGCGATTCAAGCCCCGTTGTTCCGTCCAAGTGCTTCAAACTACACCGAGAAACGTTCAGGTAGCGCAGGAACGTCATATCGCATCCAAGGTCCCGCAGGGTCATAACGATACTTCCTTCTAGTATTAGTGATCGCAGCTGCGGTATGAAGCATGGTATCCGCTGCAGACTGGTCATGTGCGATATGACTTTAAGCTTAATCTCGTTTACCGTCGCCAGATCCTGTGTTCCCGCTGCTTGTCGCTGCAAGTAAACTTTTTTCATTGATGGCCACGCAACTCTCGTTTACCTCTCAGAAAGCTTACCAGCAACTCCTCGATCGTCGGTTCGGCGGGTATTACGATGGGAAAGTATCGCTGTGGTGCTGGAACAAAGGAAGGTTCCAGCGGTGCAATACGAGCCACCGGGCGATTACGCGTAGCATTCAGCATGTTTCTTATAGCGACAAAATGGCCACCGCCACCATCGGGAGGCCCATTTTCCTGCAGCTCACCGACCGATGGCTGCCGTGATCTGGGTCCCGATGAGGTCGACGATGCTGGACGCTGGTAATCATCCAGCGGGATCTGTTCTTCAGGCATTCGGGTAATTAAACCAATCACACTGAACCAAACTTCCACGAACAAAGAACGCACCAAAACTGTACCGCGAGAGTTCCCAACCTGGAATATTCTACAGGAAAAAACGGCAAGGACCTAGACACGAACTAAACAACCTTTGTTTGTTACCATGGGGATGTATGCTAGCTTGAGGACGGCACGCGCCAGGTTGGGTCGGAGTGTTGGAACGGGAAAGTGGAATTGATTTGTAGGGGTTTGCTATTGTCCTTTCCTCTTCCTACTTCGGCATGACTTCGTCGGCTCGTGTAAATAAATAGCGTAAATATTGTGCACGTTTTGTCCTTGAACTAAACACAGAATCAATTGTACCGATTCATATCCGTTTTATTTTGGCACCCTGCAAACTACTTTAGCGAAGATGCACTTTGTCGTTTGAACAACTAATATTGGTGGTTGGTTGTTTCTGCAATAATCAGGAAAATGAAAGCTGTGAAAAAATATATTTTTAAGCTGTAAATTTGGTTCTAAGTTCCATTATGTGTGTCTTATATATTGTTTAGGGAATATATTATTAATCGAGATATTAACCAATGGATTGGAAGTTCTGCTCACGGGATCGGAATCCACATGGGAGACGAAATATATAATTTCGTCACGACATCCTCATGCATAGCGGTAACAAGCTTATCCAAGCATATGTGAACAAACCAACTCCAAATCTTTAGGTCCAGTGGAGAATCAACCCTCTTGACGACCTTAAGTTGGAAGTATGTGTGGCTTTCCACCGCATAGACCACGACGGTTCTGACAACAGAATATAAGGTGTATTTAAGATATTCGGGGGCCTCAAATGAAGAATATATGGAATTAAAGTTCGATATCTTTAACAGCGAATTCTTAACCAAAGATCGGGAGTCGTTAAAGTGCTTAAGAACTACAGCTCAGATCCTGCAGCCGACGGGGCCTTTGGCCTATTCCGCCTATCGTTAGATTCGCCACTGCGGCCACGAGGTCGTTCAGAGTTGCTTGGGTCTGAGGTGCAGAATCCGTTTCTCTGTTAGAAGTATCTGTTCGTGATAGTGAAAATTTTAGTAAAAGCTTTCCAAGGGTGTGGTTTAGCGAACCATAGGGTTTTAATAAAATTCGGGCTGATAACTTTGGCTTAGTCTGGGTCTTTTGGGTCCTCGGCAAGGATAAGAATGTGGAAAATATGACTGTGAAACAGAGGTTAAACCTGTTAAATATTGAAACTAACGATATTGGTTTAATAATTATGAACAATTAATTAGTTATTATAAATTTCTAATACATAATTAATTTTTAATAATAAATGTCACGCTGGTAGTAAGACATTTCCTTCTCCAAACCACCACTCCAAAAAAGGCCACCTTATCCCGGGTGTGCGCGGTCATCTAGTATTGTACATGAAGCTGAATATGCATCAAGCTCTAACGAATCTTAATGTTACTGTTTGGATTTACGATTAGGTTAGGTATTCGAGAATACAACATAGACGAACCGGATTAAAGGGAATAGAAGCAATGAACTCAGAATGAACTAAGAGTTGTAACTGGAACTTCACCGAGTGCACATCTATCCTTTCACAAGAACAATTTTACGAACAGTTACATTGTTTTCTTGTTTCGGTTATGCAAATTAAAGCAGTGGTTCATGATTTGAAGCTCCTCAATAATTTAAGATTCATTCAGTTTATCTTTTGTACAATAAAATGCCAACAGTCAACCAGTCAAAATCCTGAAGAAACATTTCATTTTTTTATTCATGAGGAACGACCAGGTCGTATTTCTAAATAAGAAACTTCTCGGCAGCGGCTTAACACTATTTAAAATACAAACAAAAGAAGTACGCAGATGAGACACATTGTTGCTTGTATAGTCACTGATAGTCATTAAACCGAGAGCCATAATTGTTTCCCCGATAGGAGTCGTTAGCATGACTGAACAAATGACCAACATGTAAAACAATAAAATAATTATTACACACATGTAGAGTGGGACATACATTTTAACAGCTTGTTTCGTATTCATATGTATTGATGCATCGCTGTGGTCAATTATTGTACACATGCTATTCCGTGCGGGAAAAGTCCAAAAGGGTCACGTTCTATGACACACTTTCGGGTGCATCCCTTGTCGTCCTGACCATCTGGTTGCATGCAGATAATAGCGGTTGATCCTGACACGTGACCATGTGATTGTGCCCTCTAATGTTACCATACACTCCGGTACCATAGTTTTGTCGGTCAAGGAAGCAAAAACTTACTATGGGGTAATCCATTTACTACGTAACGACTCTTGAGGGGGACGATGGCGGGAACCTTCTAGCGATTCGATTTGTTACATAGTGGAAAGGAGGTTGTTCAGCTTGATGTTATGGAACACACCTAAAAATGCTCCTAAAATATGTTTGTCTAAATTGTTAGATTTTGCATATAAGTACCTCGCCACCTTGAGGATTTAACCAAAATGCCTTCAATTGTATCAATTATACTGTGCATTAACGAGTTTTTAAATAGACAGAACATTTTTAAGAATAATGTCGCCACCAGGCAATTATGCATAAATAGAAGTAAGCATAAAACTGCAAAACAACAAAATGTAAACAGCCGATCGCGACCGATCGGCAAAAAGAACAATTGTAAAACTGCTGATCAAAATCGATCAGCCTACGAAGTAATTCACCTACGAAACGAGTCGGACTAATTATTGCGCACGCGACAAATAAAATCGTATAACTCCTTTTGAAAGAAAACTCTCTATCATACACCACGAATTTACGAATACCATGGAGTTCTGTTGCTGTGCCTGCATCCTGGACGGATTAACTAATGCGTTAAAAAAATTTCACAATTTTAGGAATTCTATTAACGATTGTGAAACGAGTACGATAACTGCATTGGAGCGAAAGAATAACCGAATAGAATAGCCATCCGAAGTAACCGAATAGGTGTTTAAAATGTCTTCTTACTTCTGAAGTCAGAGCGACAAAAAAAAACTTGTTACGACTTCTCTAAAGTGGAAGTGACCGTAAAGTAGAGTACAAACAAAATAGGAACACGCAGGATTGTATGGTAGCTCTGATAAACTTGAGAATCAACTGTGAAGAAATAGATAAAATTCTGCAAAAAAACAGGTATACGCAAGTGTCAGTCTAGTCCTATATTGACAATTCCAACACGAAGTGTTTAAAGGTACTGTTCGGAAATTGTGATCGCCAGAAGCACAAAGTGATCGCACAAATACAGATATTCTTTGCTAAGGTTTTGGTACACTGGTATAAGGATATCCGTAACAGTATACTTTTATATGTATTTGAAAAATTTATAACATTGATTTGTCTTTAGTATTTAATCGTTGTGTGATTAATAGAGGAGTCTAGAGCTTTAGGAGGAGTGTGGGTCGAAATTGTTAGCGTTACGTAATGCTTGAATGTTCCCTTTCCCATAAAGCACATCGGACATAGTGCTACGGCGTCGTCGTCTCCAGCGAACGACCGCTAGATGAGTGTAATTTTCAGCTTCGTCTCAATGGCTACGTGCAATTTATATCGCAACAAATTATGCATAATCCAAATCAAATCTAAATGCATTCCAACAAAGACAAAAGTTCCCTGCACGTGCGTTCGAATCAATACATTCCATCAGAATGCATTTGCCTGCTGGTCGGTCGGTTCTTCCGATAAGATCGGTGTCTCCCCCCTTCTGGTGTGTCATCATAGAAAGGGCAGCATTTTTTTCCTGATGCGTAAAATTCCCTCAGCACTGATGGAATCATAAGCTGACCTTGGGCCACCGGGAACTATAATCCAAATTGCTTTTGAGAGGAGAGTGTTTGTAAAATTATAAAATTACCATTGACATAAGTTTGTATGGAATAAATTATTTTCATGTAAGGAAGGATCGTGATTGTGGTATCGAATCGATATAATGTTGCGTATCATGGTACCGGATCTACTCCACTTCCAATCGTCCATGCAACTCGGGCACTCAGCTCAAATCAGGACATCGTGCCAACGGCTGCCCTGTTGCCCCCGAAGCAGGTGCTATCGAAATGGTTCAATAAATAATATTATTATGAAATTATTCTTCCCAATCAAGCCCTTCGCGGAGGGACCACAAAATGGAGGTGGACAAACAACAAAAAGGGGCGCTGGGTTGTATCCCCATCCCAACCTCCTGGGCTCGTGTCCTGAGCACACATACGGTTCACTGTAAGTCAATCCGATCGCATGTGATACGACATCGTGTCCAGCAGTCAATCGGTGACTTTCGACGAGTGCGAACACGCCA
The DNA here is from genome assembly GCA_000349025.1 of Anopheles minimus. Lineage (NCBI taxonomy): Eukaryota > Metazoa > Arthropoda > Insecta > Diptera > Culicidae > Anopheles > Anopheles minimus. Next base: position 3,121,272 of record KB663611.1, on the reverse strand, counting down.
CCACATCACGCGCAAATCGCCAACAGTCCTGGAAAGTCCTGGTTTTTCTTTCCAGGACCGGTACCGGGAAACTCGTTTCCATCCTTAGATCCAGTTGAACCACCCGGCTAGTGGGGTTGTGCGCGCGTTGAACAGCTCGGGCGAGGAATTCTTGTTTTATTCTTATTTGTTTTTTTTTCTGTGCCAAGTTGTTTAATTTTGTGTTAAGTCCTTTTCGTTTGGTGCCATATTTTTAACATTCTTGTTCCGGTTGTTTTTTTCTTCTTACGTCTCGCATCGTAGCCCTGTATTCTAACGTTGAACCATTTTCGTTGTGTGTTATCCTGGTTTTTCCACTGCTTCGAATCAATCTACTTTTTCTAGCCCATTGCACCGTCGTGTTGCGTTTCTTCCCTTCCGTCGCGTTCGCTTTACGTCTGCTGTTCGTGCTGTACGAACATCTTCATACACCCAGCATTCCGAGGGAGCTGAAGCGGTGAACGAGCAAAAAAAAAAAACAATGTGCAACATATGTACGATTACTGACGATGCGCTTCATTAAACTGAAAAGCAATTTCGGCGCTCGTGAGCAAAGGACGTACAATGGGCGGATTGTTGTCCCGGGCAAAAGCTACAGTCGGATTATTGGTGTTACGTTGACTGCAGTATCATGGGGCTTGGTCGTGCTCCTGCTGGGGACCTCTCGTCCAGTGGCAGATGCTCAGGGTATTGTGCCGGTCGAAACGGATGGTAACGAGACAACCGAGTACTACCATCTCGAGATGGGTGCCAGTGCGGAAGTGAAGGAACGGGAAATGCAAGAACTGCGCCAAAGATTGGCCGGCACTACGTTGCGTGTAACTACACTTCAGGTGGGTTTGTGAAATGAAGCGCAAAACTGAAGAAATTATTGCTGAAGTCGAAATTAATCAAGTTCGGGTGGTGCATTCCAGATTCGTAGAATAAGAATATCCCAATAACATTGATGGTTTCATGTAGTTAACCCTTACTGATTGCTCTGTTATGAGTAACAAACCTTTCTTTTGCACATCTTACTGATGATCACCAATGATATCCAAATACACTTTTGTTTGGTAGTTATCTGGATAAATAGTGCAGTCTGTAGTATCAACACCTCATGTATCTCTCTCTTTTATTCGCACGATTGCGTATTCCTATGATTGGTTAATGATTCTTTTTAAGTATTGTGATTTAACTCACACAATTTTCATAAATCTTAAAAGTTTAACGAATCCATAGAAAAATGATATGTTAAAAGATACTTTCACAATGTTGGTCTTTGTTTTGGTATACAATGTACTTTGTGTCTCAACGTCTCAAAAATGCTTTGTAAAAACGCTCCCCAGGAAAAGCTAACCACTACTATTGGCTGACTGTTTTCCCTCCATCGGACGTGATTCGTGTCGTAGGTGTGATGGTAGATTGTAGATTGATTCTTCAAGGCCATTACGAGTTCGCCAAGTTTTCAACGCGTTTCGTCTATTATCATTTATATGACATGCTGGAAAAAGCAGTTAGGATACTCACAGTCTTGAATATCTTTTTTGAAGCTAGAACGTGCTCGTGACTCTAAGTGTCTTTCATGCCTTGGTAGGTGTCATCTATTGGGAATGGAATTACTCTTGCATAGATATATGAATGTGCAGTGCATATTCTTATACAAGCTCATCAGCATTCTCACAATCTATTTTCGCAGCTCCTAGTAATGGCTTAAGACCATTGCCACTATTCTGTACAGGTCGCTGAAATTTGATAATAGTTATGTGGAATTTCTTCTTCTTCTTCTTATTCGACACTAAAAACTCTTGAGCTCTTGTGCTGTCGTTTATGGTTTCCGTGACTTGAATTTACCCGCAACAGGATAGTCAGTCCTGCGTTCAGGACGATGGGCCGAATGGGCTACGATCCCTGTTCCTGCCAATGTAGCCCATGGTTATGGCTCCATAATTAATCTATAAAACTACAAATATTAATCTTAAGACCCTCATCCCTCACGTAACATATGCAAAACCTTCAATATTTTAAATTAATCCTAAAAAGGTTTATGGATCTTCAAAGAATCGTGTGTACTTAGCATGAAGTTTGAATAGGTTATAACGATACATTCAGATTTATGAGGCTTAATTTTTTCTGACAAACAGGACTGGCCCCTCAGCTACACGGTTAAGATCAACGGTTCGTACATCGGTGCTGGCGTTGCCTTCGATCTGCTCGAGTTCCTGATGGAAAAGTTCAACTTCACGTACGAGCTGGTAATGCCGGAGCAGAACATCGTCGGCTCGTCTAACGATATGACCGGGAGCGTGCTGCAGCTGTTGGCGAACGGATCTGCCGACATGGCGGTTGCCTTTCTACCAATACTAGCTGACGCACGGCAACACATACGCTATTCGACCGGGTTGGACGAGGGCGAATGGATCATGATCATGGTGCGCCCGATGGAGTCGGCCAGCGGATCCGGTCTGCTCGCACCGTTCAATCGGGACGTTTGGATATTGATTCTGCTGTCGCTGCTGGCCGTTGGTCCGATTATATACGGTTTGCTGATACTGCGCCACCGGCTCACCAGAGACAAGGAGCAGATCATCTACAGCTTGCCGCATTGCGTGTGGTTCGTGTACGGCGCATTGATGAAGCAGGGCAGTACCCTTTCACCGACGGGAGGTGAGTGAGTTTAAGACAACTATAAGCATGATGTTTAATAATTAACCCTTGTAATGCAACAGACAACTGAAATCTTGGCAAACAAAACAATATTATACCAATTACCATCCATCTAAATCAATATTTCGGAGCGAAAGTGATCGAACAGAGAGGAAAAGGATAAACTAAAACGATAGTACGTCCTTATGCTCCCTGTTAGATATGATTGATTCGTATCGATTGTTGTGCTTTGAATGGTCGGTACGTACATGGTTGCAATTTCACGTAAAACACCATCAATATTGCACACTGTAAACATCGGTTATGAACCTGAGACGATTACAGCCTGTAGCATGACCTTATCTTTAATGCTTGACCGTTCGATTGACCAAGCAAACGGTAATGAAGATTTGCAGCAGACATAACGGATGGCATGTCCTTATGATTATTTTAATGCTTTGTAAACGTGTGTTGATCGCGGTCAACACAAAAGGTAATTTGAAATTATGAACGTGTCCACACCGCTAGTAATTGCAATGTAGTCCCTCAAAGACTCATTTTTATATTCGATAGAACGTATATCTTACACGCTAGTCTTAAAATCTAGAGTTATTTACAAAGATAACTTATAGCCATGTGGATGGGGGACATTTCCTAACCAAGCTTTGTTATGGCCACTACAGACTGATGTCTCCGGCCGACAGCATTGGCCAGAATGTTGTTAGGTTGCTTTGAGTCGCCTTTTATTTTTGGTTCCGCGTGATCTGCAAAGATATCACTACGCAAACAATGTCATTGTAGTGATTTTCTGCTCTCAACCGCCGGACATGACTAGAGGATGTGGTCGATGTCATTGAATCCGACACTACAGATACAAACCTTGTTGTCGGTCATGCCTATACTTTGAAGTTGTACATTCATAATGATTCGACATAAATCAAGACATCATACGTATGAACGCACGACCTATCGGGAGCTCCTGAAACCAGGGACGCAAGGTTACCTGTGGTGAGATGAAAAATAGGAACCCCCAAGCTCATCCTCATCCTACATGACCTGCTAACGGGCCATACAAAGCTGCTGAGGGGTGCGAAAGAACCTAGAAGGGGGAATCGACCTCTCAAAAAAGCTGCCCTTAGAGGCACGTCGTTTGGTCAAGAGATCTACCTTTTCATTGCCGGGGATACCGCAGGCAGGATTTGGCGGGCAGTAAAATAAGCGATATTCGAAACACTTCATCAAACAAAGATTTTAGAACCAGGATGAAAGGCCCTCAAAGACTTATTCCGAATTGAATTGAAGGACCGGACAGGTTTAATACCTGAAGGTTGTTTTAGACGACACGTTGATGTTCCGCGACTATATCGACTAGATCTTCATATAAAAAAGCCAAGAGATGTAGAATGATGAGTAGGCTGACAAACGATCTCAACTACTTTGGGAAGAATCTCCTCTACAAATCACTACTATTTCCACACTTCGACTTTTATTCGTTCGTTCTTTTTCGCGGCAGTATTATAAGGCTTCAACGATTGCGAAATCCTATTGTAAGGATAATTTTGAGGTATGATCGACGTTCATCGTCTGCTGTTATACTACAATGAATGTCTGTAGAACCTGGAGACAAAAGAACGGCCTATTGTTTCGGTGCCTGCCAGAGAGGAACGTTCTGGAAATCTAAGGTTCACAGGTGCTGTACACGCAGGGCAGATGTGATCTTAGTTCCGAACTTGCTATCTTATAGTGCCGGAACCTCTTTGCTTGTCCAAGGGTACCACAGATAAACCCAAAGCAATAAAAATGCGAGAAGCTTACTAGTCCGAATGAAATTTTTGTCCCGATCCGTCGTGTGGAAGACCGGTATCGCTAACACTAACGGTTGCTCCGCAAGTGTGTCGTGTATATTAAACAAACGGTGTAAAGTAATATATGTAGATATGTTACACTATAATGTGAAACCATGTAACCTCTTTGGGAAGAGGTTACAAAATTAGCACAATCTGGATGTGCCCTAAAACCATTCGCTAGTATCAGTGGAACTGGCCATATGCAAGTCGTTGTTGACACTCAGTGTAGTGGAACAGTTCCAATCATTGGTTCTTAGAGCACTTCTGTAAAGAGTACCTTGGGATGCCTTTGTGATGAAATGAGATCCGTCTTCTTCGGTGGAATGTTGCTGATCATCTTAGAAGCGAATGACTCGGGAAACTCTTTTTTGGTACCTCCGGTTTTTACTTTTACTATAGCTGAGTTTCTATCGTCCGAGTAAAAAAATCTTCAAAATAACGCGCATTTCATAACGTCAAACCGAAAAGTTTTTCGGCCGTCGTTTCCTATTTTGTTATTCATGAAGAACGGACAGGGAACTTAGAATTAAGAAGCTGGAACTTACTTTAGAACCATATCCTGGGTGTACTTGGCTCTAATCGTTTCCCATTCTGATCATTAAAATCCTCTGTGCCTTACTTTTGTTTTTGCACAGATTCAACCCGCATTCTGTTCGCCAGCTGGTGGATATTCATCACGATCCTCACATCCTTCTATACGGCCAATTTGACCGCCTTTCTCACGCTGTCCAAGTTTACGCTCCCGATCAACAACGCCGAGGATGTGCGTCGGAAGGAGAAGCAGTTCGTAACGATCCGTGGCGGAGCGGTGGAGTATGCAATCAAAAATGTAAGTAAATCTATAAATATTCCAGTAACTGGTTCGGTTTGCCGCTCCATTACGAAAGCCCAGTAAACATAATGATCTTTTGGGTTCTCCAAAGGCAGAACGAACCAGTTAGAACCATCTCCATCGCCCTATAATTGGGCGCTCCCCGTTGAACGCACAGATTGACACAGTGGTGGTCGGTTTCGAGGGGTGCGAAAGTATATTCAATTATGTATGGCAGGAGTAAACCTATCACGGAAATCACCCTCCGAAACATTTTCTCGGGGGGTTTTTTATTGGTACGTCACGGACACTAACTCTGAGGTGGAAGGAACGGCGCCAAAAATTACGTTTTGATTAATGATTAATCACACACGCACACATAAGTTAGTAAACAACTGGTCGGTCATTTGGGACTGGTGTGAAAACTAATCGTTCGCTCCTGTGCTGGCGTACTAAACGTTTCGTCCTTGTTTTTACACCCTCTAAATCACCGCCACATTACAGTACAAGTCGCACTAGAAGACCTATTGATAGCTTATTGCTTCTAATCACGGTTTTGGATTCGGTAGCGCGATGAAACATTGAACGCCCTCAGCGTACTGGTCGACAAGCGGCTGGTGGATTTCACCACCAACGTGAACGATAGCGACACGCTGGCGGACAAGGTGGCCAAACAGAACTACGTGTTCGTCCGTGACCGGCCCGCTATCGACCACATGATCTACGCGGACTATCTGGTAAGGCGTAAGATTAATACGCTTGTCGAACGGTTGCACTGTCCGTACGCAACCGCCACAACACCGTTCCTGAAGCGAAACCGGGCCTTTGGCTTTCCACTGACCACCGAGTGGAATCGAATCTTCGATCCCGAGTATGTAATGAGTTCCAGTTGTCGGAAGTAAGTTTCTAAAATACATATTCTTTTAATTCTATAGATTGCTTAAGATGGTAGAAGGTGGCATCGTCAAGTACAAGCTGCAAGATCGCTTACCAAAGGCCGAAATCTGTCCCCAGAATCTGGGTGGCACTGAGCGGCAGCTGAAGAACCGGGATCTCGTCATGACCTATTTCGTGATGGTGACAGGCTTTGTCACCTCGATTGTGGTGTTTGTCAGCGAGCTCGGATTCCGGTATCTGAACCAGCGCAAGCTGAACGATCAATTGCGGCAGCAACCGTCCAAAAAGATCGCTACCGAGCGGATCTCCTATCTGGGGAAACAGTTCACTGCCGGTGATTCGCCACCACCACCGTACGCCGAAATATTTAGCCGCCATCAGCTCGGTGTGCTTGGTAGCGAGCGTACCGGTAAGCTGTTCGATGACGGCCACAGCCAACTAGCAAATGGTGCCAACCGGCAGATGATTAACGGGCGCGACTATATGGTTGTGCGGGAGAAGAATGGGCTCGGTTCGAGGCTCATACCGATGCGTGCACCATCGGCCGCCATCTTTCATTACACGTATGCCAACTGAACTGTTTTTGGATTTGCAATATCACATCCTTACAAACACAAATCATCACGCGAAGCGGTCCCGGAGAACATTGTATTAGTGCATTCATTTCAACCAAAGTGCGTGTGTGTTGCGTTTACTTCGATAAAGCATTCGTTCGTTAAAGAACATTTAATCATAAATATATTTCTGGTGAACGGATTCTAAGTTTTTTACCAGAATTGTGGAAAAAAGGTTGCCACAGTGATACAGTATGCCGTATTCCATTTATACTGCTCCTCGAATTTAATTTATAACATTTTACATAAACAACATATTACCGTATTACGCACTATTGTGTGACATTGCACTAAAAAAAACTATGGCAAAACAGTTGAACTAGTTGAACGAAGGTCGTTTGGCACCGTGTGAGCAATATTTTATAGCATACAACAGTTTGCAAGTTTACAGTTTGAAGCATTATATAACGAAGGTACCGGTATCTTATATCTATATCCCCAAAAGTGCATTAACATATGGTTTCTAGTTTTCAAACCGTGCATACGTATCATAAAGGATACCAAAAATTTAACAAAAAAAATTAAATCACATTTCAATTACTACGGCTGTAGCATGATAGTTGTGGAATTTGGGAGAAAAGATAGAAGTAGAACAATTAGAATGGGCTTTGGAATACAAAACTATGCATCGCAATGACATTACCTTTATACGTGTTTTAATTGAACTATTTCAATTGAAAGTTTAACATAAAATATCAATTTTAGCGTTTGAAGGATGGATAACACATGATTGTAGTGAGTGACGAATAACGAAAATACTAATTATTAACAAGTATTGGTGAGGAAAGTGGCTACGATGGAATAATGCATACTGTATCGCTCGCAGTCATGCAATATAAATTAGCAGAAGAAACTCTCTCATCTTGCATTTAATATGATTCTACTTTAATCAATAATATTTTCAGTGTAGTTTAAGTTTCGTTCACAAAACACACACACACACTCATCGCAACACTTAAAAGCAGTATTAAAAATCACCGTTACAAGATGAAGAAAATAAATGTTTTTTGTTGCTTACATTCTGTTCACATAAGTGTGTGTTTTGTTTTATTGATAAAAAATAACGCAAGACATTTCAGTAACATTTGATCGTTGTGTCTACCAAAAGCTTCGTTCTTCTTGTATTGTACTTTGTGTTTTCGTGTTAGTCTACTTATTCAACCCATTTCCACCATGGTGCGATTATTCATTGTTAAGACTAAAAAGAAAAGGCTATTGTTCGCCCAAAAGGTACAGAGGTGCCTTTGCGACAGGTACGCGTTCACGATAGAACCACCCAAACTCATACTCATACCAGCTTGAGAGAGAGTGAGTGGGCCTCTGAGCTGGTAACCGCAAAACGATCCTGCGTGAGGATCAGTCGAAAACAAACATCGGACCGAACAGGACGTGCCAACGAAGTAGTAAACAAAATAAAGAAAAATCAGAGCACCCCACAATTCCCGGAATTTAATTTCTGATCACTCGGATTGTTTACAAACGCAACATTCATAATGGAACCGTTTCACGGAAATGCCAGGACTATCGAATTATCACAGATCAAGAATACGTCCCTGTTACGGATACATTTACAGTACGAACATCAATTTAAAATCGTCCATCGTTAGCTTGCTGCCCTTGTTCACCGTACCGGTCAGCACACCGTCCGCGATGCCAAGCTTGTGCTGCTGCAGTGCAAGGATTTCTGCATAAATCTTGAAGGAAAAGAATCGCAACAGGGAAGAGTGACCAATTAGTATGTTGATGTAATACCGTCCATTGAACGCCACCGTACTTACTTCCAGATTTCGTTTGACCAACGCGATAAATGCGATTCTGCGCTTGGGCTTCGAGCTATGGATTCCAGTGTGGATCCAGCAGGAACAGATGGTTCGAACCGTCGAGATTCAATCCAACGCCACCGGCCGTCAATGAGTACAGCACAATCTGTGTGAAGCAGGGTGGGTGGGAAACATATAAATCAGAAATAAATGCCATGTGACAGATATGATAGGTGATGACAGTTATAGTTTAGGATTACTATTAAGGCTAGTTAGTATTCGTATACTTCTTCGGTGTAAGTATACGCAATGCAATGTAGTCGTGTCATGAACCGCCTCTAGTTCCGCATCGTGTTACAGGTACGGAACCAATCGAGTTCAGTCGAGTTTCAGAACTCAATAAAGAAGTTATCATAATTCACATATTCCGGCGATAGCAAAAACAATTAATTATTCTAAAACCAACCTCACTTTATTCCAGCAATACGGCCTGGCCGTCCTTTATGAATAAAAAACTCACTTTATTCCAAAAAAAAAACATATCGTCTAAAAGGAAACCATCACTGAAGCTCTATTTCTTCCTTTTAGGAACATTCTCCATCTCCATCATAGCTTCATGATCCTTTTCCATCTGCTTCGAGCGACGTCTTACGAGGGGCGTTTTACACCACCAGTACAGAAACGCTTCCTCTTCCTCTTTGTACATCGGTTCGAGAGCACTGCAAAAAGGGAAAAACCCAAGCGATTTAATGTTCAACGAAATTAAATGGTAAATTTAGGTGACAATTAAATGGTGGTAATACAGGTGCGTCAACGGATGCACCCTAAGCTGTAGCATCCGTTTGCATGTGATCATCTCCCGAATACAACGCACCACCGATCCGATCGTATAACCGGCGGATATTTTTGCCATTGCACCCGTATCGAACTGACGATGAACTCCACTGTAGTGGCTAAGCAGTTCCTTCCAGGCGTACGACAGTGCCCCATAATCTGGCCGCGTTATGTAGATAAACCGCTGGTACGCTTGCACCATCAGCTTCATGTCCGCTTCCCACGGACAGTCGGATGGGCCGATCAGCATGATCCGGTCCTCGGGCTGTATGTTTTTTACCAGCTTCGGTAAATCCTTCTTCAAGCGTTTCGGATCCGTACGGTCCGTTTTGTTAATTTTCTTCATGAAAGATTTCTCCGCATCTCCAAAGTAAATCACGGACGGTTGCAGCAGCCGAGACACTTTCGAGATCAGATGCATCAGCATGATGAGCCCCGACTTGCCCGGATACTTGCTCACAATGTTCGGTGGACTGATGTCAAACAGCACCGAACTGGTTTCGGTACAGATCACGTGCACCAGTGACGTCTTGCCGGATCCCTTCGGACCGGCAATGAGCAGCGACTTGATGCACGGTCCAAAGTTGCGTATCCTCTCGGAACCGAGCGGCAGAATGCAGTACTATTTGATAATCTGCCGCACATCGCCTGGCGAGGGATTGAGTGCACTGCGCGCTGCGTAGCTTAAGTCGCCCACGTAAGCTTTGATCGATGTTTCCGGCTACTTTTTGATGAGCCCGTTCGTGACGAGCTCCTCGAACAGGGATTCCGTCGTCCGGTCGGGAGTAAGATCTTAGTCCTTCTTTGTCTTTCCCTTCTTGCCACTGCGGCGTACTTTTTTGCTGCTTTTCTTCAGCTTCTTTCCGCCACAATCATCCGCGTACTTCTCCTCGTAGATCATATCGTCTTAGTACGTCTGGCGCAAATTCTGCGATTCGTCCTTACCCTTCCTAATTTCCGTATACTCCTCGATGCCACTCTTAATCTCCGGCAGAAAGGAAGATTACATCGGTTTGAACGCTTTATCGAGTCCCTCCTCAAGTGACACTTCGCCCGGTTTTTTATGAGCTAGCTTCTCTTTTCCACTGCCCTTCAGCTTCAATTTCCTGGACGATAGAACCGACGAGCGATTCATTTCACTCTCCGTACCTTGGCGACTTAGCAGATGCCTCGAACCGCCGTCCTCGAACCGATGGAAAGTCTGGCAACCGTCCAGTCCGTTTCTGATACTCCCTGAACCATGTCCGAATCTCGTCGGCAATATCCTCCGTCATGGCGGCGCCCTGCTTCACGTTTATTTCCTCCTTAACGCGTACCAACGAACGTTCGTAATCGTCCTGGAACAAACAGTGTAACAAAAAAAATTGTTTCAAATCTTCCAGCTCATCCAAGGCCGTTCAGGCAGATGTCACCGGAAACGGTACCATGCCGATCAGTATCGTCTCTTCCATCTTCTTACGGCGTGTCTGGCATCGAGTGGCGTAACCACGCCACACCTTCTGGATTTTCATAGCCGCATTCACACCGGTCGTCGATTTATCACGGCTACTGTCCGGTTTTCATTTTTCCTTCAATATCTTCAACTCCTTCATAAATTGAGCTCGAAGCAGACCCTGGCGGGCTCGCTCGTGCGTTTGTATGATCCGTATAGCTTCTAGCTCGCTCAGCTCCTCCTCCACAACTTCCTCGTCCAGGGCACCGATTTCTTTGAGAATATCGTCCATAAACTTTTTCCGCTCATTCACCTACTCTTCGCGTTCGCGTCGAAAGTATCGCCTTCATACTGTGCGGTGTTAGGCTTAGCTTTTCAACGATCGTGTCGTTGTAGAGAATTCCGTTATCGATCTATGATGACCAGATCGTGCTTTAGCTCCAGCATCCGATCGAGACAGTTATCCAGCAGCTTGCAGATGAGAATCCTTTTCTGTGGCTGTACGATCTGATCGTAGATCTCTTCCAAAAGGTTAGAAATTACCAGATACCGAAGATACAGTTCATACACTTGACCCTGAATTTCGCTGCGGTCATGCTGTGCCTCAATCGCTTGATACTCGAAGTCATTAACAGCAAGCTTTTCTAGATCCTTTTGTGCTCCTGTCCAGAGCAAATTAAATGTACGGTTCGACATTTTGCTTCTTAACCAAAAGACACACAAGAACTGAATATTTTGCACTAATAACGTTCCACTTCGAACTGAATTTCCTAACACATATATTGATAACATGTAAACAGATGCATGTTACCATGCAACACATATAAACGTTGTTAGGAGGGATGCAAAACACGCTCAACAGGTTAACAACATCATCGTATTTACGTGTTTACGTTCTAGTTGCCGTTCGCAGGAAGTGATGGAAAAATCCGATCCTATGTTGAATTCAGAATATCAAGATACATTAACCATCTTTTTCTTCTATCCTTTTACATTTGGAGCCAGAGAGATTTGAATTTAGTTGCAACAGGGTAATCAGTCCTGCGTACGGAGGAATGGTACGAATGGTATTTTAAATCGATCATATCGTGTGAAACCCACTCCTTTACAACAGTAAAGAATAAATCCTTTGTAAAAGTGAATTTTCGTTTTGATTAGCGTAACGACCTATTCAGTCGTTCCTGCCATTTCTGGCTTCCTAAACTTTGATACCATGAAGTTGGATAGTCAGTGCTCGCTACGGAAGAACGGTTCGGATGGGATTTGAACTTCGATCTTGTCATTTTGAAAGTCCCGTCCCGTAAAAGTCAGTAGCAGTAGTAAATATTGTAGAAATATTTGGTCTTCAAATAAGATATATTCGTTAATTATCAAGTTTTACTTCGTGGTCATGGCCAGTTGCAGAAATCCTCTGAATCACCAACGGTTATCCTGGCCTTTCTGGTGTATACAAAAAACATTCGTTTCCAATGTAGCTCTCCCACGCCTTCGTTCCCCTGATTGACGGACTTAAAAGACATGGCCAGCCCACAGGAAGCTGGGAAGTCTAATTCGTTTGATAATAAATTGATTCAAACTCATGGAGCTCGTCACTGTCATTCTGATTATCTAGTTTGTTTGCTATTTGAATGCTAACAAACGTTATTGTTGTGGACAGACAATTTGTTTATTGGGGACTCCTCGTGTGACAGCGGATGCTGTCACCGAAGGATGTCCCTAGGACGAACAGTCACGATCGGGCGGCCGACTGGCCAACAAGGCGAGAGGTAGCGCTCTCGCCCAAAGTGATTATTGAAACCAAAGATTAATAAATAGTGTTCTTTGATAGAAGTAACAAAAATAGGCGTGTGTTGTAAATGCGGTCCTTCAGTCATAACAGTTATCATTAGGGAAGATAGACCAAGATGAACGTGAACAGATATAGAAAAACTGCAATTGATCACAGTTCGTTGAACATGTGTTCACTGTTTTCTCGTCCTCTTATTGGCTTAATGTCCCGTTTGGTCAACCCCGTCATAGAATGGTTAACTAGACTTATTGATACCACATAGTTGGATGGTTAGTTCTCAATTCGGGGGAACGGTACGGATAGGGATGAAATTTGATCCCGGCTCTTGCCGTTTGAAGAGCGGTGGCATTCTAGCCTGCGCCCAATGGTGGATTAACCTACGGGCAGGTGGGCGGCCGCTAGGGACCTTCCCGGTAAGATTCTTCATAGACAAACCATGGAAAAAGCAAAGACCACGACTGGAAAGAGTCTGTAAATCTTTGCAGGAATAAATAAAATTTATAAACTCCCTCACCTACACATGGGCTAAACGCCACCCATGGGCCTCAATACAGTCGAAGATCTCGAAGATCGATGACGATTGCACCCCCCATGGTTTTATTCATCAGATTTCAAGCGAATGACTAAGGATTCAAGGACCCCACCATTCATCACGGTGAGGGCCTCACAACAGCTTAATCTACTACTGGCTGGGCCACCGGATCGCCCATCGTTCACCGTTTAGCGGAGCGTATTAGACCCTCCTTGAAGCAACATTGTTTAATTAAAAAAAAAGCTTTATGTAATATTTTTTACCGCGCTTACCTTCGACTTTCCCGACGGGTTGTTAAATGCCGTCACAATATCGTTACGCAGCTTGACCGGAACCTTACCCGTCAACGACACATGTGGCACGTTCCTAGCCGACAGATGGGAGCCCAAAATTTACAGCATGCTCGTCCACTCCGGCCGATCTAACTTGTCGGACAGATTCAACGAAACTTCCGTTTTATCATCGCCACCATTCGCAAGCTTCGCCTCTTGCTCTGCAATCACGTCGTTCAGCTTCAGCTTGTTCAGTTGTCCCAACAGATCGACCTCACTGTCGTGGTTTGCTTCCTCCCCATCGGTCAGCTCCAGGTTGCCCTGATAGTCGTCCGTCCGAAGCAGCAGTACTTTGGTAATCTGATGCTGCTTAACCTCTTTTCCGTCTTCGTGCATACTCTTCAGCTTTTGGTGTACCTTATCTTATCGAAAGCGTAATTCGAGCCACCAAAGCCACGAGCCAAAGTTGGCCGATGGCCACCGTAACCGTAGTTGATGACATGCTCTTTCTTTGCCCGTTGGTGTAGAAACTACGCGATCAAATGCTTCGAGTATATCAGCACCTTCTGGTAGACGTTCATATCGTCCTTCTCCAGCTCCACCTCGATCGTTTCGATCGTTTTACTCGGCAAACTGGTTAGTGCGCCACGCTCCTGCAGCTCCTTTTTCGTGCGCCTCAACATGATCGACTGCATGATTGTGTTCAGACGCATCGCACCTCCGGCAGTTTTGTTGTCGATCCATCGCTTCCACGCACGTCGAATATAGGACGATCGTACGTGCATGAACACGCATAAATAAACATATTGCAAATGTGTGCTCTGTTGAGAGACCCGTAAACAACCGTTGCTCACAATGAGCATTTCGAATTTTGCTTTGACAAGTGCACGTCCGCAGAATCCGAGTCAACGCTTGAAATGTTAAAGCATTTTGACACATGCGAAACACTTTATCAAGCGTTTCATTAGGTGTCTGCAACTGAAACTGCAACTGGAGAAAAACAACGTTAATCGGTGTTTCGTTAAAAACAGCGGTATCGGTGTTTAACACGATTACATACGCATATTGTGAAGAATTTATACGTTTGCTGTTGCCGTCGCTTTGCCATCGGTAATTGTTTGTCAACAAAAATCAGCTGTTGCTTTTTGCTATAGTGTGCGTTGCATTCTGAGAACGTCCATTTGTAGCGTCTTGCGCTGTGACGTCATCACGCAGAATTGATTTTTCCAACTCGCACTCACACACATTCACACATCCACACCGACTATACGTAGCTGTCAAATATATTCCGTTCTAGTTTTCCCAAATGGTATTTCAAAGGATTGTTTGAAGACTGTAGGTGGTTCAGTGAATTTTTATCCAACCGTTTGGTGTGGTGAACATGTCCTCCACCGTCTTTCATCGCTGGTGCGGCAAACGGATAACACTGTCGAACGGGAACCGCACGGCGATGCGAACGCTGGCGTGGAACCGAACACAACCGGTCGTGCGGTAGGAGAAACCGAAAACACCGACATCAACTATCTGGACGAAGTGGTGGAATCGAATGTAGATTTTAACAGCCTACAACTGAACAGTGACACCGCTCCGAATGGTGACACAGAATGCGACACAAATCTGGCGGATGTAAACCAAAACATAAACGCTGAGAAGATTCGCTTGACGACGAGGAAGAAGGCAATGATGATGTGGATGAAGATCGCGATCGTAACACGCTCGCGAACAATCGCCGCACAAAACTTGGACTGCAGCTGCAGACTGTTGGTGGAACACCCGTAACCGGCACGACAGCAACGGGCTTAGTATCGTCTTCGTCGCGATCCTTTGCAGTGTTCCAACGGTTAGCACCGGAAGGTGCGGAAAATGAGGAAGACTCCACCCAGCAGCAGCGACCACATAAACCATCCGTACCGGCTGCGTACAGCTCTGCGGTATTTCCACCGCCGCTAGAAATCATTGGTACGCAACGAAAAATTGGGTACACTTCCGTTTGAATCAGCCGATAGTGCAGGGCAGGGTGGTTGTGTCGTTGACACGGCGGACGATTTCGTTTGGACAACGGCGTATTACAATACGCGCGTAGATAAGAAACGATCCTTGTTGGATCACGGTCAACCATTACCGATTGGTGAGTGTGTCTTAGCCGTTACGAAATAATTGCGCACCAATAACAGCTTATTTTTTCTTCCTTTAGAAACTGGCCATTTGCATCCCCGGTACGCACATATTGTTGCGGTCGGATCCGGACGCTACCGAACCTGTTAACGTTACGACAGCATCGAACGTTGGTAGCACTACCCGTACTAACCGTTCGTTCCCGCTTCGTTACATGGTGAACGGTCAATTTTTCCACATTAAAACGGCTTTTGAAGTGCGGGTCCATTCCCAATCGCTATCAGCCGTTTATTGGGATGGTGAGCAAACGCAACCAAGACCGATGCAGGCGAAGGGTTCGAATGTGCCGAGCAGTGGTGCATGTACGGCCGCCGCTGTAGCATCGACGTCGCTAGCTTCAACCGTGGCTAGTGGCGGTAACAATGCTAATGATTTCACATTCCGCTCCTGGACCACGAAGGAGGTAGATGCATGCGTACTGACAGCGTAATTCATCTGATACCGAACTAAGGGCGACCATAACATTCATCGCATAACATTATGTCTAATCTATGGCAAAGCAGCTTTATAAACTAAGATTTAATGTCCTTTCCCTCTAGAGCCTTAGTATTGCAAGCGTTTTATATTGTGGAACACATCCGAAAGTTGAATGAGTACGATATATAGAGATGGTCTAGACTGGATGGCTTTCTCTCAAACTTCATTCCTGGATGCCTTCAATTTCATCCAATGCTATCACTAATATATATATATATTTTTAGTTTCGGCCAAGCTGACCAGATTTTTGAGAATGTAAATGACCAACATGCCAAGTGATGGTGGATGGAAAACACTCAGGGCCCTTTGCTACCACCAAGAGGTTGGGCTAGTTTGTCTATCCTTCAACCTAGCGATAGAATCGGCCATCCGCAGCTCGGAGGTAGAAACTTTGGGGACCATGTCCTATAAGTGAACCATATACATTAACAAACTTAGACATCGCTGATGACATGCCTACGAGGTCACTGAACAGGGCGCAGAAAACTTGGGGTTGGAAATAAACGAGTCTAAAACCAAAATCATGGAGAAAACAGCAGCGTCTCTGCTAACAAATCCTTACCAACGCAGGGTAGACGTATGAGTTAGGTGAACGACCTAATGAAGCCGTTCAAAATTTCAACTACCTTGGGTCAAAGATCAGCACCGACTATAACATAGATCCAGTGGCGGATTAACCTATGGGCGGAGTAGGCGGCCGCCGCAGGGGAGCCTCGACAGTCGGAGAGCCTTAATAGACAAATAATGACAAAGCCAATACTGCGCCTAGAAAGATCGGAACTAGCAGATTCTTTGCCAATTTAACCAGTAATTGTTACAAGGAAGTATTTCCTCACCCGAAGCAGTGTCCTTAGTCCCCTTCTCGCTAAACTTCATTTATGTGCCACAATGCACTGGAATATCTCAGAAGGGGCCGCAAAGGGGACGAAGATCGAAGACGTTGACTCCTGGCGGCCGCCTGCTCAGCCCATAGGTTAATCCGCCACTGCTGGCCGCCAACGGATATTTTTATAGTATGGGGATACTTCTTCACTTTAACCATCTGTCGCGACTGTATTCGCCTCTGGAAATGCTATTCAAAAGGTAGTCATGCGCATGCCACCGAAAGATTCACCCCGTAAAGCTAGTTAGTCACATGGACAGAGGAGACATGGTAGTCCCAAACTGAGATGGAGTGATGGCGTTAATGCGTCCGCCTTGAGAGCAGGAATTTTGGATACAATCGATCGTGTGGACTTCGGCAGCAGGATATGTAGATAAGCAAGTAACATATATGTTCCAAACCGAATGTTACGGCCTCTACATTTCTAGACCAGTAAGTACCTTTCATATTGCTATTATGCCAGCGATCCAACCTGATTATTGTCTGAAACGTTTCATTGTTTAAATTTTGCTGATCCTTTCTTCAGTTTGTCAAAATGTGTGCCATGTGTGATGTTTGATTTTAGAGCTCTTTTGACTTCCAAAGATAGCCAAAATGAAAGATAAAATCTTGAGGATATCATGATTAGAATACGTTACGAAGCAGCAGGAATGAGGGCTGGTACGGTTGCTCTAGTCGGATCAAGTAGATTGTTTAACAGGAACAGTGAGAGGAGATAATTTCATATGAGTTCTTATGGAGGTTTTGAGGTCAAGGAGCCGTTCCTGGATTATTTTAGTGTGTCTTTTACCGGAAGTTGATTCTGTGCCATTCTTAGATTTGCAAAGTTTGCAGTGAGTCGATTCGATTTGAGAAAATGGAAAATACATTTCGACACAATCTTCTACATACATCAACTTGAACAGTATCCAGCAATGTCACCAACTTTGCCATTAGACCAGGAAAGTACTGTAGTTTTCATACATAGGGAAACTATATCTTTGAACGGCAAACGTATAAATCAGCCGATGCAATAAAAATTATCATAATTATGAGTAATTATTTATCAGATAGTTAAATTTCATTTTATTTACGATTAGCGTATAATAAATAGTTAACATAAAGACTCGTTCGAAAAATGTCCACTTTGTCTCAGTAGATTCCACGCGGATCGAAGTGTAGTATGCGAGAGGATACCGATAAAAAGGAACCGTGTGTTTATTTCGCAGTTGAGGACATACAGGAAGGGGAAACAAAAGCAGGACGATCAACACAATGTAAATGAATCTATCAATTAGGTTACAGACTATATGTATCGCAGCATAAAAATGGTTTACGGTGTGCTTCTTGCCGGCTAAACCGTGCAGTAAGTGCCCCCGGCCGGCGTAAAGTGGCCCACTACCACCTTACATCGCATCAAAATGGAACCGGTGCGCCTCGAGCGAGCGCTGTATTCGATCTTCGCGCTTTTCCTTCGCGTACAGGATGAGAATAAGCAGCAGAATCACAAGACAGATGACACCCAGCGCGATCACACTCATCACGATCAGCTTGCTAGGTGTGACGAATAGCTGTGCCTTCCAGCGTTCCGGTTCCTCGATGGGATTCGGCACCACGATCATCTGCGAGTTCGGTATCAGCTGCGTCCAGGTGCGCGAATGATTCCACAACCCCACCGTAAGCGAATCGACAAAGTTAGGCGTCCGCCCCAGCCCGAACGTGGTGAAGGGTAGATGGAGCGATAGGTAAGCGGATTGCGGAAGCTGAGCCGATGCACCGTGCTGCGGTTCGCCGTCCTGGGTGGTGGTGTTGTATTCGATCCGTGGTCCCGGCAGATTCGTACCGAACGTGCGCTTCTTCCGTCCGAGTGGGGTCAAAATTTTTGGCCCACTGCTATTGCTCAGCCCGGTCAGTACGATTACCTTCACGAAGTTTGCGTCGTAATCGAGTGAATTGCGGAACGCGACCGGGCGCGTCCCGTTACCGTACCGCTCGACGAAGATTGCATCCAGGATGCCATCGTTGTAGAAATCGAAAAACGATCCCATCATCGTACCGTTCGAGAACGGGGCCAACGCTTTCCATCGGACCAGGAACGTTCGCGTCATATGGCTGCAAGCGCTCTTCTCGCACGGTACATTCTCCAGCAGGAATGTTTGCATCTGATCACCGGATTTGGTGAGCGTGGCCAGCAGGTCCGGATAGCCGTCGAGATTGAAGTCTCCGCCGCGCAGGGTTATACTTTGCGTGGCCCAGTTCGTTTTGTTCGGCACCACGAAATGCCACGCGTCGTTATGGTCGTCCTTGAAGTCGATGTGCAAATCGTGCAGATGGTTACCGTGGTGCACGATAATACTCGAATTGACGCACTTGGCGTCGAAGCACATCGGGAATACCGGCAGCAAGCTTCCGTCGAGCTCGACATCGAGAAAGATGGCGCGTCCTACGTGCTTGTCATAGTTGCCCTCCGGGAAGTCAATCTTGTGGCTGAACCGAAACTTTGCCTGACTGTTAACGCCCAGCCATACCTCGAACCCGGACGTCGTGGTAAGAAACAAATCTGCCGTAAAATCCTTATTCAGATCGAGCACGGCATGCGAATGGGGCACGGAAAGTTCTGCTCCGTGGGTTCCTTCCATCTTCACTATGAATTGGCCCCGCTGTCCTCGATCGTCCGGCTTTTTGAAGATCCAAAACGTTCGCTTGCGATCAAGATCCATCCCGAACAGATCGATAATGAAATCGTTATCATAATCCATCGCCAACGGTTGACCGATCATCTCGATCAGGGGCTTCTCATCTTCCGCAGTACAGTTCATCTCCTCCGAGGCACCCCAGTTGATGTACACGTGGGTACGTGTATCGTCACCATCCGGTTGTACCGTAAACATCACGTCCATGTACGCGTCGCCATCGAAGTCTCCCGGGACGATGCTGGTGATCTTGTGTCGTTTGTATTCACACTTGGGTCCTTCCTTAAGCAACGGTTTATCGTCGCTACCGAGCAGGATCTGCAGCGTTCGGAAGTTGTTCCGCAGCACGAACACATCCGTCAGTTCGTCCGAGTTGAAATCACCGTACGCGGCCGGAATCGCATCGGTAAGCTTGTCGAACACGGTGCTGGTAATGTCGATGATGTCACCGGCCCGTACGGAACTGTGCCGTTGATCGATCAATAGCGGAAACAGGTAAAACAGCAACAGATGTGCCGCTGATAGGAAGTGAAATTTCATGTTTACTAAACTGCAATGACGAAGCTTACGGACGTTTCCTTCGGGGTTGCTGGTGAGTTTCTTTTCCACTGTTACGTCGGTACAAATCAGCACGTCCTAATTCGAAGCCACATTGTACGGTTGTCAACGTGAGGTTTGGCCACTATCAGCGGACTGGCCTTTTTGTGATAATCGTTGATTTTTTGTGCACTACACTAGACGACAAGAGATGGAAACGTTTGATTGTTTATATGATTCACTACGCATCCAGCAGATGAGTTTTTTGTGTTCTTTCTTTATCAGCTGTGAGGTTTATACAAACGACTTCGAATTGATCATTTTGACAACCAAGGTATGTAGAGATTGCTCGCGAGAGTAGCTGTCAATTATGCGTCCAACAGAAATAATTATATGACGGTATATTTGTTGCCAGCATAGGAATGAAACATTTCTGGGAGAGATAATATGTTAAAGAATAAATGAATATCAGCATACAATATATCAGCATATTTTTGTAATGATTTTTTACGCAAAATAAACGGCACGAGATTCAAGATTCGGTGTTTTGTACTCTTCAAATTTGTTGCGTGGGTAATGTCAAATTTAAAAACACGCACTTTTTGATACGTTAATTTATTTGTTTATTCAACTTTGCGATCATATTTCGGATGGAATACGAGGAAAAGGTTTAGAATTGCATTTTATCAATGCAAAAATAAGTGTAGTATAGGCATAGTGTTAACCTAAAGCAATTTCTGCATGGCACTGGAACGGATGGTTGTGTATGATCATCTGCTAGTTGGAAACTTTTCTTTCCTGCAAAAACCAGTACGGATATTGTGGTTATGTCGCAACCCTACGTGTTTGTTCAGCAGGAACATTATTGCTCTACAACTGTTCTCCATCGATAGTAGATTCATACGTCGACGATAGCTGCGGTGCACTATTCATGATTGTTTCAATTGTTTCCGAAAGGTAAAACGGATAGGAGATTTTATAATTTCCGAATCCTGTTTACGCTGCGAGCAAAAAATTTGCATTTTGTGTTCTCGCGCTACCGCACAGGCAGAAACGTCAAACGTCAAACACTGCAGAACATAGCAGGCGCAGTCGAAACACTCCGAAAGTGCTCCGCGTGAAAACAAGCCGAAACTTGTGGATATCGTATGTTTAGCAGTGAAAAACAGTTGGAAAATCTACAGAAATACGGGTAAGTGTGGTGCCATTACGCTGCATCTCCTACACAGGAACTCCACTACACCGTACGGTTGTGCTCCGAAGTGTGCTGGTGCATCGAAACGGAACCGTCCACTGCTGTCCCCTGACAACGGCAAAATCAACATTGATTTTTCCACAAAAGTGGAGTACATGTAATTACGTTTCATTGTAGAATAACTCTTAAAAGAACGTAAACCATCTTTGTGAAGAAAAAGAATTGATTTGGCTATGGCTTTCAAAGTGATGTTCATTTCTTGTGTTCTCGAACACATTGGAAACACATCGCAGTGCAGACGGTAGGGTCGATAAGGCACAGCTCTTTCACTGTACCTCTCTTCCAGTGCATATAATTTGATCGTGGTTTGCTCCCTCCACCAATGCCCGGTGCATTTGCTGTGCTATTCCTCCGTCGCACTGCGTAGTTCGCTAGAATAAACGCAGCAATCACGAACAAGAAGCCTATGGCGTTCATTGACCGTTCGAAAACGTAGCAAAATCGATGATGAAACATGCGAGATATATCGAATACAGTAGTAGCCAGCCAATTTGCGCACGTTCTCGGTTCAAACGTTGCCGCACCGTCAGTTGAACATCATTCAATGCATTGCTTTCCACCCTATTGCGGCCTACGCTGAACCAGTGTGTGTCTGTTGGTTGGTGTCCGTCAAACAACCCGGTTTCATCAGCTGGTGACAAGAGGTTTTGTGTCTATCTTGCGCATCCGTCGTACGGGATTTCTTCTGGAAAATTCTCTCAATCATCGAACGAACACACTGTCAGTCGATCGCAGCGCAGGAGAAAAAACCGCTACTTTGGTCAGGAAAATTGAGTTCATGAAATATTGAACCAGTTCAAGCTTTGTGTTGGCGTTTGTATCAAATGTGGAGTTGGGAAAAGGTTTAGGAAAACTAAAAGTAGGCACTGCGTTCGCGTTTTCGGGGCCGGAAAATCGTAATCGAACTGACGTTAGCAGCTCGATGTTTACATTTCACCAAGATGCGAAGCTGTATGTGTTGGTGTGCAGTGCAGAATAGGGTACACAATAGAAGGGAAAAGTGGACAGCAAACCGAAGTGCAGTAGCTTAGTTGTACCGTCCGCCACATGAAAAAAACTGTATTTTCCTGTCCTTGACCGACTTGAACAGCAAGAAGCATCCGGTAGCTGCACCTAGAGCAAGTGCAGCGAGTGTAAAAGAAGCCACATCGCTGTTGCGTATGGCGTAAATGTGGAAGCACCACCTTGTGGCCCAAAATGTTCTAGAAGGATTTCTTCTTCTCCGTAGAGATACGTTGCGCGTAATTAGTGTGGATGCGTAGACAGACGATCCGAGACGTGTGCTACCGTAGTGTTAAAGCAAAATAGTAAATGTGAAATTGCTAGTAATTGTAAAAAAGTAATACTACGTGCGGGGTGAACAGGGTAAAAATCGTTTAAAGTTGGAAAAGAAGCTACGGTACAACCAGCACGGGGTAAAGGTGGTTGCGGTGGTGACGGCCTCGGTTGGCCAACACCGTTCAAAGCATGAACCATCAGTGGGCCCGGTCCAGGGGTAGATGTGCCAAACGGTCCCGTTTCGATCAGCAGTTTGACGAAGAGTTCGGCCCGTCGGAAGTGACCTGCACCACAAGGTAAATATAGTTCAGTTTCATACTAAAGCGTTTCCGTTTCTCTTTCTTTCTTCGGTTCCGGTTCGTTCGGTTGGGAAACGTACAGGTATCTAAACAACCGCAGGATTTGGAGTAACACGCCATTACGGACACAGAGAGTGTTGTTGAATTAGAAAAAGTGCATATTCAAGCCGGGAGTGGTGAAAAAGCATTGTGATCAAAACAATCGAAATTGCATTGAAAAAACTAATTATTTTGTACAAAAAGAGTGAGACACACGAACAATTTGATACAAGGAAGAACCGTCGTCAATGATATCGACACCAGCGTTTGGTGCAGCATCTTCATCATCTAGCAACGGCGCCGAAAGCATGGAGGTGGACATACAGCTTGTGCCGGGTGTGATGGCAGCGGTAATGGGCAGCGGAAGTGGTGTTTCCGGTGCTGGTACAAGCGCCGAGTGGCCCCGGTCGCCCCGCATTGACGAGGCTAGCGGCAGCTGGTTGAACAAACCACCGATGGAAAGGTCTCTTTGCTTTTTGACCCCAACAAATGTTTCGTCTTTTTAGATAGTGGCCAATTCGCATTCGCCACCTGTATATTGATTCGCTACCGTCCGCGGTTGCATGCTGTAGCCTGGAATCCATAATTGCTCTTCCCCCAATCCCGTGTCCCATATAAAGTTTATCGTGCTCATTTTCCTAACTGTCATCTCTCTTCTCTAACCGATACCAGGTTCATCGATATCCTTGACCAGCTGGACACGAAAGTGGAGTCGCTGCGCAAGGAGGCAATGGTGTTACGTGACAAGAAGGACTTTCTGGCCATGTCAGTGGATCTGCTTAAGAACAACGAGTACCTTACCGGACTGAACGATAGTAAGTGTTTCCACCGATTGCATGGTAACGTTCCCTATTTTTAATCTATCAACGCTGATAAGAAGCAATTAATCAAAAAAGCGAGAAATAATCACCAAGAAAGGCGCGGCACCTGTTTTGGCCTAGTTATGTTTTCATCAGCTATCCCCCAAAAAAACTTCGAGAACGTTCGAGTACGTTCGAGAACATTCCACATATACGGTGGAGGGGCATGTTTACGCGCGTCACCAAATGTGTGTATTCTTTTGTTTTGTTCCACTTCGCGGGCTTATCTTTTTCATTGCTCTTTTAACTTCAGCTGATATACGGGCGTAAAGGTTGTGTATGATAATCGGACCCGATGTGGTGGGGTGGTTTGAAGCTTTGTTTGTGTGCGTACGAAAAAGACGACGCATGCTCAACTAATGTTGGGATAGGTCAGGTGAAGATGCGCGTCTTCATTTTTCGTCGCCATCCGCATTAGAGATAATTCGGCGAGAGTGTTGCATGAAAACAGCAGAACCTAAAATGTTGATTCCGATTCAATCGTATGTTTGGATCCATGACTCATGATTATGTCTGAAAGCTGTTCAGATGTTAGCGTTTCTTAACCTTCATTTCAATGACCTCCTATTAGGATATGTTTTACACTTTTAACTCTAGAAAATTTTCAATAAACAGAACTATTGGCTTGAAATAGGATTTAGGAATGCATAAAGAAACATGTTTTCCTTCATATAAAAACAAATCAGAATTTTGTTTTTTTATTTTAAATATTGTTATGTCCCATTTTTTAATTTACACCGTATATTTATAACCACCTTCCCAGTTAGGTAACAAATAAAGTAATTAATACAATAAAATAATAAAATAATTTTCTGTGGTAAAGTTTAGTATAAAAAAGCTGTATTGTGGAAAAATTATTTGAATACGACAACTTAATCTGAAGATTTTCGTTTTTTAACCTATAAACGAGCAAGTTCGAATACAAAACGTATTACCTACCCAGGTAGTTGGTTAGAAAAGTGTAAGGTGTACAACTATTTGCATGAAAAATAAACAAAATGATACGGAATTTTAAACTCCTGCTGTTAAAAGAAAAATAGGTTGTTTTATAGTATAATGCACCTAATCTGAAAATTTGAAGTTTCACCAACAATTAATACCGCATGTAAACACACAAAATGTATTACCTACACGGTTAGGTGATTATAGAAATGAAGGTGTATTTTTGGTTATTGAAACAAAGGATAAACCTGTTAAACGTAATGTTTGAAAATATTTTATGGAACGGAAAACAATATTTCATGCGAATAATTACATTTGAATGCAAAATGGCACTCAAAAAATGAATTGGATGTGTGCCAATATATTGTTTTTAAATTTCGCTTTCGAGTACAAGAAGAATCCAAAATAAATATACCCACGTTTTAAGAAACTTGTCTTGTCCCAGACCGGATAATTATAATTATAATTTGATCAGTTTAGGTGCCATCCGATTGTGTAACCGGTTTTTTTTGGGCGGCCTCAGTTGAGGGTTTACACTCCTTTAGAAGGTGTGCTTCAGATGAGAGGTTTTTCGACTGTTTGCCATATTGGAATACAATGAGTGGGTTGGAACAGTGCGTATTTGCAATGGGATTACACACGTTAGAAGCAAACGCTGTTGTACAGAAATATGGTAAGCTAACTAAATTTGCTCCCCTTTTTTTGCAGACGAGCGGGATGAAATTGATTGTTACGTGCAACGAATAAGCAGTCGGCTCGGCACGGTCGAACTGAACGTATGTACCGTGCGCGATCAGGCGCAGGAAGATTCGCTGCACCACGTCAACAGCTTGATCGATCTGATCATCGCGAGCGCCGATCCGGTCATTTCGCGCCAAAAGTGCCAACAGTATCTGAACGCATGCAGCACCACCGACACGAGCGTCTACACGGACGTCGATCCAAACACGATCTGTACGGACAAGAAGTTCGAGAGTGTTCTGCTCGGTTGTACGCTCGATGATCAGAAAACGATCAAGAAGCGGCTGCAGGCCCTGCTGGTCTACCTTACCCAGCAAACGATTGTCCACTGAAGGAAGGCTAAACCGAACGCATGGTGGGGCGAGGAACAACAAACGCGGTCATATGGCTTCGGGAGGGTGACGAGAGTCGCCTGGGTGGGGGAATAGAAACGAGCGAAGGACGACGGCATGCAATCTGCCAGACGTGTGGGATACCACCAAAAGCGCGGTTCCATTAGGGGGGGTTTTTACGTGGGTAACCCGTCGGTGGCGCTCCATAATGCAAGTATATACATTTAAAACGAAAACTTATCAAATTGCAGCAAAAGAACAATTATGGGGCACTCCATTGGTGGACAAACTTCACGCTAACACGTGTGACACTCGCCATGTGCATTGGCTAACCATTGTCCTAAGGTTTAGTAAGAATATTCTCCAATTTTACACATTCTTCGCAAGGATCCGTGTTGCTGTTTTTTTTAAAGCGACACCATGGATGTGAAGCAAAAAGCCAACTGCCTTCCTTGATTGGCGAGAATGATGACTGTGCGTGTGCGTTTACTTCTTTGCGTCTCTCATATCTTTCTTGTATTTCCAATATTTTAATTGAGATTTTATTGCAAGAAAACAAATAAGGTGTTGCTAGCGTATGGAGTTGTGTTTTGATTTTACTTTTTCCGATTATTTGTCAATAAGTGCGGAGATGCTCTCCTGTAACAATGTACTTTTTCACGAATGTACTTATATCGATGGATCTTGGACATGTTCAGCCTTTAAAATTAAAGAGTCTCTTCTTTTCCGAGTAATAGCATTTGCATAGAATCAAACCTAGTTCGAACGACTAGGAAGGTAGAATATAGACTGAAAATCGGGAAGGTTTCATGAAGAAATAGCGTTGCTTGCATAACAAACCCCGGTACCATCAATTGGGCTAAAAAACCCGCTACCACAAAACAAGAATCATCGCCCTAGAATAAACGTTAGCAAAGCATGGTTTTTCAGAATAGTTTGTTTGATTGGGGTTTTGCTGGTAGTTTGGAAAATTAGGACAAAAATACGAATTTCAAGCACAGATTATCACTGCCGCCCTTCTGTCGGTGTTATGATGGGTTTACAGACATGAAATTCTAACACTAAACCATACAAAAAAACCTTGGAATGAAGCTGTGCAAAATTCATCGGGGTTATTATCGGAACCAGCTTATTTGTGATGCAACAGCTTTAACTTCCTTTCGGAAGTATTTCTCAGTTTAGGCAGCTTGCTGTGCATACAGAGCCGGACGGGAACATATTGTATCCCGTGTTGATTGTCCGATGAGAATGAAGCGAATAACATACCTTCAAGTCGTTGAATAAAATGAACAAATGAGTACTTCGGAACGTCAAGCGATTCTTTGAATAGTATCGTTTTTCTTTCTACTTCGTCCGAAATCCAATGTTAACATAGAAACTGTACTTCGGCAAGTTGGCCCACGGTACAATCTGGGACGCTTCGAGGTCATCGTTTTTTTATCAGTTTGATGCTTTCTTCTGAAAATGTGGACGACTTATAGAGATTTTACGGACATGGTGACGCACGGCGAAGTCATCGAAGTGGATCTAACGGCAGCCGGCAATAACCTTATCAGGTAGAACAGAACTAGAGAACCAACTTTCATACCGTCTCACATCTCACAAACCAAGTCTTTGTTGTATTCGTGTGGAGCCAAACATTGCTTCAGACCATTCTTCTTCAGACTATTTCATGCAATCTTAAACAAACTTGTGACCCAGGATTGTATGTAAAATACGGTACTAGACGAGAAAATATCTTTAGAATTAGATACCTTATTTCACGATCAGCGTATATATTTTCACTTAAACAAACACGATTCTTAACCTAGCTACCGCCCTTGGAGTAGCGCTTCCAGAACTTTTTCACAT
The DNA here is from genome assembly GCA_000349025.1 of Anopheles minimus. Classification (NCBI taxonomy): domain Eukaryota; kingdom Metazoa; phylum Arthropoda; class Insecta; order Diptera; family Culicidae; genus Anopheles; species Anopheles minimus. The sequence goes on along the minus strand of KB663611.1, from coordinate 3,093,500 downwards.
CATCATGCCCATTCTTCGTCACGACCATCGTACGGATACGCTCATTCTGCCATATCATCACCCCGATGGATTGGGCGTAATCGCGCAGCGTAATGAAATCGGCCTGCGATAGGAACTGATTATACACTACGCCCTCGGTGTAGGTGAAACGGTTCCGTTCGTTTTCCCACAACTTAATTTGATCGACTACAGTCGGCGGCAGGGAGGATTTGCTGTTAATCGTCTGCTCGACGGTCAGCATCGTTGGATGGGCGTGCTGTTCGAGGTAACTGATGATCTGGTCGGCAGTTATACCGCCGCGGAATGCTTGCCTGACGGAATCGCGCGTGAGCACCCCGACTACCAGATTCGGAAAGCGATACAACAGCTCGGTGAACAGTCCGAGTAGGGCCACCTGTAGATTGGAATCGGTGTACGCATACACGCGATAGTTCGTTTCGACGATGATGTATCCCTTATCCTTGGTGGCATTAGACTCCTGATCCTGGGCCAGTGTCGTTGCATGGGATGCATTCTTCGAGGTAATGTTGTGCGCCAATCGTGTCGGATAGAAGCGACCCTCCTTGCGCTTCCGTTGATAAACCAGTCCAAACTCTCGCAAGTGTTGCAGGAAAGTGAGCAACCCCGTGCTGAGCCCTTCGGAACTGTAATCCCGCCCGAGTGTGCTGAAGCTGAGCTGAAACAGCATCGAAAGACACTCGGGCAGGTTAAGTCCGCGCGCTTCACACGTGTCGAAATATTGCAGCATAAAATGCCACACTTGCGCTTGTGTGTCGAGCAGCAGGAACTGGAAGCCTTGCCGGGTAATGACCGGACTGCCGTCGGTTTCGTCTCGTTTCATGAGGTTGGCGTGCAACAGGATGCGCACGGCATCGGGTGATATGCCCTCACCCTCCATGCCTTTGGAGCTACCGGCACCAACCATATAGTGCAGCACGCAACGCCACCGGGACATGGCGTACGTGTCCAGGAAGTCGATGTCGCGCGATTTCTGGTCCGGGTCTAGGGCGTTCGACATTGACCACGGTCGGCCGCCACCCAGTAGTGCGATTTTCAGGTTCTTCTTGAACGTCGGACACAGCTCCCAAGCGGCCAGTCCGCCCGGGTAGGCCGCGCTGCGCCATACACCGAGCTCGGTAAGCACCTGAGAGACGGACGTATTCTCCCTGAAATGGCACACAATTGAAACCACTGCATCTAGAATCTTCTGCAAGGATACTACACTCCGTTATGGATACATACTTTGCGTATACTTGTGTCGCCCACGAAGAAACGACCGCTTGTGGAATTGGTTGCTCGACGAACAAAATTCTTATAACGAACTGACGCGCTATCTCGGGAAGTTCTCTGCAAATTACCTTGAATGTTAGCGAAGGTCACGAAAGTTGGAAAGTGATTGCCCGTTACTCACCGATACACGGCAAGGCAGATGGCCGGATAGTTGTAAAGCTTTTCGAGGACTTCCGGTGGTCGCGATTTAAGATACTCTTCTAAATCTTTGCATTCCAAATTAGCCGGTTTAGTGATGAGCGACGATGCTGAACCCTTGCTATTGCCGCTGCTGTTTTGGCTACTTTTCACTTCCGACATAATGGCAGCGCGAGGGGAAGGAAGCTATTCGCAAGGACTGACACAGTTTTGCATCACATTTGCAGAAAACTTGTTTTTTTGAAAGAAGTTCACGGCCAAGTTCCACTGGAGGCTGTAAATAAAGAACGCACAACACCCGGTTGAAATTTCCCAAATGACATTTCCGCAGTTTGACAGCTGACAAATAGGCAATTGACATTTGCAGGGAAATCTTTTTTTATTGTGCACAAAAATGTTTTTACACAGTGGATTAATCACACTCATCAGTCGTGCTTTAGTTGAAGTAATTTACTAATAAATTTAACTTCAAAACCATTCGCAGCACATCGGATTCCAGCGATGGCGCGAAACTAAAATAACGCTGCTCGGCGTTTCGGTTTGTTTGTGGGAATCTGTCAAAAAACGTAAACAGATGCGAAGGACCGTTGCTATTTTGAATCGTGCAAAGCGCAATGTTTTGGGGTGCGCCTCAATAAATTAATGAGTCTGCAACCGGAATGTGTTCATCGTAGTTAAACCGCGGTTTAAAGGAGTGTTTAGGAAATTGCTTGACTGAATAATATATTGCGATGGACGTTGAAGGCCGTCACAGTGAGCTTCGGAAGCGTCTTGATGTGCTTGGGTTTGGCCATCCACTGCCACTGAGTGCCATCGGGATCGTTTCGGCAATTTTGGATGATCTCATACAAACATCGGAAAAATTGAAAAATGCCAACCACAAAATCGAGCTTCTTCACCAGGTACCGCATCGTAGCAGCCATCGAGCATCGTTAGTCGCTACTGCACAAGTGGAACGAGATCGTGTATTTTTTAATGTTTGTTTTATTTTATTCTGTTTTCACACTGTCCTCCTTGACCGGATTAGGAAAAAGTTGCCTGGGAGCTCGGTGTGGAACCGTACAAGTGTGACAACTCCCGGCTTCTGGCTGAATGTAATGAGCTGCATTTGGAGCTGATCAAGCAACAAGATAAGCACATCTTGGCGAACACGGAACTGCGATCGCGTGTACGATCGCTGCAGGCGGAAAAGAAACAGCTGGAGGAGAAATGTCTGCAGGCGGAGTGTAAAATCCGGGACCTACAAACAGGCGCCAGCGAGAGTGTGAAATCGCGCAAGGATAATACTAATAAACGTGAGTAGTGTTGCTGGCGGAGGTCCTAATATCGATTAATTGTAAACGGTTGCGTGCCATTGCGTGTGCGTCAAGGATCGTCGTACAGGGAGGTGATTAAGTGCGTGTGAAAAGTAGCACGTTGTTGGTGGTGTGGTTTGTGTTGGCACCTGCTAGTAATAGAATTCCTCTGCATCGTACCGACGCACGAATAACCCACTCCGTACGGTTTTATGTTTACAGAACGAAAACCGTTCATATCAACAGTAAGAGCGGGCACTTTTTACCAGCCGCCAAAGTGCTGCGAACAGGGTATGCAACAGTCCGGAGCCCTTCCACAGACCTGCCGCTGTCCGTGCAACCAACTGAAGCAAGTCGATGTACTGCACGAAGTCGAACGATTGCGCGTTGAAACGCAAAACCAGCAAGGAGTCATCGATGCCCTCAAAAATCAGGTAGGTGGAGGGATGAAGAAATTTATTGTATTAGCAGCTTTGCCAAAGGGGGAACCCGTATGCGTTACGCTTTCAATTAGACCGACAGAATGGGTGGGTTAACCTTGAATGGTACCCTATTTCATCATTCACTATCCAATAGGGTTATTAGAAGTAGAAATCGAAATCGGTTCCATACGTGATGGTTTTTTCGTACTCCTCAAAGCGTTGAACATATTCTTCGTTCATATCCTCCCGGTATGATCCAACCGTTCCGCTACGAATGAATCTGGAATGGAATGTGGAAATAGAGTCCTCAGTAACGCCCAGAAAGGTTTATCGATTATTTGTAAGTGGTGTGCATTTACTGGAAATTATTTTTCACATTCTTTTTACGCTCTTCACTGTACGTTGTATTCCTAGCCCATTGTAGTAGGTCATCCATGTTGCATGATTTGTTGTCTTAAAAGCATATTAAAAAAAGTGTTAATCCTTAATCACCAAACGAAACGGTTAAGCTAAATACTTCTCATCGATTCCACCGAAAGGTGTTTGGCCAATTCTTCCACTTCGCTGACCGTGTATTGCTTGCCCAGGAAAGCGCTAACTCGCCCGATCACACCGTGCAAATCACGTTTCATTTGTTCGTACGTGAGAAACAGACAGTTATCGGCATCGGGACGGTTGCTCCAATCCCAGTACGCACGGACATGCTCGCCAAAGGGTGCATAGATGAGGCTATCGTTGAGGAAAGCGTCGAAAAAGTGCTCCATAGGGCCATCATACCCAACGATGTTTCGATAGTGATGGTAGAAGGAAGTGGCCGCATCCTTGGGGTTGCGCGAAACGTAGATAATTTTGGGCTTACTTGTACGAATCGCATCCGGCAGCAACATTACCGGCAGATGCGATTTGATGTGTCGTGGACGTGGCAGATCTTGTACTCTACCAACGGAATCTCCATCCATCAGGGAAAGGGCACCTGAGAGTCTTTAAGATTTAAGCGACAAGAAGGTTTATGAGCAGTTGTAGGAAACTCCACTGGAAAACTGGACAACACTCACTCCAGAAAGGGAAAACGTTCTTCGAGTGTTAGTTTGGCTGCGCGTGCATAATCAAGATCGTTGTTCAGCAACCAAACCATTTCCTGAGTCCAGGTTGTACCACACTTTGGAAACGTGATAACCCACACATCATTCGCGTAGACCGGCATATGCTGAATCGGCTTCAAAAGAGGCAAGAATTTCTCGATCATAATACACCACTTTTCGGTGACTTTCGACGACCGATTGTCTCCATTAAGGATCGGTAAGGATCGCGTCAGACGATAGTGTTTTTCTGTTCCGGGACAATCAATTCGATCGGTATACTCGTTATTAAACTTTTCGTAACGTATCATCTTGCGGATTTACTGGTACACAAAGTATGTTACTCGTAGCACAGCTTAAGTTAAACTAACGAACCAACAATTTCCAATCACGCTGAACCACCGTATGCAACGTTTATTTAATTTCAATGGTAGGAGAAATTACTCCTGAGTTCTCGATGCAATTCGCGGTACAGGACAAGAAGATTGCAAACTGCATATGCGGAATGGGACAGATAATTTATTCCTTATTTACTTGAGGTACAAACCAGGGCATGCGTATGTAACCGATAAGTGGTACAAGTTTAATGACCACGCTATTGGAGATAGTGAAAGCGATTTGTGAGATGCGGATGGGGTTGGTAGTGAAAACAGGTTCATCTGTTTTTGTTGTGCGATTGCATTTGCAGAGATACAACTCATCGATTCACTTCCGGCAGTTTGTTCTGATTCAAATTGGTCAAAACGTGTATTGTACTCCTCCCACAACACTCGTTTAATAATAAAGAAAAATCCTCAATAACTCCGCAGCAGTTCCTTCACGGGTGAAAGTTATTGAGGACTTTCTTCTCTCTGTGCGTTTTTGTTTACATTATGCACCGTTCCTTATTGGAATGCATTGCTCGCCATGTATAACTACAGTTTTTTGCATTCCTTTTATCATTTCTTTTGTTCTGCTCGGACTCATGCACACCGCACTCTGCATTGCATGATGCTATGCACGATGGAAGTGAAACAGTGAATGATCAGTGTAGTGTATTCCGAAGGGTAAATTAAAGCATTGGCTAATGTTCAAGCGTTTCTACTCATAGTCAAACTTGAAATCGCTTCCGGCAGTTTGTTCTGCTTCAAATTGGTCAAAACGTTTTATGTACTCCTCCGGCATTTCATTACGATAATCACCCACTATTCCTTTGCGCATGAAACTGCAGAGAAAAAAGGAAACATGAGATAGCCTTATTAGTTAACTTTAGCATAGTCGAACAAAGTGTAACTTACTCGAAGTGTTCACCTTCACGATTATTTAACTGTAGGGCATTGCGTACCGTTTCCTCTTTGTTAGTGGCTGGATTTTCTACAACAGAAAGTGAATAGAATCTGTTAGAGTAAGTCAACCACGGCTATGAAATGTTTTGTGGCTTGTGGTATTTACTTTTCATTTCACTAAATGATAAATGTGCTGCTAGCTCATCGAGCTGGGCGTCGGTGTAGGATTTGTTCAGAAACCGACACACCCGTGGTAAAAGTCCCCTCAAATCCTGCGCGAAATAGACCCGGTAGTCAATGTATGTTATGATGGACAATTCGGACATTTTTATTTGCCTTACCCGTTTCATGCTTTCGTAGGTCAGAAATAGCACATTTGGTTCATCCTTTAAGGACCAAAAATTTAGCACATGTGGTATCATCGGACAAAAAGTAACACGATCGTTAAGCATATTATCAAAAAAGGCTTCCTTTTCGCCGCGATAGCCAACCAAAACTTGGCAATGGTGAAAATACGATACGGCCACATCCTTTGGGTTGCGTGCAACGTAGATGATGCGTGGCTTCACTGTCCACAGTTGACGCGGTAATAGCGGAAGCAGCAGATGTGATTTGATCTGGCGCGGACGTTCACTGTTCGAAGCAACGTCAATCGTGTTAATGGAATGACGATCTGCAATGGCACCGAACCTTGCGTGGATGGAAAAATGATACCATTAGTGGTATTGTTTGGTTCGACGATCGGCAATCCACCCATACTCGATGAAAGTTGATCTAGTGTTTAATTTGATGTCGCGCGCCGTTTTATAGTCCAAACCGTGATTGATTAGCCAAACCATCTCCTCCGTCCACGTAGTGCCACTCTTGGGAAAAGTCACGATCCACACATCGTCTTCATACACTTGAAAATCTCGCACATGTTGCGCATAGTTGCGATACTTTGCGGACACAAACATTGGACCTGGTGGGTTAAGAGTAGCATCTAGCGGATAGTCCGTCAGATCATTCAACTGCACCAGAATGTTTTGAGAGTTCCAATCAGGATCAACTGATTCCTGGGCGACGTCAGTGAAAGTGAAAGAAGTTGATGCCATTATTGTTGCGCAGCTACTGGTATACGTCCACCGAGGCACTGATGTGGTGGGTAGAACTGATATATCTACGCTAATTCATATATGCGGTCGTCTGTTAAGAGAGATTATATGGTCAAGCCTTATAAATTGGACGCACAAACAACGATAACAGAGTTGGTCTCATGTTGCAGAGGAGTTGGATAATCGGATTGTTGATAAGCACCGCTGTGCTGCAATTTTCCAGTTGCAATGCTGCAAATGTGAGCAAATTCAGGAATATAACCCTGACAATCATTCGTTAGCCAACATATGCAACTTGTAAATCGAAGTTAGAAAACAAAACTATTAACTGTGGAGTGATAGTTTAAAAGTAGAACTGGAGATACTCGAAATAATGCTGTTCTTTTCGAATAATTTTGCAAAATACTTTATTGCAGAAACACACTTGTAATCGTCACGAATCACCAACTATTACTGTCAGGCTTAGGAAAAAATTCTCGAGGTATGAGTGTAATATTCTAGCCATATCATGTTTACTGTTTATTGTTCACAATCCGGGCATTCGTTTATGTGCGGTTAGGTGGTTAGGTGGTTAGGTTTAATAACACGCAAAACATAATGCAGATAAAGCCCTCGGGTTGAGTTATATAATACATACTACAGTGTTCTGTGATGCATTTTGCAAAATCTTTAATACAATTCCTGCAGATCATAAATCATATTGAAAATCACTACCAGCAAGCTGCTGTTCAATAAATTTATCAAATTTCTCTATGTATTCCTGGGACAATTCATTACGGAAATCTCCGACGATTCCTTTGCGCATAAACCTACAACAATGGGAATGTAAATAAGTTGAAATTTTAATTTTTTTAGGCCGTAAAGTAGCTTACTCAAACTGTTCTCCTTCTCGGTCGTTCATTTTCATCGCACTTCGTACCATTTGGTCGTTGTTGGTGGATGGGTTTTCTAAAATTTAAAAAACATACCTAAGCGTGAACAAGAAATAACAGTAACAACTTGAATTGTAAATGACGTACTCTTCATTTCGTCGAACGATAAGTGCACAGTTAACGCATCTAGCTGATTGTCGGTGTAAGCTTTACCGAAAAAATCACACACCCTAGGTAAAACATTTCTGAGGTCCTGTGGAATAATTCATAGTTTCATGAGTTTGCAAATATAGACTCTGCCGTTTATCCACTTACCCTTTTCATGCTTTCGTAGGTTAGGAACAGAACGTTTTGTTCATTTTTCAGTGCCCAAAAATCGAGAGCATGTTTCACCTGGGGGCAAAACATGACTCGATCCTCCAGTAGCCCATTCAGAAATGCTTCCTTAGTTCCTCGGTAGCCCATGATCATTTGGTAGTGGTAAAGGTAAGACACTGCCACGTCTTTCGGGTTCCTAGACACGTAAATAATTTTGGGATTCACTGTCCATAGCTGTCTTGGCAGCAGTGCCAACGGAAGATGGGATTTAATGTGTCGTGGACGCTTCAAATTTGCTGTTGCCGTAACCGTATCCACCGGAATCCTATCGGCAATGGCACCAATTCTGTAAAGTGAAGGTTTGTTTTTTTCAATTTGTATTACCAAATGGATGTTAAATGTTTTAACCTACTCTAGAAAAACTGATCGTGTGTTGAGATTCACGTTACGTGCCGTTTCGTAGTCTAGATCGTGATCGATCAGCCAGACCATCTCTTGTGTCCAGGTAGTTCCGCACTTTGGATACGTCACGATCCACACGTCATCTTCGTGCACCTGCATGTCGCGTACCTGTTGTGCATAATTGCGAAACTTTGCCGGAACGATCGCCGGTGAGGGGGTACTGGCCAATGGATAATCGGTCAGATCGTTAAGCTGTATCTCGACGAAAGAGGACGCTCCAGGGCAGGACAAATCCGTATCGATATCGACAATCGCGAACGAGCTGGACATGGTGCTTTAGTTAACTGTGTTGAAAGACGTGGGGTCAGATTGAAACTGAGATCATATGAATGTTTTCCGATAGCCTCTACTGCCTTGCTTTGCATATATGAAGAGAGAAATCAAACCACCACTGGCACTGTAATGGTAAACTCTTGTGGCTTTGAGTTGTGGCCATGATAATCATTAGTTTGACGTTTACCAAGGTCGAAAGGGAAAGTAAACCGCAAGAAAAGTGGGTCGGTTCCATCAAACCGCAACTTTGTGTAAAATATAAGAGCAGAATGTACTGCATTCTTTTATGTGTTCTTCTACAAAACCAACGATAAGAAACAGTCGAGTGCATTATAGTGCATCAACGCTCTTATCAGTACGGAAATACCGAGATGATTTTTTGCTTCTCATCAACAAAAACACAGCTTCTTCTGTGTTTGTGTTGGAATGTAAATAGCGTAGAAGTGTTTATTGTATGTAGGGGTGGTTTCAATTGACTTCAGTTCCATAGTTATTTTTGTCTTGACCGTGCTAAATTAACAATACGTTGCAAGACTGTTGTCAACGTTCTATTATGATTACTATTTATAGTATAAATACTTGCGTAGAAAATTTCGGTAAGACTTGTTTTCAATTTTACAATTTTCTTGAAAATGATTTTTATTAGGAATACGATAATAGTTTGACTACATGACCTACATTATCATAACTGCTTATGACTTATCTAATCAAACATGTTATTTGTGCCACTGCTTTATAAGTGCTATAACAGAAAAAAGAAACTTGAATTACATACTCAACAGCTCGTTGCAGGTACTTAAAACAAATACTTAGATGAACAATGGTGCGTATTTGCTGTCCTGTGGCACCTTCTTCAACGTCCAGCTGTCTATGGCTTCAATCATTTCGGTTGATAACTCCGTTCTCCACCCATCTGTTTCACCTCTACGAATGAACTGCATATCGTTATCGTCTAGCTTATCTGTTCTATCGGTTTGCTTCAGATTGTACTCAATCCACTGCCGTCTATTGACTGATGCATTCTGACGCATATGGTCGAAACCGAGATGGGTGGCCAGTTGCTCAATTTGGTCGTCGGTATACGTTTTGTTGAAAAATTTGCAAACTTGTCTTATGGCACTGTGGAGATCTTGTTTCATATCTTCGAAACACAGTGACAGCATGTTTGGATAGCGTAACTCACTGTACTCGATCAGATGCTTATGGTAAGGTGAATAGTAAACCAATTCGTTTATCATCGAGCGAATAAACTGCTCCAGAGTTCCCTTGTAGCAGTGCAGGGACACCGAATGATGATAGTAAGAGACTGCGACCGATTTCGGATTACGGCGTACGTACACAAGTTTCGGTTGCACGGTCCAGAGAGCGTTCGGTAAGAAAGCCGGCGGTAGGTGCGATTTGATGAAGCGTGGCGAAGGCATCTCGAGCGCATCACGCAGTGGATTGAACGGTTCCGGGAGATCACGGAGCCCGGATAAGCTACAAAGTACGAAACATTTGTGTGACCAAAGAAAATTGCAATTTGGGAGATTAATAGCATATTGTTTTACTTACTCAATAAAAGGAAACCGTGCATCGATTGAAACATCTTTCGCCTGCTGGAAGTTGAGCTCGTTGCAAACCAACCATATCAGTTCCTGTGTCCAGGTGGTGCCACTTTTTGGGTACGTTACGATCCAAACGTCATCCGGTCGTACTTCCATATCCTTGATCGTCTGCCCGATGCGCTCATATCGTCTCGATAAGCAGACAGGCTCCGGAGTCCAGTTGGGAAGATTGATTGGAACGGAGGCATAATCGTTGCATCGCACTAACACGTAATCTTCCTCGTTACGTTCACGGCAGGTAGCCTGAAATGTTGGGTCTTCTATGTCGATAAATTCGAATGTCATCGTTTATTGTGCACGTATCACTGTAGGAAGTACTTCGGTATAAATTACTCTAGCGCGCTTGAGGGTAGCGGATTGAATGGAACAATCTGCTAACTTTCCAGAGCAGGTTGTTATTTCTCTAGCGTACGCAATGGTCATGTTTTTCGATCGTTTCTCCATCTACTTCTTTCGTGTTGACCGTCAGATTGCAGATCTATGTATGCGTGCCAGCAATACCGGTTCCAACAGCCTCGATCGTGTGCAGTGCTGCCAGATAGTGGTGTAGAAATTTGAAACGAAACTTGCTGTAATTACATTTTGTCTTTATTTGTGTATTTCTGATCGTTGATCGTTGTATTTTGAACAAAAGCTTTTAATCGTAAACTTATTTAAAGCGAAAATCACTTTCTTGAAGATGTCTTTCGATGAACTCGTTGAATCGTTCAATATACTCGTCAGAGAGCTCTTCATTATGGGAACCAATTTTTCCCTTTCTCATGAATCTATGAGTGCGGGAGATGAAGTAAATAAAAAATAGACATTTTAGATAAAAATACACTTAATACACTTAGTATATGAGGGACTTACTGAAAATTTTCCACCTTTTTCCCGGACAGTGACTCCACTAGCTCCAAAACGCAAGAGTTGTTTGCTGATTTGTTGTCTGAAATGCAAGAAAAGTGTTTTTTCTTTATGGTTCAATGATAATAGAAGCCAACTCAACACGTACTTTTCATAACATCAAAGGAAAGGTGCTTTTCCAGCTCTGCCAGTTGTTGTTCGGTGTAAGATTTGTTAAAGTATTTGCAAACTCTTCTTAGTACAGCATTCATGTTCTGCAATGATACATAAATAAAATTAATCACTCGTATAGTAGTTGTTTTTGATAGGTTATTCAAGGGTATTACCATTTTCATTTCTTCGAAATGGATGAAAAGTATATTCATATCCCGGCGAACGTTCCAATAATCAAGCGTGTGAGGTATTTGTGGCCCAAACAGTATCTGATCGCTTAGAATAGCATCCAGAAAATCTTGCATGTTTCCCTGATATCCGTGAATGTGGCGATAATGATGGAAAAAGCTTACTGTAGCATCCTTGGGATTACGGGCACAGTAGATAAGTCTTGGTCTGACAGACCAGATTTGCTTCGGTAGTAAGGCAATCGGCAGATGGCACTGAATGTGTCTAGGGCGGGGTGCCTTCTCAACCTGCTCGATCGTGTCCCCCGGATAGTTGAGCACGAATGCCGAAAATCTGCAAGCGAGATGGAAGGTTTAGGTAAATAAGCTTGAACTTATCATGTTACCGTGCTTATTACTCAAGAAATATTGAACGATCAAGCAGGTTCACTTCGGATGCTGTTTTATAATCCAGATCGTGACTTATCAACCACACCATCTCCTGCGTCCATGTAGTTCCACATTTGGGGAAGCTCAGTATCCAAACGTCATCATCGTACACGGTGAAATTGTGTATGCGTTCTGCCTGGGTTACATATTGCGGTGTCAATACACAATGCGTTGGTTTGCGGGGTTTTTCTCCGATCGGAAGATAGCCGCCATCGATAAGATGGACCTCTACCGTGCTTCCATGCATCGGTGCCTCAACCTCTTTAGCCAGAGCTGAATCTAATGGCTTAACCGTGAACATGTTGATCGTGTTGGATGAACTGAACAACTGTTCAACTGATAACAACTGTTCGATAAGTTCGATGCGTGGTCGTCACTCCGGTTTCCAAACTAACACTGCGTCCTCTTCTTTGCGATACAAACAACGCAACTCCATTTGACTAGCGTCGATCTGTATATTTTTGGCACCCCACATCATTGCACACATACAAGTAAAGACGTTGCCAGTTCGAATTTTTGGTGACCTTGAACTTGATTAAAGACTGCCCTACTGAAGTAAAACGAATCTACACTTGTGGTTATAAAGCTATGATTAAGTTGAGGCTGCTTAAAAGGCGTGGAATTCGACAGGTCTTCAAAATGCACCATTTTATATTGTACAACGATCTTGGTTTTCTTGTTTACTCAACGAATTTAAAATTGCTGCCTTTCAAGTGTCGTTCAATGTAGATGTTTAGTCTGTGAATATATTCGCTGGAGAGCTCTTCACGATGAGATCCAACTTCTCCTTTTCTCATAAATCTGTTAAAGAAAAAAAAAATTTGACTGCTTTATCTTGTTGCTCTTAGCTGCTGTTATACTCACTGAAAGTTATCGTTTGTCTCTGTAAGCGAAATAGATTTCATTAACTTCAATAGTACGGAGTTATTGGCAGAATCATTTTCTGGAGAGAAAGAGAGAGAGAGGTAGAGAGAGAGAGAGAAAGAGAGAGAGAGAGAGAATTTAAATGGTTCATATCAATATGCTATCATTACTTATCGTAAGTGTGTTAAGCATTCTTACTTCTCATGACTTCGAAGGATAGATGCTCTTCAAGGCGCTGGAGTTGCTGTTGTGTGTATGATTTCCCGAGAAATTTGCAAGCCCTTTCAAGCACTTTCGCCATATTCTGTTGTTATAGTAGCGTATAGTATAGTTATACTAGTTGTTGTACTAATATTTGAACACTTTTTATCTGTGTATTTCTTACCCGCTTCATCTCCTCAAAGTGTATGAAAAATATATTCGGTTCGTCGCGTATGCACCAAAAATCTAACGTGTGCGGTATTTGCGGTTGATACATAACAACATCTTGGAGCATTGCCTCGAGAAATGTGTCCCTGGTTCCCATGTATCCGTGCAAGTGACGATAGTGATGGCTGAAACTGGTTATCATATCCTTCGGGTTACGCGCACAATACACTATTCGAGGCCGTACGGTCCACAGTTGTTTGGGCAGTAGTGCCATTGGCAGATGACTTTTGATGTGTCGCGGTCGTGTCATCCGTTCGACAAGCGCAACGGTGTCTTTATCAAAAGAGGGTACTAGCGTGCAAAACCTAGCTCGTGGGAAAAGTGATGTAGATAGATTTAAAAGTAATCCCGGTAATTGTTGCTTACAAGCTTACTCGAGGAAGATGGATCGATCGATAAGATTGATTTCGGATGCTTTTTGGTAATTGAGCTCGTTGTCAAGCAACCACATCATCTCCTGGGTCCACGTAGTACCACACTTCGGGGCTGTCACGATCCACAAATCATCCTCGTAGACGGTAAGGTTCCGTATTCGGTCAGCGAACAATTTATAGTTTTCATTTAGTACACAATGTGCTGGCGGTATTGATCGATTGCCAACTCCTTTTGGAAGATCTGACAGGTTGCTGAGGTGGACCTCCACCAGGGGACCGTTGATTGGTACCTGAACTGCTTTCGCTAACTCGGTTGAAAGAGGTTTATAGGTGAACATGACTAAGTTTAGAAGCAGCAAGCAATGCACTAAATGCCGGCTTGTTAAGAATGTTGCATAAATAGCAAGTGCTTTGTGCATTCACAACGTTCTTTATCAAATCGTAAACAACTGATAAGGGCCTAGTTTTATGTAGTCTGGGCTAATACTGATGTATGAAGTATATTAGTAGTAGGAGTGTATAAGGCACTAGTTGACGGACAATCGTAAACAATGTTAAGATTGACTGATCTTATTTGCGTGATTTGTTTATCGTAGCATTGTAATTGCTAGGTTTCAGAATTACGTTGTTCCATCAGTACTTTCATTTGTTTACTGAATATTTCTATTTGTCCGTTTCGTTTGTAGGTGAATTCCCGCGATAGGGAAATTCAACGACTCGGTGTGCTGTTCGCTGGGGGACGTCCAGCTGCAGCTTTGGCTAAAGACTGTTGCTATCGTGATGTTAACGAGCTCGGGCAGGATGTTACCACGTTGCAACAGGAAAAACTATCACTGCAACAGGAGCTTCACGAGGCCCAGCAAACGCATGAACGCACCGTTCGGAAGCTTAGCCGCTTGTCCGAAAAGAATCAACAGCTCGAGAAAGATTTACGTGAATTTGAAAATGTTGCAATGAAGGTAGAGTCGGAAGCAAACCTGAACATTATTGAGCACGATCGTAAAAACTCGGACCTGCAGATTAAGCTGCAGCAATCGCAACTACGTGTGCAAAAACTTGAATCCCTGCTCGAGCTGTGCTCAGGTGGAAATAAAATTCATAACATATCGGATAGCTCCACGTCCTCTTCTGCCTGCCCGTCAGATGTAACACTCCAAAACGCACTGAGACAATCGACCGAGGAAAAACGCCAACTCTACAAACAGCTGAACAATTTGAAAGATCGCGAACAGACGCTTCTGGCAGACTTTGAAAAGGTGAAAACGAAATATAGTAAACTGAAGCAAAAGTATGCTGCTCTAGATCAAACACAGAATCAGCATCATGCGAAGAGCATGGTAACCGGCAGCTCTGAAAGCCAGGTGGAGATACAAACCTTAAAATATCGATGTACCGATCTAGAGGCGAAACTGCATCATGTGAAGGAAGAGCGCGATCGATACAGTTCGGATGCGGAACGGCAAAACACTGTTGTGACTCAGTTGAAACGAGAAAGCTTGGCAAAGGATCACGAATTGGCGGAGCTTAAAAATGAACTACATTCGCAGCGGAAGCTGAATCGACCAATTACCACGTCCAGCTCCGGTGCAGGAAGGTTAAAGACAGCCGATTCGTTCGGTTCGGGACAATCGACACTTTCCGTACAAGCGGCCATTCATCGGATCGAGCGGGAAAGGGATGTTGCCAAGGCTGAGATCCAGCAACTCGTACAGGAGCGTGATGCTTTACGCGAGAAGCTAAACTTGTCCTCCCGAAATCGTCAGACGGAGCAGACTAAGCACGATAACTTGGTAGCTGAGCAAAACGGACAGATACAGAAGCTGGAGGCAGAAAAACGTAACCTCCAAAGTGGACAGACGGCTGCCCAAATGAAGGTGAAAGTACTTAAGGAAGAAAATCGAGAACTACAGAACCGTGTAAAGGACATTGAGGATAGCTACAGCAAGCTGAAATTGTCGTACTCTCATTTAAAGTAAGTGCACCTTTGAATATCAATTGCGGAAACAATTAATTGATTATTTTTCCATAATTTGTTTTTCAGAATACTGCAGGAGCAATCGGAAACTGCTCTCATGCAGTACCAAAATCGTCTACTATCCACCGAAACGCAGCTAGGTACAACAGAGAGCAAACTTCTGCACGTCGGGAGCAGCGCTGAAGATGCGCAGCAGGAAGTAGGCACTCTGAAAGGAGAAATCAATATTCTAAAGGCGTCGAACGCATCTCTGATACGAGAGAAAGACAAACTTTTGGTATGAAATAGCACTGATGGTAAAAAACCAAACAATTAACGCAATCTGTTTTGCATTTTAGATGGAGTTGGATAAAAAGACGGAATGTTTGTACGCTGCCGAAGCGGAGTTGTCCGACCTGAAGACGAGAAAAAAAGATCTTCAGTCTACGATTGATAAAATGCAGCGGAAGCTTGAGTAAGTACACGAAATTGTTACTTTGTTCGTTGATGTATACTTTTATTAGTAGAACTATGTCTCTCTAAATACTTTCTTAAACACTATTCAGTCTAATTACGAAACAATTATTTAATAGCATTTTTCGTTTGCACTCTCCTATGCATTGCATTTATTTTAAGACTGGGAATGTTTTGTTACCCCTTGGGGCCGAATAACTTTTAGCCTCGTATTATAAACTGATTAATTGACCGAAAATCCATTATGCTCTATGAAAAATTGTCAGATGGTATATTATTTCTGTTCTTTTTATTTAATGTCATTTTTGTGTCGTATATTTTATGAAGTTATTTAGCTTGCAGTGCAATGACGCTTAGCTGTTCCTTTTTACAAATACTATAGTTAACATTACACACTTAAATAGGAAATGAATGGTGTTCGATTTACACAGAGATAACCCATGGTAGTTGATTTGTCCATCTTGTTGTCCTATGGCACACTGTTTTGGATCAAATTCGCAGGGTACTTTCATAAGGGATGAAAATTCGAAGCTGCTGAACCGATGGTTAAAGTGATGAAGTATTGGAAATGTGCATTTGGCATGACTATATGTTTGAGGGTGCGTATGAAGCAATCAATGCGTGCAAACAGCGGATATGATTCTGCCTGAACTGCGGTGCTGCATGTTCATAGTGGTAATGGGGCTTGATGATTGAAGCTCTTCAGTAAGCCATGAATAGTGAACCTGCTCGCTGAGTACGATTATGTCTCCCTTGTTCGTAGTTTCGTCGATTCTCAGTATTCGTCCGGGTCGGATGTTCCAAAGCCTAGCAAACTCATAAACCATCTTTCACAAGGTGAATAGATACACAGTAAAACAGTGACAAATGTGAAAAGAAAGAAGCAGAAAAAATGATAATGATAGTGGATGTTAGGTTGTAAACATAGACACATGAATGCACAGTTAGAAGCGTATCTACTAGCGAGACAAAGGATGAGGGGGAAGCGTGTCGTGTGGTTGGAATGCTTAGGTTAGGACACTCAGGATAAAGGGAGAGTAAGATTTCCAGGAGCTCGCGAGTGTAGATGACGCCGTTCGTTTAAGTACCTGGCAATGCCGACGCTGGGCGCCTGGCAGCCTATGACACCATTAGCGAGTGGTTGCTCATACGGCGTGTAACCCGGTCGGCACACACATGCGGCCGATCGTATGCGTGTGGGAATTTTCTTCGGCTCCAGCCACTGACCAGGCCCGCACGGTCCGCGGGTGTAAAGCTTGTAACACTGGCGATTTACCTCGACCATTTCGGGCGTACTGTCACAGGCACTTTGCGGTATCTGGTCTGTCTCATCCGTGCAAGATTGGTCGAGGTTCGAGATCACGCCCGAACACCCGCACATACCATTGTACGAAATGCCGTCGAGCGATGGTCGTGAGGTAAAGTCAAAGATGACCACCTGGTGCAAGCTGCAGGGACCCTGAGAACCGATTCGGTAGCATGTTTTCTCCTGTGGGAAGTATAACCGTCCTTTCTCGCATGGGTTAACCGAACAAACGTTTGCTTCCGTCACGAACGAACCAAAATCACACGGTCCCTGCGTGTAGAGCTTGTAGCAGTAGCCGTCCTTCCACTGCACGTATCCATCCTTGCAGCGGCATTCTGCTTTCATGCCACTGCTCGTGCCATCCGACTGACGTTTGCTGTCCGCCACGATGAACGTATGCCCGAAGGGGCAGGGACCTATCGTGCCCAGTTCGTAACACTGGTTCGTTTCGTTGTGATAGTGTGGCAAGCGCTCGTGACAGGCGCACTTACGCGAGGGGAGAAACAGTTCGCCCGTACCGAGGCAGGGTCCTTTAGTGAAAAACTCATGGCAAGTTTCAGTATCCTCGTGGAAGTAGTTACTCAGGTCGCCTTCGTTTTCGCACTGTTCGTGAGGGAAAGAGTCGATGTTATTACGTGGCATAACGGCTTTCAGTTACAGAGGTCGCTTTACCTTGCACCGTGCGATTCCGTTGTTATCTAAACTGATGAGCTTTCCCTTCGGGCAAGGGCCTTTGGTGTGTATCTGGTAGCATTTGTTGTCCTGCGGCCAATAGATCATTCCACTGTCACAGATTTCCGTCGATTTGCAGACACCCCAGCGTTGTTTTGGTCTAGAAAAAAAAGACATATTGTAGCATTTAGAAACGTGGAATCGACCTCGAGCGACAACTATATCTTACATGGCACTCCTTCCTGCCGAATCGGCAATCGGTGCAAAGTATTGACCGAACTCGCACGGACCTCGTTCGAAGAGTTTGTGGCATTTCTTGGTCAGCGGTGACTGGGCGGTGCCCGGTGGACATCGACATTCGGCCGTAGAACCGAGCCCGGTCGAACCGGCCCCGACCGGGCTGAGCTCCATCGTGTCGGGACAGGGATAACCGAGCTGGAATATTTTAAAGCAGCGTTTGAGCGGTGGCCAGTAGAGTAGTTGCCATCCGCCCGGTTGCGTAGCGCATGGGTTTTTGTTTGGATCGCTCCATGGCGGTGGTACGATGGCCGCCAGTGACGTCGCTTGCAGGTTGTAGAATGTCAGCAGGATACACATCCATACGGATGCATGCCTCATCACAGTGCTGTGGAGTAAAGCAAAGGGATATGTGTGCTGTGTTAATTGATGGTGTTTTTAGTACCTTTCCATTTGCTAATTAGAAGTAAATTATATGAAGAACTATGAGCAAAACTCCCGGTTCATAGTTTACCGATACACAATTTATCAAACTTTTTTTCTGTTTATGTTTATGCTGTTAGTTCGCCGTTGGATACTAATTGACACACAGATTAAAAGCAACATCCAATGCAGACACATTTACAAAATGAAATTCATACATCCATCAGAGCCTGGTAGCGTCAATGGACGGGTGTTATTCCTTGGAACAGATAACACATTCCACCATGTTTGGCAGCGCATCATCAGCCTCTATTTGTGAATTTGGATGTTAATTTAAGTTAATCTCGATGATTGCACTGCACGATCAGTGATAATGAATAAATTTACATCCATTGGAGACCTGGTAGCACTCAGCATGGATCTTGACGTTCCGATATCTGGCCGGTCGTTATCGGTCCCCCGCTAGCACAGCTCCATAAAAGGTGGCGCTAAACCGCACAGGGCACACAAAACAAACATCTGTTGATCTCCTTTTTTCGACAGAAGAAGTCTTTTAAATACCGGTTTTTAATGAGTGACCGTTGCTTACTTCTTTTGGAACTACCGACCTATCCCGCACCGATTTGAATCGTATCTCCCGCAGGGAAAGTGAATGTGAATGACGCTGTGTGTGACCATTGTTGACCATTGCTTTATACAATCCTCGTGCCATTTCGCACGACCGCGCTGGTGGCCTACATTTCATGTAGTCCATTGGACTCTCCATCCCCCATCTTGTTTCCAGAAGTTGTTCCAGATGCACTCGAATATGAAAAATCACCCGCGAATGCTGCGTAATAGTGCGAATTCGTTTGCGTGTTTCTTAACTGGCCCAGCACCTTCGAGCGTTGATTTAACTTCGTTTCGGTGCCATTTTGTTCGCTTGCCATCTGCTCCAGATATTATGCAATCTGGCTGTGACGTGTGTTTGGCAGAGTTGGAAAGTTGGTTTCATGTACGCCTCTTTTCCGAATGTCGCAAACGCTCGCTGATGAAGGAATTGACCGAGATGCGAACGTACCGATGAAAGTGGAAGCAACATATCGTTTATTACCGGTAGTAAAGCGCCAGTTTCAAGGCCACGGGTTCGGAAGCCGCTAAACGGTTCGTCACTCGCCTGGTCATGCAGGTTTTCTGTGCGATCGAGCGAACCGATCGACCGTGGAAGTAGTCATAAATAAATCATGGAAGCGTTCCATGTTTAACGGACGTTAAACACATAATGTGCTAGTATGACACAGCTGCATATGCATTGTTATACTCACAATTTTCACTTTTAATACAATGGTACTACTTAGAGGTGGTGTTTTATTTAAATAATTTATCGCAGAATATTTGTTTGCTTGTTTAGAAACGAGAAATATGTAATATGCTCCGATTATTGTTAAGATCCATTGAAACACGAGCGGTCTTGTTGGCACTTTGTTCCATTAGTGTTGAAAACAGGAAATCTTAACCCCCACTAGATTGACAGTAGTGGCGGTGGTGTGATGATCGGTGAATGTTTGCACAAACGTTAAACCGTTCCGTTGTTGTAAACTAACTAATAGCGTTGTCATTGTTGTAGCCAGAAAAGCAAGACCCAGCCCGTTGGTATTCTCTTGAAGTTAATGATGGTGTTTAGCTTAGGAGCGTAGGTAGCATTGACACGATCCGTTCGTTTCTAATAATGATTTGAAGTCGAATGGTGACAAGTTGATTGCAGCCCTAGCAACACCCGATGATGACGTAATAAAGGATTATATGTAATAAGCGAGCGGATCTTACTACTCTTCCATGTTGAACATGTTTTTTCTCCCGTTATCAATTACGTTTTTGTGTTGGTTTAAAAGAGCAAAATGCTCATTATGATGTATTGAGTATGGAACCGAAAATTGAAATTTGCGCCACAAGCCACTGGTTGAAAAACGAGCCGGAAGTTGTAATTACAGACCTTTGCCTTTGCAGCATTGTACATACAGCAAAGGCGTCAATACGAAATCAATGACGTTGGGTCTACTCAACATAGACCACGGTTTTTGTGGCAGGAGCGTTTTTCTATCGCTGGACCGGGAATACGGTGGCGTTTCTTAATCTTTTTTTCGATAGTTGTATAATTCCAACCACAAGGGAAAATCAAAGATACACTATCTGTTCACCGGATAGGGCTGGGGGATCAAATCATACGATCTTGTTCGAGTACCTTGTTTGAGTGGTAACGTCTAACGGCGATAGCGCATAGGGTTTGCGGCTTTATGCATGTTTTTATAGCATCGTGAAGAGAGACAACACTTACGACCCCTGGGGGGAGGTTGTCGATGACCGCCCAAACAATCGGCGACTACTTCTGATCGAACCAGGATGAAGTAACATCTTGTGGTTTTGGTGGACGAGTGGTCGCGTATGTGACTATGACGAGCAGCGCTCGAACACGCATCTTCGAACCGATCCCATGATCGGTACATCGATTTCTATCCACCGGTTGATGCGGTGTTGGGGCAGATGACCTACAAATCTTGGCACCAATTGTCGGCCACCCGATGGGGGAAAGGTTGAGCGAGGAGGGCGGTGAGGCGTTGAGCCAAAGGTGATAAAGGTTACGCAATCGGATAGCGGTGCTATTAATTTCGAAATTATTGTCCTCATCATTGCAGGTCGTAAAGACGACGATCGTGTGCTGATAGATAGAAATGCGGCGTTATTTCTGGTGTAGTTTCTTTGGTAGGAGGACGCTTTGTGCATCCAGGTTGTGCTAGCAGTTTTCCCGCGATGATTAGTCTTTACTGATGCAACGGTGTTAGTTGTGTAGATATATTTTTCCTCTCTTGATGGTGGTTTGGGATGAAAACAAAACCAAGTTAATTAGGTGAACTGTTTCTTTGGATGATGGATAATATGCCAGAGGTCTTAAAACTCCTACTGTAAACTAGCTGGCTTTTTCCCAGATAAGAAAATGTGGGCACGTGCTGTTGGTATTTAAAAAGTAACATTAATGAGAAAAAGGTGAAAAATATTGATAACTATGTGGGTTACAATAATCTCAATTCCTGATCCAGATTCAAAAAGATTCTCTATCGAAGTATGTTAATTTCAGTGTGTACCACCATTAAACCCCAAGAGTAAGAAAATGGATCATAAACCGTAGAATCCGAACGGCCTTGATGGATCGAGGTTACGATTGTTACATTGCGTTATTTCTCACCCTCTTGGGCATGCTCGACGGGGAACAGCAAACGCTCTAAGCATGGAAACAATTAAATAAATTTATGCAAATTAGTTAGTTTTACAATTATGTTTTATGCAGTCGTTGCGGGATGGTATTTTGCGACTGCTTTTAATGAGATTTATTGTATGGTGATCGTGTCACAATTTGGATGTTGAAAGCGAACGATAACAAGTGAACATTTCGTGAGAATTTGTTGAACTTATTGGATCAGGTGGTTGGTTGCGTTACCCAGCCGAGCGAGCACATTCGCTTTCGGGATAAGTCTTTCGTTGGTTGACGAGTACGAGTGCCCAACGTCGATCGGAAAGAACGACCAAATATGAAAACGATATCTTTTGAGTCGAAGAGTTTATTTGGAACCACTTGGAACGAAGATTAATACTAGTTTTTTTCACTTTAAATCAACCGTACCACTTGTTTGAAAATTTTGGAGCTTATCGGTGGTTCGCGTTACCTCAGTAGCCTCAGGAAGTGATGTGTATCCCGTTTGTAAAAAAAAAAAACAAACCACATCAATCACCGGCATCATTTGCTTTCTGCCGCGATGGAAAGCGTTAATATTGCGCTCCGCGGTTACATTTAAAACGATTATTAAAACCGCAAATTATTTACACGAGCGTGGACATGCGGACGTTTGCAAAAGGGAATTTTAAGATCCACCCGAGCAGCAAGATATTAGATCCGGTGGTCAGCTGATGGTTTTCTGGTTTACGATGTTTTCATCGATTTGTTGTGCATTTGTGCTGTGCGTCGGTTTTGTTACGCAATGTTTTACTTTTCGAACATAATTAAGACATGATGGAATTTATATCAGCAGTATCAACTTTCACTGGCGTGTATTATGGTGTCTATTGGCATTACCAAACAATCTTCGATGTCACGTTAGAACTCTCACTTTAATAGGCGTTAATGTGAGTTTTGTGGATCGTTCCGGATGAATCGATTTTCATCCATTTTTCAATGGATTTCTTTCTCCCTTGATAGACTCCGACTTGTCTCCTTGAGATTGTTTTGCAAGGGGAGGGAGAAGGTGTGTTTAGTAGGTTTTTTTATTTATGCACACCCACTGTCGGAGCGAATGTCAAATTGCCGACTCCATGAGGTAATCATCTCGGTCGCTGGAGGTGAAAAAACACTTTTCCTTTCGTTTCTGCAAGGCCTAACCTGTGACATTTTAAGGGCGACAGTTGTGCCGTGTTTCGCGTTGCAGCGAAACAATTGCAGCTGACAATGGGCATGTCACGCGAGTGACTGATGGGAAGTCGTTCGTTCGTTTAGTCGTATTTCGCGTCTCATTTGAATTTGCAACATGGGGGTCGTTCAGCTGAAACGCGAATAGGAGTATGGCGTAGGATGGAAAGAATTAGTAAAGGAAACTGAGATACCGTGAAGGCATCGGCGTCCATGACCGTAGATGATGGCTAGCCGGAAGGAACCATTCTTTACGGGGTTGTCTTGACGGGTTTCCCATGCTTGTGATGGAGAGGAACAATGTCAATCGTGCAAGCGAATTATTTTTATATATCCGTTCTCTTAACTGTTTAATTATATTTTAAAGTTACTTTTTTTAGTTAAAAACCAAAATTATGAATTAAACAAATAGTACGAGTAGTAATAGATGAAACACCAAAATGAGCCACTACCGAAAAGTTTGTACGAAAGCTCATGTCTGGTTATAAATTTAGAGACGTGAACATTTGTGTTTGCTTTCGTATAAAAAATGGACCTCATTGAGGAAATAAAACGCAGGAAAAATCACAGTTAATATATATTTGATTTTATACCTGTTTCCACCTGTGGCTTGAACCAATCAAGCACTGTGTGTGATTATTTAATTCCCACCCAAACTCTCCAGCAATCGATAATTTACCACAGATACAATGATAATCCGTGTGGGTAAATCGTACTCGTTTTCCACAGCTGTGGATGTTGCTCACCTAGTTTCCTCCTCCAGGGACCCATAAAACGCAAAACAGGTAACGTTCGTTGTCCATTTCCCGGGAGAGCGTTTGTCTAAGCACTGTTCGCCAGCATACGTGTAGACTTTCATCGTCATATTCGCCTTCCCGCGTTTCGACGAAAATGGGAAATGGAATTTGCAATATGTATAGTTTGAACGTACCGCATTGCGAAGAAACGGTAGTATAATGTTAGAAACCTTACGTCAGCCCTCTTTAAGGGCGATTAGTACGTTTATTTTGAAGAGAATTCAGCAATCTGTAAAACACTTTTCCGGCAAAGTGAACGAAAACAAACGGAGAAAAGCATCGCCCGTAAGGGGAAATGTCACTGAAGTGAGAAAAAGGCCACAACTCGGTCGACCGATCGGGGGATATGAAACAAGTTTCGTTTCGGTTGCATATTCCAATCGACCTAGTACACACATTGCCGGTTTGTGCAATTACATAACCGCAAGCACATGGCGAGAAAATGGTGAGCGTGAGTGTGATAGGGGGAGACAACAAGGAAGGAGCATGCATGCTGAAAGAAATGATTCAGCAAACAGGGGACAGGAGTGCGATAAAAACAAATCTTGAGCGTGTGTACGCTTCAATTGGTTTGCATTCAATGATTTGCATAGTAAAGATCAGGCAAATAATAGATAATCGAACGAAAGACTGCCATCACGACTAAGCGACGAACCTTTTATGATAATGTGGTAATGCACGACGATGGTCGAAACCTGATTGCATCGAATGGTAATGAGATTCTATGCAGCGGTTCTTTCATTGACATATTTCCACTATCCATGGAAAGTGGAAAGGTTTTAATGTTAGTGTTTTTTGGACGCCTTTCAGTGAGAGCTCTTTTAGCAAATATTGTATTTTTGTAGATTTATGTATGTACAGTATTGTACTTTTCTGTTGGAACGGTTTGTTTATTCGGTTATGATTGTTTCGCTAAACATTAGATTGTAACTATGCTGCTGCTCTATTGTCGACGCCAATGCCAGGATGAAAACGGGTCGGCGAGAGCCGGAAGAGGTAAATAATGTAACCGAAAACCGGTTCTCGTTGAAAACGAATTCATAACTCGATCGTTCAGTTGCGGAGAAAAATAATGTTGACGAACCGATTGAAAAAGTGTCTTCTTTTCATGCGGATTGTTCGAAAGCGGTGGTTTAAAAAACTTTGTACGTTTGGCGTTTGACGCTTGCAGGTTTTGTATTTACACGATGATCGAGCACTCATTCCTTCCCGAACTGCAATGATCTATTGCCAACCAGTTTTCACTCACTCTCACTCACACGCGCATGCTTTCAATTCCAGCTTTGATTCAGATGTGCAGCGTTGCTGTATCTTTTTCTGCAGGCCTCTTGTTACCCTCGTTTGGCGTTGTAGCCTCTTCCGTTTCGGTACCCCATTTTTGTAGCCCGATGGCATTGCATAAAAGCGAATCCGTCAATGAATGCCGGCTGCATCTGGGATGCTGAACGAACAGTCTCGTTTGCGGTCGAGGAAGATCGAGACACGGTTGTGCGATCATTTTTCCTTTTCCTCCACGCTCGCTGCAAGCCAAACCGTAGCTGGAGAAGGATATTGTTAGGCATGGAGTATGACGGTAGTACGCCCCGGACAAACGAATGCAACCGCCGGAACTCCACCGATCGGAGGTCGGTTCCATCGTCGTCCATCATCGGCTCTTTCCGAAAACGATTTTCGACGTCAGTCAATTTGGTTGCTCGATGGTATGCCAATCCCCTCCCCCTCCATTCCCACCCCCTGACCCATGACGTTACGAAATCAAACAAAAGAGTAAAATGGGAAACTTTGAAAAAGTGTGCTAAGAAGAAGCGTTTTGTGATGCAGCCTTGGCAGGTCGGAAATTGTTCATATTCGATGGCGTTGGCCAAAGAAAACACCGAAAGATTCATTTTCGTTGCATACCGTACATCCGTCCGGTAATTGTAATGGTGGCTGGTTTTAATAGAGGATATTTAATTTCTATCGATCGCTACGATTAGTTGCAATGTTACCGAAAAAAATGAATATTGACAAAAAGCCATTAAATTGGTGAGATAATATTCGTTATCAATAGGTAGTGTATTCAATTTTTGCGGTGTGCAATTAAAATAGTAAAGCCAAGATATAATGACTTGGCTGCATTAAGAGATAAAAAAAAAACAATGTAATGTTGCTGGATGAAATATAATGGTGATGTTGAAGGGAAAATTTCATTAGCTTCACACTTTACACTGGTTTGTGTATGTTTCGGTGACCTTTCTATTTACACAATGCTCTGCGAGGCAATGACAATGAAAGTATTACTTCTGTCTATAATAATTATGCATGCAAACCCTGTACCTGTACATTATCCGAGGGTTGTCATTGAAGGTTCCCGAGGTTGAGGGATGTTACGTGCTTTTTTTGTTGACAGTATCGAAAAAGAAAATCACCTTCACACAAGTCCACATAGTTTGCCTTGTTTAGTTCCTACGTTTTAACGATCTATTGCTACGATGTTCGAGGATCTGTGATGACAGTCCTGACGCACGGTCGCATGTTTCAGACAAGGGCATTTTGCCCTCATAAACCGTTTCATGCTGAAATATTTGACGCAATGCTGGCAGTTTCAATGTTGGCAAAGATAAACGATTATTTGTGAAGGTTGCCGGCATTTTTCGCGAACTAGATATGTACATACATGTATGCATGTTTTAATGGTCTTGTTATTTTACTTGTTTTCGAAAACTGGCTAAATCAAGGCTTCTAATGAAAACAAGCAAAAGAAAACCCCTGAAGGTCAGTTTGGTTCACATTGTGTTGGCAAAAGTTCAAGACAACAGGATGTGAACTATGTGCTACATCGCTTTGTGGGATTGAATCAGCGAGAAAGTTTTGTTTACAAGGACATGTACCAATGGTTCATGATCGTTCAATACTATTATAAAGTCATCCGTTGACTGGACGTAAATGTAAATTGCTTTCATTTATAACTTAACTAATGTTTTAATTTTTTTATGGGAGATATACAGTATTATCAATTTATTCCGAAAAACAAACGCAGTTCCAAACGCATGTAGTTAGCCGTTTTAAAACGCATTTTCTTTAATATAATATCCAAAATTCCGAATACCGATTAACTTGAAAATTTTACCAGGCTCTCTTTTGAAGGCATAATACACAATAATTTTCTACCAAAAATGTTTATATAATATTCAAACGTCCGTAATCTTGTAATTGTTTGGGGAACAAATCCGACCAGATTTAGATATGTTTTCCCAAAATATTTTATTAATTTTGGATTCCAATGGAGCTATGAAAAACCCTATTTAATTTTCTGTGTTTGTCTCCCTATAACAGCTACTGTTCCATGACATTGTTTATTGGAAATAGATTAATGTTGGAAAATGGTTTCGAAAATATCCACCAACATTTATAATTTAGTTCCGTATTAGTAACATAATAAAATAACTGAAGGCCTATTAACAAAAAACTGAGAGCAGGATGCAGAGTACAGTAGGTGTTACTGTAAGAGTTGAATCATTTTTAGGTATTTATGTTACCAAGCTTATAGCATGGTCCAAACGTAAATTAACTGAGAGAGCAAGGATTCAAAGTTTTCACTGTGCTAAAAAGAAAAAAGTTATTAATGTGTATAATTTATTTGACCTTTCTCCAGTAAAATCCAGCAAAATGTTTAAACGTAGCTACAATTTATGACAAAACATCAACAAGTTTAACATGAATCATTTTTGACAAACAGCTCTATTTATAGTGTCCAACAAGAACCTCATTGTTTCGCGAGCTTTACTTTTCCAACCACCGGGCTAATCAATTCGACAGCTATTCAATTAATGCTCAAGTACTACACACCCATTAACCAATCGGCTTTTTGTTTGACTTTCTGCATCGAAAGGAAAATTGAAACGAAACGAAACGCGCGCTTCATTAGCAACAGTTGCCGTCTAATGTCGGATGATGATACTAAGTGAAATAGAAATTAAATTCGTTTTGCGCCACGCTCTTTCTCTCTGTTTCATCTCGTTGTTTTGCGTTGCCCCCCGTAGCTTATTCTTCATTATGTGCCATTTCTAAGATCAAGCTTATTTACGCTAAGCATCCGCCGGCGTGGTGGAGGTACTGCAATGTTGTTTGTTTTGTTCGGTGGTTGGGTATCTCATTAACAAAATGTTGCATTGCTCGCTCGAAGATGGTTGCAATAACTCACATGTTGAACATACGCCCAATAAGTTGCTTTCCCAATGCATCAATACCGTTGCGGAGGTTTGCAATTGGTGGTGTGTCTTGCCTCATTTCTGAATCTTGCAACCAGCGATAAATGTGGTTCGTACTTTTAGAGCAATCCCAGAGCAGGCTTCTTGTATGTGGCACGTGTCGGATGATGCGAGGGGATGAGTGAAACCACCCTGCAATAACTGCTGCACCCACAATTTTGCAAACGTTGAGTTTCGTTTTCGTATTTCATGTATAGTTTCGAGTGCAATCCGAGCAGAACGTGTGGCGGCTAATCGTTTTCAACACGAAACACGGAATCGATACAGATGAAAGTAATGATGTCGAGAAGCATATTGCAAGCTCGGTTTTCGCAAACATGTTTCGATTTGGAAAGTGACATGAGAAGTGTGCATCCTTTTATTTTCATCAATGTCGAACGATAATCTAGCAGTAGATCGTTAACGGCTAAAAATGTTAAGTCTTTCCTATTCGTTAAAATTTATCTAACCAAAAAGAAAAGTATTCAGTGTTTGTTCTACATAATACTTTTCTACTACCACATTCCCTCTTGACAGTGATAGCTTGTCACCTTTAAACGATACAAGTTGTTTATTTAATAAAAAAAAAAACAAAAAAAAAATCGCCATTGATAGAGTTGCAAAAGAAACACTGCACAAGGAAGGTGATAATGTATGCTAATAAATTCCATCTGGTTTTACTGTCATGGACACAATCCAAACCGGCCGGCTGTTTCTCACTCACTGGAAAATCCTCTCCATTAGGAACAAATTTAAAGTGCCAAGTGAAACATTGCAGTTGTCCATTCTAGCACGGTATTTACGATAACACCAGCAACGGTACGCTATGGGTAGAAGTATGGCTTGAAAAAGGGGTTTATTTACCGTCGTCTACGGTGTCGCTGTCTGTTTGATGAGTCCCTTCTTTGGGTCTTTGAACCGTTGCTTTGTTGTTTGTGCAAGCCGTGACTCGTTTCCGGAGGTGTGTTAGAATGACGGGACAACAGCACGTCAGGTTATTAGTTGGCAGTGTAATGCTTCGTTTAAATCTCATTTACCACGTTCTGTGGGCTGAGTGAGCGCTTTCTAGCGTAACAAATAATCAAAAGACTTGTGCCGGGAGTGAAGCGACGAACCTTCAACAAACAATCAAAAGACTTGTGCCGGAAATAAAGCGACAAACCTTTAACAAAGCGATACATAAATCTTTTCCACTGTGTAAATTGTATAAAAACGAAGTATTTAAACTTACATATTTATTATAACACATTAAACATTTAAAAGAACCACCGCCACTGACTTCGCTGCCTTTGTGCTGGATGTGGGCTGCACTGCTTTACTTCTTTGCGATGTTGAACACTTTCTTTGATATAAACTTAGGTAGCTTTCAATGTTGCAAACTTATACGGACATTCTATTGAATAACTGTGAATGGGTTTGGTCACTATGTTTAAAACTCTCACTCGCGATCATATCAACACTCAGCACAAGCACCGTTGATCACGCACATGTAGTTGAATGAAACGGAATCTTAACCACCACCATCAAGTTCGTGCCTTCTGCTTTCTGCGCGGACAGTTAGGATCGACGCACAGGTAGCCGTGGTTGGATCGGTACACGGAATCTACCAAAGAAAGAAAAAACCACACACTTGCACATAGAAAAAACTTTCAGAATGTGATCAACAGCTAGTTAGGTTCCTTTGAATGCCGCAACGTCGATTCCTTGGTTGAATTGAAAGGAATCATCACCACTATGATGGTGATGAGACGTGTTTCATCTGCCATTCAACCGTGGGTATTGAAAAACCTGTTTAAGGATAACTTCATGATCTCGAACGTTTTTAGGCGTTTGGATAGAACGCGAGCTTCTTGTGTTCTTTGTTACAAAGTGTAGAATAAAATCCTTTTTCACGCTTAAGGAATTTTTAGGAATTTTAAAATCAAAATTAGAATACGCCCTTCGTTGTTACTAACTTGCAATGTACACTTCTTTATCACTTTAAAATGAACACACCGAGGAAGACAAAACGTGCACGATCGCAACGGACGCAAGACGCAGCAAGACTGAGATCGCGGTCTAGTGCTCCAAACGATGATCACCATCCACGCCGTTGCTGTTTGGTGGTTGTAAACGTCATCGTTGTTTCGCTCTCGGGGTTATTCCAACGTTGCGAGCAGCATATTGTGAAGGACGGTACAAAAGCTAGCAGACGATAAGGTGGGAGCAAAGCAAAGCAGAGAAAGAAAGAGATTTTGAGTGAGAGAGCAAAACCTCCCAATCTCGAGATGGTGTAAATGGTGTACTGAAAAAAAGTCTTAAATGAGCAAAAACGAGGTGTTGGAAGGATGAAAAATTCTCTCAATACAGAGAGTTGTCTAGACAGCCAGCCAGACAAGCAAGAAAACCCGTGCAGATAAACATCAAACTTTGGCTGACAGAAAAAAAACTAAAACACGATTGAACGAAAGCAACAGACAAAATTGAGAGTAAAAGTGAAATAGAATTATGGCGTTTTCTTTATGCTTTATCACGATCTAGAATTTTTTACAGTTACTGAAAAATGATGAGTAATGAAAAGTTTGCTGTTTGTTCTATTTCAGTAATATACACAATTCTCTATTATGTAAGTTGCTTAGCGAAGCTTGTTCAAAAGCATCTATCAATGATGGATCATTTGAAACCACTAACTTACTTTTTTAACTTATGTAAACCATGTAAACCCGTTTTTGTATATTTGTAATGTTCACACAACTAAACGTTGATATGAATACGCACACATTTTTAAACCCTTAACGATTGTTTGGTTTCTTATTCACAGCAACGTTAGCACGGACAACATCCATAAGGAAAGCACGTTACGAAGCGTTTCCTCTGAAACGGATACTTTGAAACAACAGATGGCAGCACTGAAACGTAAAAACGATAACGCTTTGGCAGAGAATGGGTAAGTGTCTTCGCTAAAGCGAATGCTACAACTGATCACACCGTTGTTTCAATGATAAAAAAATACACCTTCACTTCTACAACCAGTGCGAGTTTTTAGTATTCTGTACATATATTAAAAATTCCAGATTATTTTACACTTTTACATAACATTTTTATACCTTCACTTCTATAACTTCTCGCGTAGGCCATACGTTTATTTGCGGATTTGCTCGTTTACGATTTGAAACGTATATCTTCGTTCTCAGTTGTCAGAATGAATTTTTTTTAAATATAGCTGCATTACACTCAACTTCAACAAAACAAAATGTTAAATTCCTTTTCAAATGTTTTAAACTACTCAGGCAAGTGATTATAGATAACATGATTATAGATAGTTTTATATAAGTTTACTGAAAATTTAATTATCACGATATCCGATGTACGGTTTATAATTTATCAGAGATTTTCATTTGTTTTTTAAAAAGATCAGTTAAAGTAAAGTGAATGAAGTTTATGTGTCATTTGACCTCTTTTCATATAGAAACTGCACACTATTTAGATGTAAAATTATGTGAGGTGCTATCAAATCCTAGCTTGTGTTCCTGTTGGCTAATGCCACTATGAATTCACTTTCTTCGCGTGCTTTTGCTGCTTGTCTACCATCCACTAATTTCGAATGTTTCATCGGTTTGATTTCATATTCCACCAATATGTGCGGATGTGTTCTCCTTCCCTAAACTAGACGCCTGACAAACGAGCTAACAGATGCCCTTGCCGAACTGACGTTAACGAAGCGGCATCTTAAGGATTCCCAGCAGGAGGTAGAACGGATGAAAACGCAATTACGTGAATATGTACAGGAAATGCAACGCGCCGAGGAATTGCTGTCAGAGAAGGTAATTAAATGAAATTAAGGTTTGTGAGTTTGAAGTGAAAGTGTGAAATTATTTGAAAAATAACATCGCACAACATTTATCTCTCCGTAAACCACCAGTGTAATGAACCCAATTGGCGATAGCAGTGAAAGATTATCAGGAAAATAACACGATTAATTTTTATATTCCTTTTTAAACGATCAACTTTTAAATACTGTTTTGCCTGCCCTAAAATGATAAATGCTTGACATTGATCCGTTTTTTCTATACTTTGAATGATGGTCTGGTAGCTATGAGAGGACGTAGCTATGAGAGAACGGTGGAGATGGAATTCTAGTCCGGGTCCGTCTTGTGAAAGACTGGCTTCGATAACACTATATCACCATGCCACCCGTTTAATATTCCTTTCCTAGCCTTTCTTTGTGATGTGAAGGAGTACTTTTTTCAATATTTGCATTAATATTTACAGGAACGTGAAAGGGAACAGATGCTCGAACGGTACAGGTCTCTTTGTGAAGGAGTCAATGTGCTGGAGACAAGTAATCATACTCTCGAAGCAGAAACCAGTGAAGCAAGGTATGTGTAAGATAAACAGTTTTCAGTAGATGTTTTTTTTTATTGCAGATCATAGCCTTCACATAATTTTGATAGCACTTTTTATACGATTAATAAGTGCAATGTTTGATCACAAATTTGAGTATTTTAATCTTTTGATTATTACGGAAATAAGCAGTTTCTTTAATCTAAAATGGAGTAGTTAATGAACTTCTACTATCACTGTAAAATACAGAACAACTTTTCTTTAGTGTATATAATGATGGAGAGTAGTTAACAGTTTCCAAGGAACTGTAAACGTCATTTGTTGTGTCTCTTTCCATAGAGTCATTAGTGCCAATATAAAATAGAATGACAATCTCATATCCGAGCGGGGAAACGAAACATGAAAGATTCATGCGAGTATCGCAAATTGAAAATTAACTAAAATTAACGTTTAACTTTTAATACTATTTTGGCTGCCCTCAAATGGTAAATTATGGACTTGGGTCGGTTTGTATGGTGTCGATTAATTACTGTAGGTATAGACGTATGTATCGAAGATAATTAGATTTTTTAAATAGTACTTCAACGGTGTAGAAAAGCGTTAGTATGTGTGCCTGTATTGCGTAGTGTTTGGCCTCAGTATGGAAGCTGTTATTCGGTATTTAGTTACCCCGCTGGTTCCATCATTGACTTCATTGTGTCTAATCGACATTTTCTAAAGGAAACTGCTGCAGGAAGCGGAAGAACGTATTGTAACGATGGTGGAGCTGATGAACGAGCGGGAGCAAAACATTCGCGAGTGTGAGCATCAGATAAACGAGCTGTCGGCAAAGCTGGCTGCTGCACAGTCGGAGCTGGATTCACTGCGGGAGGAAAACAATTCACTAGCGATGGATTTGGAAGCCACCAAGGAACTGTGCAATAAGCTCGACCTGCAGAAGGACAAGCTCCAGGCGGAGCTGGAAGAACACTCGAACATCCGCGAGCTGCTTGCTCGTGAAAAGGGGACCCTGCAGAAGGAGCTAACGCTTGCCCGCACCGGTGATCGGGCAGCGGTCGACGGGCTGCAGGAATTGCTGACTGCTAGCCGGACCGATGTAGAGCAGCACCGTATTGCACTGGCGAATCAACAGCAGGAAACGGAAAAGCTGCGCGCGGAGGTGGATTCATTACGAAGACGATTGTCCGAAGAGCAGGAAACGGCGCGCCGTAGCGGAGCGTTGGCCAGCGAGTATGGTGTGCAGGTGCAGGAACTGAGACGCCGCATCACGGATGAGAGGTTTGCACAGATTCGGTCCCGCGCTGGGGAGTCAACGGAGCGCGAAGATATTGAAGACGATGAGGACGATTGCAACAGGTATTCAACGATGTAACACTCCTTAAAATCAGATACACATAAGTATAAGCTTTTGTACATCCATTTTTAACCGTACGAACTTACGCCTAGAATTAGTCGGTACCTGGAAGCGGCGAATAAAGCAAGAGAAAAGCGCTCGAAAGATGAGATCGTTGCAGTGAAATGTTCGAAAGAAAATCATAATGTGAAGGTAGTACAAACGATGGCAACACAAACGACCGTGAAGAAACAAAAGCGTTCTAATACTCGGGAAAAAGGCGTTCAGAAATCTGGTACTTTGCATTCAAAGTGTCTTTGCAGTCCTAACGCTTACGTAATTATTTATTCCAGAGTTGAAAATGGTAGCACCAATTGGTTGGAAAATAACGAAATATGAACGTTCTGTTCCTAAGTTTACGGCAGAATCCAGCGTGCTAAAAACTTCAGACACTGACCAGAGTCAAGATGACGGTGAAGATGATTCAGTCACGTCTCACTCGCTCGATGGGCATTCCGTTGCTTCGGAAGCGTATACATCGTTGTCGTACGAAATAATCGATCAGGTAATGATCCTTCTGAATACAATGCATTTTGAAATGATATCATGTAAAATAGATGGAGAAAAAAATATCACTTTTAAGGCTTTAACGGAATAGCTCAAATTCTTCACAGTGGAGTTTGCCAACGATTGGTAGCGGCAAGAGAAATGGCACCCATTTGCTGTTGCTAATCGTTTTCCATTAATTACCTTCGACATATATAGTCTATAATATTATTTCCGACTTTTTCCCCCCCATTTACCTACTGATGAAGCGAGCACCGGAAGACGGTGGCGTTGATAGGACGGTCGGTGCATCCGGCATCGTTAAGGGACAAATGGATGGGACCGGGTCAACGGTAGTCATCTATAAAACTGAAACCGGCGAACGTTTGGAGTTGAGGGACTTTCGCACGAGCGATGCGGACCGTAACGAGAAGCGTACGAACAGTCGGATGCACCCATCCGACCGTCCTTTGGTCAATGCTGGGAACGCTGGTGAAGCCGTGCCTCCACAACAGCACTGCGCTACGATTGGCCGGGTAATGATAATTGATGAACCTTCGGTTGGTGCAAGTTTCGGTACCGAGCCCGATGCTATCGATTGTAACACAACCGTAACCGCAGCGAACGGTGCCGAAACAACGGTGGACACGTGGGCAAAATTATTGCTTCGTTCAACGTCACATGGTGAAGGTAATTATGCTGCAACTATTCGACAAGTTTTTATTCGGCATACAATTTAATGATTGCACTTTTTTTACTAAAGGATCATCTAAAGAAAATGCCGGGTCTAGCAATATGATAGCGCCAGTGCAAACATCCAACGAAGTTGGAACAGGGCGGTCATCAACCACGCACAATTATCATTTTCGGTTTCACGTGAAGATGCCGACGCAAAGCAACGTCCTTCAAAAAGAATCTACATTGTGACATATATTTTTATTTCGTTATTTTTTCTAAATATTATATTTTATTTACTTCCTGTCGTAAGGCTAAATTTGCTTGCGTAAAAACTTATTAAAATTTCCTGGCTATCATTACGAGAAAAAAAAATTATTTTGAAAATTAGCCTTTTGCATTATTAAGCTATATAAAGTTTATTTTACTCGTGTTACTTGTACAAATGATATTTACTATAATGCACTTTTTTTTGCGTTGTATTCAAGGGGAATGGAATAATGATTCATTTTTACCGCTTATAGTACTATTAAGTGAATGTTTTTTTATTTAAACAACAAATACGGTGTTTGATGAAACGTGTCAAACTCACTAGTGCGTGTAATTATGGCCGCTAGTACATTGCGATGCTATTGCGTTAAAAATGTTCATTGAGTGGATTTATTTTTGACATGGTAAAAATGATAATACGATTATGGTGTAGTAAAGTAAGCAGCCGATCGTACAATCGTAATGGTGGTGCATTTACTAAATGAGTTATGTCGTAAGTGTAATGCGTTACGCTATGTCGTTGCTCTTAACAAGATTCTAATTAAGAACTATTCGGACCATGCGTGGAGTATATATATTAGGTCGAAAAATTAGAACTTTATTCAGCACAGAGCAATAATGTTTTGGACTATCTCGATTATGTTAACCATATCGGGCACCTTTTGTGTGCGACAACTTGAAGCATCGGTACGCATTACCAACTATACGGACGAGTGGGATCCAAAGTATTTGGATGTGGATTTGCGTGTCCGTCGGCTGGACCAAACAACCGCAATCGATTTTGACTTGGATCTGAAGCAAGAGCTTGACAAAAACGTTGAGGTATGATATATCGTTCGTTGGTTGTGCGATCTGAACATTAAACTGACACGTCCAATTCCAGTACGATGTGCGGTTGTGTAAACGGGTGGCCGGAAAATACCACCAGATGATGTACACAGGAAAGCAGCAGCTGTGTGGGAAGGAATTGCGGAGGTCGCGCAATCTATTGGATCGCTACATTGCGTCGGAGCTGGTGAAACACTCCAACCTGACCACACGTTGCCCTATAAAGACGGGACACTACGAGGTACGGAATTTCGAAATCGATGATCGGCACCTGATGATGAGCGTTGTGCCATCCGGAGAATTTCTCATTGAGGTCGGTGTGTATCATCGCGGAAAGGAAATCAAAATGAATCGATGGTTTGTAACGGCAACTTAATCTACAATTGTAGAACAAAATCATTTCATAGAACGATAAGGACAACGCAATTATGCTGTTGGGTTCAATGATAGAGGGGTTACAAAGGATTTATTTGTATTTTTATGTTTGGGTGTTTTTATTCGATTTGTTTGAGATGAAAAGAAAAATCTTTTTTGGGGGGATGGGGTTAATTTTATATTTAATGGAAAATAACATGACGGCAGAAACTTTATTGCGCAACGAACAATACGACTTTTATTCATTCACTGTTTTGAGTTTACCTAGCAAAACTGCTCGAAATATACGGTGCATCTGTTTGCCAGTGTACGTTTGAATCACTACACCAAATTTTGATGGTGGAAGAAACGATGGCAACCGCATATAGCTGAGCGAAGAATTTGTAAAACTTATGGGACCCTTCTCTACGGGACATCGGGCTGGCATCCGTCCGTGATGTCGGAGGTCTTCGCGTATAAGGTTCATCAAACGATCGATGGTGGGACGTATGAGGAACTGGCAGAAGTCGAACGTTTTGTTGTATATCCAATTTTCGGTAGATGTTGTGCGGATAAAGTATCCAGTATTCATCTAAATGGAAACCCGCGGAAACGTTTATAGTTTCACTATCGATCCGAATGAGCAAGTTATCATACCTTAGCTTCCGGAACACGTTCCAGTATATCCAGATGCAGATCCATAAAGGAGTTGGTGCGCGTTATACGAAGTCCGCCGGTTGCATTGCAGTATTTGCTGCCTGTCAATTCCATTTTCGACAGCATTGGTACTATCTGGGATGGTTGTGAAAGTAAGGTAAATGGCAAAATTGATTATCACGATTCAGATCAGAGTTTTATACCTTTGGAATATTTTGTAATGATGCTTGAGGGATCCATCCATGGAGCAGTAGCGTAAAAGCAAGAACGATAATGAACGGATGGAACATAGCGGACAAACTGAATTAATTCAAACATTGCATTCGACATTTATGCCCGGTGAGATGCTAATTGCTGTGTTAGTGACATTTAATATGGACAATAATAATAGATAAGCATCGTTTGAAACATTAGTTTATTACGACAAAAATGAGTTCCAAAATTTGTGATCATAATGCCGATGATGATAAGTCCCAGCTCCTACCCTTGAGCTGTTTCACTACATTTTGGTACACCGCTGCAACTTGCATGTGGCAAATTCCACTTATACCAATAGCTGGTTTTAGGGCACTACCTTCCCTACCTACCTAGCAGAGAAATCTAAAGTAATCATCAATGTATGAATCTTGTGTGAGCTCCCAGATTGTGCTACCCCCTAAACTCTTCACTATGAAATCAAATTGTCCATTTTTGCGCATCCACCTTGAACGATTCTCTCTCACAGATACCCTGGCAATTGGTCGTTCATTAGACGATATATAAAAGCCGTGGTCTGGTAGACAGGATATCTAGCATAACCACAACCCAAAATTAGCCTCATGATACGATTTTGCAATCGTTGAAGCCTTATGAGGAGACCAGTTATTTGTAGAAGTAAACTTTCCCAAAAATTGAGATTACCAGCCTACTGATCACTCCACACATCTTTGCCACTTTGGTGATGACCGAGCCAGTCTATGTAGTCGTGGAACTTCAGCTTGTCGTCTGAAATAACTCCCAGGTATTTAAGCTGACGGGTCCTCTCGATTCGTTCCGTATTGATAACAAAAGAAGGAGGGGTGCACTATCTACCCACGGACATTACCATGTAACTGGTTTTATTAATGTTCAGTGCCAGCTTCTTGTATTTTAGCCAAACATCTAGAGCGTTTAAATCGAGATTAATAAGAGACTCTGCTAGTTTGATGTCTTTGTGCGAGATAAACATACCAGTATCGTCAGCAAAAAGATTGATCTCACAAATTGTTCCGGTCAACACCTGTTTCATGTCATTGATATTTGAGTTCTCCGAGTTCTGTCTTTTAAATAATTATCGTCCCTCCCCACAATACCAAAACGGTTTATTGCAGTCAACAATAACGGGCCTGGGATGGTTCCCGATGGTAACGCGACACCGCGCGTGGGGCTGCCGGTATCTAATTCTGTTGCACATAACTATATATTTTTTTATAACAATATATTATAAAAAACAGAATTAACAAAACTTTATTTTGTATGCTATTGGCTATGCAGATCGTCAAACTGATCATCCGGTATAATGGTTTTGAACATCGAATCAGTATATTTAAGAATACATTTATGCTCTGACCTTTCTCATTCGGCCGTACCAGTAGGATTGAAACACAGGCTCATTCTTGGGACCTTTGTAGCAGTTGACCGTAAATCCGAAACTAGTTTCCGGCAGGAAGGAGGGTAGCTTTATACGGTTCAGCGTCACATTCCTGTAGACGAGTCGTTCAGGCATGATCGGACACCGGGGTGGCACTTTGCCACGATGCTTCAAATCTTCGACCACAATCGAACCGAACCGATCGATACTTGGTCGCTTCAGAAAGGCGCAAAAATCATACGTTTTGTTGTAGATCCAATTGTCCGAGTCGCGTAAACGGACATAGTAACCCATATTCATCTGGAGTGAAACAAAAAAAACCCGCAATGAAAAGTCACACGGTGTGGAACGGTTTTTCCTTCAGTCACTTACCTTGAGGTCATCGAGTGGAAGTAGTACATGCACTACAAGTTCCATGGTAAAATTTTGAAGCGCCCCGTGGCGATTGATGGCGACGCTGGTGTTTAAGTACTTGCTACCTTCAACGGTTGCTTTGGTCAGTACGGGCATTAGCTGGTAGGATGAAACCAATTTCTGTAAACCATTTTCAACTCGCATAAGATTATTACCTTTAAAGAAATTGCAGCACCGTATGCTAGTACGGCAAAGGTGCAAGAGTAAGCTCCAATAAATAAAATCCACCTAAACATTATCAATCGATGGGATTTGCTAGCAATAATCCGAATAGCGTGAGATTTTGGGTATGGTGAATTGTGCACTGTGGATGATTTACGAAACTTCCATCAGCTAAGGTGGTGAATTGTCATTAAAATTTATGTTTAATGTATTCGAATCAACTTATCGTAACGGACAGTGATAAGATCGCAAAAACACTCCTTGATTACGATCACAACGTATGGGTGAGCTTAGGTGAATAAAATGTTCCAAATATATTTTCAGTACATCACAAGTCACAACGTGCATTACAATAATGCCGGAAAACGGGAAAGCTCTAGTGAATGTGTGCTGTTTTATCTTACTGAGTGGGTATGTTAACTGCAGGGTATGTGACAAACAGGAGTTCTCTCATTGTTTTATGTGCTTAATTGATTTATTTCCTGGAATTTTATCCACAGCTCCTAGTTAATGTTAATAAAGTAGAGCTTGTCAATAACGTGAACATTGCCAACGCTTCTGCAAATATCCGACGATATGGTCCATCATTGAAGAATTACGTGGTAGATTTTCGTGTTGAAATTCTTCAATCAATTTCCAATGCATGGGTAGATTTGGGAAAATTTACACGGCCAGTCTATTTCATTAATCTTTGAACCTTGTCTGTTTCCGTAGGTTACTACCATCTACTATGTTCCCAATCTGGTTGGCAAGTACGAGAAAGCGTTCTACAATCGTACGATCAATTTCTGCACGTACCTACGGCAACCGTTAACCGACCGTATACTCAAAATGGTTTACGAGAATTTAAGGGGAAATTTGCCGAAGCGTTGCCCTATATTGAAAGCAACCTTCACGTTTAACACTAGCTTTGATGTTATGAATTTGCCCAGCTTTCTGCCGGAAAGTAGCTTTCGGTTTGATCTTAATTTTCACCGCGGTCCAGCGAAGAACGATCTCGTCTTTAACAGTTACTGGTATGGGGATTTACGAAGAGTGTCGTCATAATTGTGTAGCAAAACCTTTTGTGGCAGATTTCAACTGGTAAGCAGAAATATATCAATTATTGCTGTAAGAAAAGACTCTGGTACGCGAAACTCTGGATATTTGATTTGGTTTTATATATCACATAGCATGCACATTTTCAAAGTGTTCAACCACAAAAGAGCTGCAGCAATAATATTAAAAGATACAATTTTTTTATACATTGTGTGAAACGTGAATTTTATGAAAATTTGCATAGAATAAGGATTAGTAAAAAAAGTAGGTTTTAGTGGAAAAAAAACTTACATTTAAATTATCTATCCTATTAATCGATTCTCTTAGTAATTCTACATATTTGTTTTAGATTTTGCATTTAAAAATTGAACTGATTTGCTATATTGCGATATTGTGATGGAAAAAAAACTATTCAGATGCTGGAGTTCCACGATTAAAAAGCTTTATGAAATAGCAGATGATGAAACATGATGAAATAGTTTGAGAGTTCTGTTGGATTTATGTTAAGCTCAATGCTGGGGTTAGTGGAACGATTATCTGTAAAAAAAACGTTCCCCTTTAGTGATTTCGTGTCATGGAGGGCGTTTTGATGTTCGCCCAAAATTTAAAATTACTTAAGCACTACTTAATGCAGAAAAGAACAGTTTGGGATAGACATGTCGTGACCATATTACAAATTATCGTAATTTCTTAAGGAAACCAAATTATTTCGTTTAAATCCACCTCGCCTCGGTAATCCACCTTGAAGTACGATAAAGTGGATCTGGAAAAATTTCCTGTAATTCATCAAGTTACCAAAACCAACTGTATATTTTCTGCCTAACATTGATGTCCATCTTGTCAGTACTTACATTAATTATCCTTTTATGTCGGCAATTCAGATTGAATACTATCAAGCATAGATGTTTATCTTCGTTTTGGTGGTGGCTGTTGCAAGATTACTGATAACGTGTTAAACTTTGGGTTTTCACAATAAGATAGCATCATAGTCGAAGCATAGCTGGGTTCGCCACTAGGCGGGAATCATTCAAATAACGTTTAACCACTCCTTAGTTCTATATTTCGAATAACTACTACTAACAACGTGTGCTTGCGGTACATCTGATTTTTTTTAACGATCCATACCAACGAGAGTTATAGACAAGCTCGTTCTTGATACCTACCAAAATGTGCAAAACGTAATTGGATTCTGGGAAAAATAATGGCAAGCGTATTGTACTCGTTGATATGTCACGAAACTCATAAAGCCCTGTGGATATCGGACAACCGGTCGGTACGTTTCCGCTGCGCTTTACCTCGCGATGTATTATCTGCAACAGTCGGTACATTGCCGGGTTTCTCAGAAACTTACAAAAATCGATGGTTAGATTTTGCATCGGAGCTTTCACCACGCCGGCAACCACATCGACCCATAAGACCATGTTTAGCTGGCAATGATAAGAAGGAGCATTTTGGGTGACGAAACAGTTGGTTTGATACTTCGAATCACTTACCCACGGTTCTATAAGCGGTTTTTTAACCGTTATTGCAAAGCCGATTTTATTATCCGTTGGTGTTATCCGTGTGCTAGCGGATGAGTTCAGATAGTTTAAGTTGTCCTGAAGCTTCACATCCGTTACGATCGGGATCACTTTGTACGGACGATTGGACGATGCGAGCAGGAGCGTGCAAAACAGAGGGAATAAACTAAGCTTCCAAATTTGTAATTCAAACATCGGAAAGTGCTATTTATCGGTACTAAACAGCTGGAAAGGTATGATATGCTACGGATGCGAAGCGAACTGTGAATCAAACTGGGATTGTAGATTGATGTTTATTAACCTTATTGAAATGCATTTTAAACGCTTAAAATTAATACGTGCAACCAACTTGAAAATGTGATCGTTCCGGTTGAGAGATAAAAAAATTATAATAGAGTGTTTAAGAGTGAATTTTTTTGCCGAGAATGGTTGGTTGTGCAATCGTGCTTCAAATTATGTCAATTAGAAGTAATCATCGTTGTCGTTTAGAAGCAGATTCACTTTGTGTTGTTTTCATTCCAGCATTTACTTTAGGTCAATAAAACATACATGAAAAATGCCTTTAAATCAGTGATGTCAAACTCGTTTCGACCACGCGGGCCAACTTGTTTTCAGAATTCGAGCCATCACAGTTCTGAATGCCGCCTATAAGATCCTGTCCCGAATACTCTTCTGCAGACTCGCGCCCCTTGCCACAGATTTCGTCGGAAGCTATCAAGCTGGATTTGTTGGAGGCAAATCCGCCACCGATCAAGTCTTCACTCTACGGCAGATCCACTTCTGTAGGATCTCGGAAAAGGATGTCGGAATCGTTTGAATCTCACCGGGGGCTGAGGCAAGGGGACGGGCTCTCCTGTTTGCTGTCCAACATAGCTCTGGATGGTGTCATGCGAGGCGCGGGCTTCGACATCCGGGGCACGATTTTTACCCGATCTCTCCAATTCCTTGGCTTCGCGGATGACATCGACATCATCGGACGGACATCTGCGGCGGTGTGCGAGACGTACACCTGACTGAAACGCCAGGCCAATAGGATTGGATTGAGGATCAATGCGACGAAGACAAAGTACCTGCTTGCCGTAGGCTCTGACCAGAGTATCAGTTGACGGCGACGATCTCGAGGTAGTAGAGGAGTTCTGCTACCTTGGAACGATCGTAACTTCGGACAACAACATCACGAGCGAAATCCGAAGGCGCATTTTTCAGGGGAATCGTGCCTACTACGGGCTCCACAAACTCCTCAGATCCAGAAGAATCCAACTGCGCACGAAATGCACCATATATCGCACACTGATACGTCCGGTAGTCCTCTACGGACACGAGTCCTGGA
>KB663611.1:2979177-3015464 GCA_000349025.1 Anopheles minimus | reverse complement strand
TTCACTTCAAAGAAATTTGTGAGATTGAACTGCGTAATTTTTATGCATCTTTACATACATTACTTATAATGCTTAACTGGACAGGTATGCAGCTATGATGACGTCTTGTTGAGATGCCGGATTACCTTTTATTACACGTTACAGATACCGATTATTCTAATGGAATCATACCTGATATGGAACAAATATTCTTAAAACCCTACTGCGGCCGTGACATCCAACCTTATGTGTTACCCTAAAGTATGGATTGTTCAAAGCAAGTAGTTTTGTGACCCTGTTGGTTGCTAACGGACTCCAAAAAG
Organism: Anopheles minimus; assembly: GCA_000349025.1. Taxonomy (NCBI): domain Eukaryota; kingdom Metazoa; phylum Arthropoda; class Insecta; order Diptera; family Culicidae; genus Anopheles; species Anopheles minimus. The sequence goes on along the minus strand of KB663611.1, from coordinate 3,015,162 downwards.
CACAGGTAACCACACCAGAAACACACGTATCTGGGTGTAACACAAAGTACAGAACGTTACTGTAGTGTATGCGTGATAGGATATAAGATTAAGGTTATGTATATGTATGCGTGTAACTTGTGTTGAAAAAAAAAAGTTAGTCTAGTCCAGTCCGTCAAAAGGAACAGATGTCATGAAGACTAACAATTACCAAAGCTATTGAAATCATTTGCAAAAATTATATTTAGTGTATCTAATACAGCCATTACTTCCCCAAACCCTGAACTGTCCTGTGAATCGGTATCAGAACTTAGATCATGATATTGCTGATCATGCGACCGTGTGGCCATACTAGTGCTTGCCAAATTTGTTTCAATATTTGATTTAGTAACAAAAAACGTTTTAACAACATCTGGAAAGTCAGACTCGTTCTTGGTTTTCAACCTTTTAAGTAGCGAAATTGAACTGATTAATGGATCAGATGAATAGAGAGCGTTCATAATAATGTCGTTTAGGTTGAGAATTCTTGAACATTTTCTAGCATGCTCTCATCTGTCTCTTCAATAAAATTTGTGACGGCTTGCAGCTGCTTCTTCTCCTAATATCCCAATTGGTGCTGGTGCATGCATGACAATTTCATCGACATGGGCTAGAACTTTGTGAAAAGTAGAAGGCATTTTGTACCAATTATAATGATTCAAATAAAATACATATGTATTTTTGCCATATTTGCTAATAACAACAGGATTGAGCGCCTGAGAACAATTGATATCAATTAAAATATTTCACTTCAAAGAAATTTGTGAGATTGAACTGCGTAATTTTTATGCATCTTTACATACATTACTTATAATGCTTAACTGGACAGGTATGCAGCTATGATGACGTCTTGTTGAGATGCCGGATTACCTTTTATTACACGTTACAGATACCGATTATTCTAATGGAATCATACCTGATATGGAACAAATATTCTTAAAACCCTACTGCGGCCGTGACATCCAACCTTATGTGTTACCCTAAAGTATGGATTGTTCAAAGCAAGTAGTTTTGTGACCCTGTTGGTTGCTAACGGACTCCAAAAAGCACAGGTAACCACACCAGAAACACACGTATCTGGGTGTAACACAAAGTACAGAACGTTACTGTAGTGTATGCGTGATAGGATATAAGATTAAGGTTATGTATATGTATGCGTGTAACTTGTGTTGTAATAAATTAGTTAGTCTAGTCCAGTCCGTCAAAAGGAACAGATGTCACAGTTACTATAAATAGAGTACAGGCTGAGAAATTATCAAGAATTATACCTTAAACAAGGAAAGACAAACCAAAGGCAAATAAATAATTATTTTCTGATTAAATCGCTATATTAAAATCAATATCTGATGGGGACGCCCAGTACTGTATGTACTTCTTCCAAAAAAAAGTTAGTTTGAAAAAACTGTCATAAAAATCGCGTTCGCAAACTTTCGCACAATATCTCTTCACCACATGAAAGTACACATGTTACACTATTATGTGGTACTAATGAGAGGACGCAACTCGACAAAACTCCCAGAATGGTTTCAAGTCAAAGTTTAAAAACATGATATTTTTCTCGGACTTTTTGCAAACATTTTCAAAATTTAAGCTTTAACTATACACAAATCAGAAACATGAACATATATACATAAACATTAATAAATTTCCTTTCTAAATCACAAAAAAATATCAAAATCCATCCAGTGTTTATTGAATTACATTGGTTTAAAATTTGCCAAAAAAATATGATTTTTTTTAACATTTTTTCACAAATCTTGACTTTGGCAGCCTCGTTCTCAGAAGCCAGATTAGTTAGAGACTTGATTTTCTGGATTTTTCTTAGTTTAATCCTGTAGATTGAAAAACCATATTTGGTTTGCCACTAGATGAAAGTTTTTTTTTTAATTTCGTTCCGGCAGGTGACCAATGTGCATGAGCATAATTTCGAATCTGGAATATAACCATAAAGCCATACGATCGAGGAGAAGTTATAAAATGTTGTCAATCTTCGGGATCCTCAAGTATAGAATAGGTTCTGTTTGATAAAGGCCTTCTCAAACAGTTGTGGATTTATCGGTAGATTCCGACAGCCTAGTGGCAGTGATCCTCGGGTGCTTATTTGATTGGTACGATTGCTCAATTTAACGCTAGAGAGGGCCATCAGCGACTGGGGAGTGAAGACTCCTTCTTTAAGCCAATCCAGATCTTGGCATCATTAGTCTATGCCTCTTCTATGAATCAGATTCATGTCAGAAGATCGAGCGGGTTGGTTGAACTTTTGAAATCGTCCAAAATTTCACCAACCTTGTGTCAAAGTTCAGCAGCATCAATAAAATAGAGACTGAGCCATGTATTCTGTCCAAAGCTAACGAAACCCTCTTAGCCACGTTCGAACGGAGGAGCAGCTACCAAGACGGGCTCTATGAGCTGTACGACGACCTCACTGTCGTACAGCGAATTAGGCTCGCGAGGCTCCGGTGGCCTGATCACGTAATGGGAATGGCACCAGACGATTCAGCTCGCAAAGTTCTTTTGGGCTGTCCATATGGTGGAACGATGTCGTCAAACTTTGTGGGCAGCATTGAACAATACCTGCGGAAATATCGACTTGCCATACATAAGTCAAACATAAAAAACTACTACATGAATTTTCAAAATTCCAATTCCTTCACGATTGTACGGGATTCTTATATCTGCTCGTGTGTTCCAAATTTAAAGTTTAAATATTTAATACATCCAGAGTTCTAAAACTTCTACTTTCCATACATCCCGGGTATGCCGGGCGTTGAGATATGGAGATAAGAGAAAAAAACTATTTCCATTTTTTTAAAATATCTTTTTCTAGTCTGAAAGATAGTTAAAAACTCTAAAGATACCTACAATATGAAATCTACGACGACTCGATCTACGATACGACTACTCTGTAAAACGTTATTTTAGTATGAAAATGAAAATCAAACCCGGGTATCCGGTTGTAGACCGAACGTTTCATTCAGTGCTTATCAGAAATATGTGAAATATTATGTTTTAGAATAAAAAAAGGAAAAAGAAATCGAAAAGCTAGTAGAAACTGATGTTACAGTAAGTGGCTAAGAATAATGAAACACACGTTTTGAAAAATAAAAATAATTTCACCATACATTTACATTTTTTTGTAATATGTAAAAAAAACTATACGAACACGCAAGGGTAAAATTTTTCTACGCTCACGAAAACAGCTTTAAAAAATCGTCAAAAAATATAAGTAGCTTAGGACAATTAATCGCTGTTTGCCTTTCTTGATAGTAATATTTTTGATATCGCATGTATTCATTCCATTTTGTATGACTTACATAATTTTAATAATCTCTAACAAAATGTATTCGAATTGAAGAAGCGACACCCACAAGATGTTGATAAGCAAAGCGAAAAAAGGTAAATACAGTTTAGCATGCATATGCTAAATCGCTAACATTAATTCATCCAATAATCAAAACCAAGACAGCACAGAGGTTAATGCTTATATAAACACAAATGTTAACCAATGAATGCAAGTCACCCTACCACATAGCCAAGAACACAAACCTGGAAATTTAGCAGTCACGAGCAGATCGAGCGCGGGACAACAGACGCCAACACCTCAAGCGACAATATGAAAGCATACCAGCGCACGCTTCCAGCGTATGATGCAATGCAGTATCAAACCGATTCAAATCATGTACAGACAGGTGACCAGGAAATTTAACCTGGTGACACAATTCGTCAAGAGCCTTCAGTTCACGTATTGAAGTTATTGTACGCAAAATCGTCAACTCAACATATTGATCAACACAGGGAAAAACTTGTTGCGTTCTGGACTCAAACCCAGAATACTGTACTAAACAAATAACATAACAAAACCCGACCAATACTTTGATGAATAAAAGCCGTCTGCTGTCTGGACAATTGACGATCAGTTAACTGTCCGGACTAGACATGTAAACACTACGTCTGCGTGCAATTATTTTAGAGTCTCCTTCTGCCCATTCTCAAGTGTTAACAATTAATAAGTGATGCCAACAAACATTTACAGGGTGTTCGTGGTAAATTTGACAGTTACGGTTCTATTTATAAATCGTGATTGCCTAGACATATCAACACAAGCGATTCATCAATCGAAAGAAAAAAACCTGTAGAAACAGTGAACAAAATTTCAAAAGAATTGAACAAGCGGAACATCCCTGAATTGCGATAAAGAATTCCATGCGTATTGATGATTCGCGCCGGACGACATAATTGGGACTTGACGACAGCTGCGCAATGCTCCCTGAATTCCTTGAAAACGATCCAGAGTGAGATGGAAAACTTCAAGAGAAATTTTGAGGAAGTTGCAAACAGAATTCACCAACCAGACCATCGTATTGCGTTCGTACGGATGAATTCTTGCCCGGAATCCAAAAATTCCTTATCTGGTCCGGAAATAGACCTCAGCGTTAATGCGAATGGGTACATCAGGCTTCTGAAACCTTTTCTAAAGCCTTGAATTATATCAGTGACCAATATGTGTGGCAGCAAGATTCGGCATCCTACGATACGGCCGGCAAATGCTCAAAATGGTTGTCAAATGACCAAAATGGTCGTATTTATGACCTCACCGCGCTGAATGTGCGGCCCTGCAACTCTCCGAACCTGAACATTTTGGACCATGTTCTTTGGGGCGAATTTGAGAGAGATACCAATAGATCGTCCAGCTACACCAAAGTAGAATTTGTCACAAAAATTGATTTCATTTTTGCGCCTTTCCTAGGGACACGGTTGCCAGGGCTTGCTCCAGGTTCCGGAGTCGAATTGTGGCCGCGGGGTAAGGGAGAGTTTTGGCTATTTTGAATAATTTTAATAAACAACATGGTAAGTAACTATTCCTGTAAAAAAATCTAAATCAACGATTTATTTTTCCCAAAAAAAAATATTTTCTTTATCCTTGAGCAACTGTCAAATTTACCTTATATATGTATATGCTACAATCGGACATACTTAGCTTTACACAGGTACAGTAATTCAAAAACCTAATGTCAAAAATAAGGCAGTATATTTTTCATTTTCTTTTTTCACACTACATAATGTTCGAAAAATAAAGCAAAATTTATCAAACATATATTCTCGCAAACATATGTGGCGGTCCAGTGACGGAGGCGATAATGGCGCTGGTCTCAAACGGCTAGACCCATCCCATCTGGACCACCATCAAATCCCATCTGCACCGTACTCCCGTAGTGAGGACTGACTATCCAACTACGTAGTAATATAAAGTCTAGTAAGCCAGAAATGGCAGGCATGATCAGTAGATTGTCACAAAAGAAGAAGATATTCTGATTAAAAAAACAGTTACAGAAGAGCACCCATACGGTGCGAAACATGTGCAAATATTATTCACTCTTTCATTCAAATTTCATCAACTTTTTTACTACGAATAGAAAAAATAAAATAATAAAATAAAAAATAATATAAAATAATAATAATAAAATAAAATAATAGACTTTTATAATTGAATAGAATAATAGACTTTTGAAATGTTCCTTTCCACACACAAAATGTATGGTATAGCGGGGTATACCGGTCATAGAGATGAGGAGTGAAAAAAAAATCGAAGAAAAATAAATCGATTGTGTTAATAATTGATATTTTGTGAAATTTTTGACAGAACTAAACATTATTAAGATATCACAAACAATGTGTCGATGCGACATCTGTGCAAAAAGTTATGAAGGTTTTCAAAAGCAAATATACTCAAGCATCCGGCTGTAGAGTTGACTGCCATACTTCCTTATTCACCCATTTTTTTAACAGACTAGTCGAGGGAAACAACAGTGAATAAGCAATTATAAAATAATTAGGCACGAATTTATTTTAACTGTTTTGATTAACGCGTCCAATGCAAGAGAACCTGCGGTTAATGGTTGTGAGTGTTTAAACTGACACGTAGACCGAAATGATTGTTCACCTTCCACCTAATGATTTGTTTTGTCTTTTCTAAGGTAGTTGGGTCTACAAAACACAGCATCCTCGTTCGGTGTTTACTGATTAGAAAGCTACATTAAAACAAAATTTATTCAAATTACTATTTCACAACATTACACGCCCGCCAAACACAAACCAGAAAGAGTTTCGCAATACCGCGTAAATGTATAAACTAATTTGTATAACAAATTGCATACTTTCTGGCAATAATACAGCTACGGCACCACTGCTTCATGACGTCAAACCGGTCGGTTCAAAAGATTTTTGTTTCGATAAACGCAAAGTAGAGTTACTTGGGGTTCTCTTTGTTTTGTTTTTGGCATTGAAATAATTGTGTGCATTTTTGTAAAGTAAATAAATTACAGACAGTTGTAAATGAACTATGCGTTTGTTACTGCTGCTTTTCGGTGGATCCGTCAGGTCTCTCTCAGACCTAGCAGCGGTCTGCTGCGGTGCATTTGACTCTGTTAATGATCCCATACCAACGGGTGTCGACCGTACGAACCTTTGCCACTCCTGTAAGTCCGATTAAATCCATCATGAAGTTCGCCTGCGTGAAGAACGAAGGAAAGCGCATCTGGTTCGTCGATAGACCGTTGAATGTGTATAGACCGCTCGGAATGGGACATTCTGTAGGTACGTTTCCGTGGCGTCTTAGCTCACGGTAAACGACCTGCACCATTCGAATCGTGCCGGGTTTTTTCATAAAAGTGCAGTAATCGACCGTTTGGTTATAGAACGGTGCCTGGAGCGCACCGGACCCTACGTCAAGCCAGAGGATAACAATTACCTACAGCAGGGAGAAGAGAAGATGTATAGCAGGCAGGATCATTTCTGCACAGGCACACAACTTACGCGTGGTTGGATTATCTTTTGCAACGTGTAGATCTCGACATTTATACGGTTCTCATTCGATGTGGATTCCACTTGAACAGTTATGTTTAAATGATTCAGATAATTCTTCACATCTACTTTGGTGACGAAGGGTGTAACTTTATATCCAGTATATGACACCGCCATCGATACTACGTTCAGTGTTAGACACAGAAAGAACAATTTTCGCACGGTTGAAGTCATTGATATGTTGGTTGTATGTACTGGAATATAACAATACGAACACGTTGTCGTCAATATATAACCATTCAATGTTTTCAGTATAACAGGTATGAACTAATAATAAACTTGCAATCGAGTGATTAACGATACGGGAAATTGAACGGTTAATAATAATTTGACACTCCGCTCGTATACGTTCGGTATCATACAGGACAGTAGAGCGTTAAATGATGCTTTTCTCTTGAGGAGGTTGAATGAAGCATGCTTTGTTTACGTTTCAATTAACGGTTTGCCGTGAATTTATAGGAACGGTAATGATAGTGTTTCATCATTCGCTCAATTTAGTAGCAGTTGATTTTTATCATAGCAAGATATGCGCGTTTATAACTATTTTTATAATTGCATTTTATAAATGTTATTTGTCGAGTTTAACAATTCGAAACGAATTGAGATACGGGAATTTCACTGGTAGACTTTATTTGCGTAATTCGTGATACGACTGTATGTTATTTATGTATCTTTTATATCTTTGGGTTAACAAGAATATCCAGAATAAGAAAAGCTTCTAGGTTTTACTGTTCCGGTAATAGGTTTTACTGTTCTGGTTTTCTATTGCATTATCGAGAAAAGTCACCTGATTGCTGGGCTGTCAGCCACCTCCTGTACAGCATTCCTGTTTATTATTTTAAACAAACTTATTAAGCTGGTAACGAAACACGGTTCATCGATTTAGTTTCTGACGGTCATTTTTTTCAAGCGACCATTCCAGCGACTGTCAAATATTAGTGTCCTCTCGGTCCCTTGCCAACACTTCACCACCAGCTTGAAGCTTGTTTCGGGCAGATACGCCGGTAGGTTGATGTAGTTGAGCGTGACGTTTGTTAAGACTACGCTATCGCCAGGATACACTGGGCATCCCTTTGGCATTACACCGTGACGCTTAAGGTTATCGAAGACCATCTTTACCAAACGCTCATTGGGACGTACGAAAAACGCGCACAGATCGAGCTTGCTGTCGTACAGCAGATTCTCTAGCATGCCCGTCCTCACGTAATAGCTGGCCTGGAGCTGTAAACAGACACACGAGTTTATAAATCAAAACGCACAGATACTGTCCATGCCGACCGTCAATCCATACCGACATTATGTTAATCTTCTGCTGCGCAAAAATCGACATATTGAAAGCAGAGTAGGGAGCGGCGTTGTAGCGCGTAAGCGTTAGGGACGCATTTAAGTACCTTGGATTGGTCGTAGCTTCGATGCTAGTCAAATAAACAATCATCTGAAATGCAAAGAAGCATTGGTGAGACGTGTATGCTGTGCAAGGGTGTCGTTAAAAAAAATTTACCTTTTCCGATTTTGCACCTAATGTGAGTGTTAGGTGTGCGAACAAAACGATCAAAACTGGTGATGCTTTCATCGCGTGATCGATCAGTCGAGCTGTCGTAATCCGATTGAGCTAAATCCGTGTTTGTGATCGCTCTAATGTGGTGTTTCGTTTCCACTGAGCAAGCATAAGTGCGGATGATAGATTTACTGATAGATGTCAGCTGCAGCAAAAGTTAGGATGAAAAATTGTTATAAATTATCCCGTGCTTCAATAATTAAATGTCACAAAATCGTACATTGCTCTGGAATTGCCCTTGTCCTACTTAGTATGTTTGTTGTACCATGCACAAATATCATTATTAAACATAGCCAACCCAGAATATTTAAGTTTCTAATAGATTTCTTTTATCGATCCTACTGTACTGGAATTCCTAGATGGCGCTTCCTTCCAGGTGTTTACTGTTTGTTACAGTATTTCTCCGTCACGAATTAATTTATGATTAATTTGTAGAGCTCGGAGAAATAATACATTTTTTTACATAGTGCGAAATTTACTACCGATCGGATGTAATGTTGTAAACAACGTGGGAAATGTTATAAATTCGGTGGCCGGACTTAAACGGCAGGACCGGAGTTCAAATCCCATCCGGACCGTTCCCCGTAGTGAGGACTGACCATCCATCTACGTGATAACAAAAAGTCTAGTAAGGCAGAAATGGCACGCATGAGGCTGCTAGTAAGCCAGAAATGGCACCCAAGTAGGTTGTTACGCCGAATGAAGAAAAATGCCAAAATACACTCTTGCTACAATACAGCGAGGAATTGGGCTTTAAAAAAAAGTCATATGTGCTTTTCGAATAACTAAAAACTGTTCTAGCTAAAAACTGTTCTAGCGAATAACTAAAAACTGTTTTAGCGCCTCAAGAACTCGCAACCGTCAATCCACCGGTTATAAAACATCCTGGTTGATGCCCATTCACAAAAAAGGAGATCTTACAACATTTTTGAGTAAACTGTTCAACTCCACCGTTCTACCTCAAGTGGTAAATATAATTTTCGAGCACCAACACGGTTTCATGGCCAAAACGATTAACTACAACAAACCTCATGTGCCTCAATGTATTTCATGTGGCTCATGTGTTTGATCGTGTTTCTTGCTCCTTAAACTCGACAAACTTGGCTTTGGAGATCCTCTACTCCCTGTTTCAAATCTTTCCAAACAGGTAGATCCTATCCAGTGAGGGTAGATACCTTTCTCTCTGACTCATACGTAGCTACGTCCGATGTACCTCTAGGGAGCATGCTCAGTCCACTGCTCTTTTCCCTGTGATGATTGATTGTGTAAATGTTCTCCCGCCAGATGGTTGTCTGCTATAGGCAGATGACATTAAAATTTATACTCCTCCGTATCCTCGTACATACAATTTACTGTATGTATGTTTCTACAGAATGTTCTTAACGATTTCTATGTCTGGTGCCGCTCGAACAGTCCAGCGTTATGTGTTGATAAATGTCATATAATTTCGTTACTCGCTTACTTTCTGGGAATTCAGACGCTTCTCTCTTCAGCCTCATCGTTATCATCTACTTGGCCTTGAGTCGTTGAAAACGTGACACTCTCACTCATTTTCCAGTGTTATAGCTAGCCGTTTCTTCCACGATCTTGACGTCCCAGCCCTTTTATCCATACCTACACTCCTCATTCCCATGCGCCACATAAGACAGAACGACCCATTCCTTCGGGCATCTTTGGCTTTAAATGACGCATATTACCTGTTCGACTTTGGAACTCCTGTATCTGTATTCCGCTCCCGTCTTCGTGATATCCCTTCCCTTTCCTTTCCCTAGCTTTAGATACATTGTTTTGTAAAGCCCTAGTGGCGAACAATACTACTAGTAAAAAAAAAAATAAATCAATAAATAACTAAATAAATAACTAGATCAATAAATAAATGAAAAGATTAAAAAATATATAAATCTATAAATAAATAACTAAATAGATAGATAAATAAATGTATAAGTAAATAAATAAATAAAATGGATAAATAAATGAACGAATAAGTAAGTAAATGAATAAATAAATAAAAAAAATATAATTAAACAAATAAGCAGCACGTACTATATTCCACCAACGTTTCTACGGAGTAAGAAAAAAAATCTATAACAATTGATACAGGATTGTAGAAATAACGTTCATTTACTTTGATTTATATATGACGAAAACATAGCCAAATGGAATTACAACTCGGTACCGGCCACATGTCCATTAATCGATTTTCAGAGATTATAAGACCCTTACATTTTAATTTTAAATATATGTATAAAACTCATAGTTTGACGATGAAGAGAGGACACTAACAGTAAAGTTCATAATCAATTTTAAAAACATAAATTTTTAATAGTTTAAAGATCAAATTTAATGGTTAAATTATTTTACAATTAATTTTGACAAAAAGCGGTAAAAATAACGATTATTTTTTAAACCAGACATACGTTACAAAACTATTGAACGGTTGTGCAAATGTCTGTTTAGCCTCACGGATATTGCGCCCGCCGGTTGATCAGGTCCTGGATAATCGACGTACTACTTTAAAATCACTTATTATACGCATAGCATCAGACACGTGTTGTTGAGTTCGTGTTTCCTTACGTCGACAATGGTTTTATTTACATATTTCCAATTTCCTTGGGTTATTATTATTACTATTATTTATTTACAACTTGTCTGCCTCAGGGGCTAAACAATTAAAAACTTACATACTAAAGAGATAGGGAGATGGAGTGCGAGTAGTGTGGAGAACAATTATTGCGGAGAGTGGGGTGAGGAGTTACGAAGGCTCGAGCGAAAACTGGACACTGTGATGTTGTTGTCGAACAGGCGATAAGAATCGTTAAAAGCCGATAACGCTAGGAGAAACGGATCGTTGGAACCACATCGTGTAAGGCGGGAAGGGATGTGAAGGGGAACACGATTCCTTAGGTGCCGAGAGGGAGCGTATAAAGGAACGACAGATAAAAGGAATGGATCGTCAAGGTCATGGGAGAGGAGGCTTGCAATGAAGCTAGCGCGGGAATGGGAATGTCGAGCTTCAATGGCTTCGAGACCAAGAAGTTGACAGCGGTTGGGATAAGATGGTCGAGGATGCTGGTAACCTGGATGCTCCAACCTGGCCAACGCAACTGAGCCTAGCGGGGACCAGACAACAGCAGCGTAGTCCAATGTCGATCGAACCCAGCAGCAGTACAGAGCCTTTAGGCAGATAGGGTCGCGGATTTCCGATGAGAGTCTGACGATCAGTCCAAGTGATTTGTTGGCTTTTTTCACAACAAGGTCGACTTGGCCGTTGAAGGTGAGAGCCTCATCTAACCATACACCTAAATCTTTTACGGACGATACACGACGAATAGGATTGCCATTGAAAGTATAGTGGTATGTAAACATTCGTGACCTACTAAACGAGATAATACAACATTTATCGGGACAGAGGAATAGGCCGTTGGAATGACACACATCGGAGAAGGAGTTGAGGGCGTTTTGTAGAAAGGAGAAATCGGAAATTGAGGACATCGGATGAAATATCTTGAGGTCGTCTGCATATAACAGGAAACCGTCGGAAGGGAGAGTTGAAACACAGTAATTTAGGAAAAGAAGGATAAACAAAGGCCTCAGGAAACTCCCTTGCGGTACTCCAGAGAAGCCAACAAAGGCGTTGGATAAACAGGATATCACACGGACTTTGTAAAATCTCCCATATAGGTAAAATTTTAGCCCCGACACCAAGTTTGTCGAGCTTAGCTACAAGCAGGTCGAGGGACATGCTGTCGAAAGCCGCCTTAAAATCTGTATATACAGTGTCAGTCTGGCGACCGGACACCATATTAGACATAGCGGAGGAGACGAGACACATAAGGTTAGAAGAAGTAGTGCGTTTGGGGATGAAACCGTGTTGGTGAGGAGATAGATAATTTAATGTTACGGGAAGAATGGAAGAATGAATAGTGGACTCAAGGACTTTGGATGGGGAGCAAAGAACAGCGATGCCGCGGTATAGGACAATTTTAATTTGGGTAAGGAAGATAATACAAAAGGGGTATTGACATAGACATCGTTTAACGAGAAGACATCAGACGGGGCTCAGGAGAGAACATCTGCTAAAGGCACTGTACGGCTGTTTGGATCAATAAATACGCTGGAGAAGTGTTTAGCGAAAAGACAACATTGCTCAACAGGTGTAGAAGCAGTTTCAGCAGCTAGGGATACGGAAGAAGGGATACCATGAAGGTTACGACGTGAGTTTGAGAACCGCCAAAACGATCGGGGGTCGGATGTGAAGCGATCCTGCAACCTGACCACGAATGATGCGTAACGCCACCGGTTGTACGCACGATATGCGCCAGACGCGTATTTGTATATACGCCGAGATATGGGATTGAGGTTTCGACGATACTTATGCAGCGCCCGATTTTTATCGGCCTTTAACATTCTTAGCGCCCGGTTCGCCCAGGGTGGGTTGGGGGGAGCATTTAAGGAAGGACAACAGAGAGGGAAGGCGAAGGTAAGCTTAAGATTAAACATAGGAACGGCTGCATCGATGTTTGCGGCATTTTCGATGAAGGTCCAGTCTACATTACATAGCTCTGCAAGTAGCCTCGTGTAATTCAGTTTACGGAAGTTCAGACCAGGCGATGAAACTGTTAAAATATTAAAGTTCGAAATCAAAATGTACGAAACAAAAAAACAATAAAATTTTCAGTATACATACAATATACATAAAATCAGAAAATATCAGAATGCAAAACAGATAGTTGCTTTGGCATCCAGGAGAATTATTAGACTTGCTACAATAACCGTGTTATTGCGTTTTAAGAAAATTCTTGTTAGTCTAAATTCATTAACATGTTGTTTTCTAGGTAAAGATGATTTTTTCGTAAATGCTATTTAAACGTACTCACTTTCGGAGCACAATAAGAGAACGTAAAATGTGAGTGAACTTTTACCGTATTAAGTTTCTTAGTGATTTATCTGGTAGTTGACAGCTTTGGCCGTTCACGCCTGCTTTTGTTCATGCCTTTGTGGCCGGCACCCAATCTGTTTGTGTGTGACACCAATGGTTGATCGTTCACGAAACGCACTAATCGTCCGTAGTATCGTACATTAATGAACGTTTCAGACAGTACGCCCATTTGGTAGGACGTTTCGAATATGAAATTGCTCTCTGGCAGAAAGCCCGGCACCCGAATAGCGGACGGTTGTACATTGCGTACGTAAATATGTTCCTTTTCAGAGATCGGACATCCAGTAACGAAGCGATTGTTAGGCAGCATGTGATCGTAAAACACTTTAATAAGCCGATCGATGTTTGGGCGCTTCACGTACGCACACAAGTCGACCGTTCGCTTTAGGATGCGGTTTATTGAATCTCCCGTCACGACGTAGTAGGCGGCAGTTAACTGCAATAGAGATAAATTGAAAAAAAAAAACAATGAGATGTGGCGGACAATCGAGTTTCCATATCAAATAACATTGAAACATCTTAAACGCCTCTTGAAAAACCTGAACATCAAATGTAAACATTGAAATATGTTTTATGCTTGCATCTTGGTTGAACTTCAAATGCGAAAGTTCACAAAAGGACTTACCCTTATGTCTCTTATTTCGCGAAGTATTTCCGCCTCCAAGGAAACTGTTTGATTTGTGCCAGTGTTTGGTTCTGTGAAGCTGCACGTTATGTTGATGAACCGCTCATCAAACTTACAATCAACTCTGTTTATGATGGGTATAATCTGGTAAACAGCGTATGAGAAACAGAATTAAATAAAGTTTGCTTATTTCTGTACAAACTGAATGCCGGTACGCACTGTTACGAAACAATCGGACTCGTTGACGAAAGCTAGCAGTGTCATCATTGCGAACGTGGTCCAGCGTAGTTGACTCATGCTGAATGGTTACCTATGTACTGATCGTTGCCGCGGTAAAAGAGAGTAGAAAATTCCATGTATTATTGTTTGATCATTTAAATGTGTGTTTCATTGTGAAATTCATAATATTTGGCGCATGTGAGTATGACAACCTGACACTAATGAAATTGGTTTTTAATAAGTTGACAGAGAAATGAAATTAAAATTCTTTCTAGAACTCTGATGACAATTGCAAGATAGAAACTATTACAATTATCCAATATAATACAATATGTGACATGATGTACTTTGCCTACCGATTGTCTACGCCTGTATGCAGTTTTAAAGTTAAAATATAATAATAAAAATAAATGTTCACACCCTCACACACACTTACGTGATCGTTCATAGTTGGATGGACATGCGCCATGTGCTTTTGTTTATGTATTAGCTTTAGAATGTTCTTGATTTTAACATGTTATCAATTATTAGTGATCTACTACAATTAAACACTCGGCATTCTACTTAGGATACATTTTTTTTGTGAGACAAATCTTCGAGAAACGTTTAGAGCTCGTTTCGTACTCGTTAAATAGAATCAAAGTGCCGTCCTGTCAAGAGCAGTATTGCATGCATCTTAAATCTTAAATCAAATCAAAATCTTTTGGCTCAAATGATTCTTTTCTGACTTGTTTCCGGTATTTAACTGTTTTGTGTGACCAGTTTGGCATTCTCTTCCTTTTTTTTTGGCTTTTAGACTATCATTCTCTGTTATATAGTCATCTCTGAACTTTCTTCGTTAAATCTTTTCTATCTCCTTTTGATGATCTCCTAGGTTATGTGGTCCTTGTTTACTTGGAATTATTTTTTATAACCATTCAATTTTCTCCATGCTTTGAAAACAGTTTAACACAATAATAATTGTAGATTCAATAAAAACTACGTTGAATTGGTGAAACTTTTTTCGTGCCACTTTTTCCCTTTCCGGTATCTTTTGTAATTCCAATGCTGCTAGCGGCTTTTTACTCAACAAATCATATATACCCAGCTATTGCTAAACTCAAGTACTTGAGAAAAAGCTTCCAGTTTGACAAATCGGCATTGCGAAGCGTGTTTGCCTTCCCGTTTGGCTATCCGTTTGAGTACTCAAGTTTACCGAAAGCTTTTTCTCAAACATTTGTATTGCCAAAGCCAAACTCAAGGATACTCAAGTTTGACATAAACCTTTCCGTCAGCTCGAGGCTACGAAAAACATTTTGAGTTCAGATTTTTGTCAATGATTTAGATTATTAATTGTTAATTTAATTTTGAAAAAAATATTTTCATGAAATTATTATTTTAAAAATTTTATCTTATTCAAAATTAATTAAATGAATTATTTGATTAATTTTGAATAAGATAAAATTTTTAAAATAATAATTTTATGAAAATATTTTTTTTTAAATTAATAAATCATATCAAAAAGGAATGAATAATGCAATTTTTTATAAATGTTAATTTAAAGTAGACCAAGAGAACTTTTGAGAACGATTGAATCAAATTAGATTTTGTGGCTTGGTTTTAAAAATAATTATTTTTAATATAAATCAATAAAACTTTGATTCATCAATGTTCATGGCGCAGAAGAAACAGTCAAAGTGCTTTCTTTGCAGGTCACTTTTATACATTTCCAGTAGAGTATTTGGCCATCGGACGGCAAGTTTAATGTCTGATTTACATGTTCATATTTTACGCCACTATAGCACTAGTGTGTAAAATAAGCGATCGGGCAAACTCAATAAGTTGTACAACGGCCAAGTATTATGAAAAGTAATGCAATGAAATTGCTTCAAAATTTCTGCGGTTGTATTAAAATAAGAGTATCCAATAAAAAAAGGATATTACGTTGACATATTTTAAATCATTACATGCAAAATAAATCTATCACGAAAAATATGTTTTGAAGTTATGCAATCTGCCATACAGCTGAGACAGTTCAGGATCACTTGATGATTTTTTTTAAATTTTGCCATTGGTATATTTTGCGTTTGACACCCCTGGTAATATAATTTAGATAATCTTTAAATAACTTCACAATATATGGTTATTCTACAAAATACACGACGTTTACTGTTCTAAATGGATGAACAACGGTCATATTTTGAAATTAAAGCTTTTTTGAGCTTTTGAACCTCAAGTTTTTGAAGTTTTGTGGCAAGTCAACGAAGGATGAAACTTGAAAACTCAAACAAACCTTCGTAATGCCAATTTGATTTCCGTTTGTCTTGACAAGGTTTGCTTGAGAAATTTCCATTTGAGTTTAATAATTGGTCGGTATGGCTAGAGAGTAATTCAGAATATTCTTACAATCTGTATGTGGTTTTGTGGTGGTATTTGTTTTTCCTCTGACTATTTTAACATATTCAGTACCAACACATTGTTCTACTAAAATTACAGCTGTGCTAAAATTAGACATAATGCGTAAACAAAACGTCTAGTTGGCTCTTTCGTCATGCAAGTGTGTGCTATTAAGCAGATAATTAAAGTTCTATATGAATAAAGCAGGTAATAAGTTGGTTATTAAAACGAATGCGCATATTCTGGAAAGTTCGACATTGATCCTGGTCCTCAATTTAACTGAAACTTTTTATAATCTAAGGAGCTACATCTGCATCTGTTTCGGAGCACTTTCTGCAAATTCACCAGATGAAGCCAACAAGACTAACAAAAGCAATTTGTTAGGCAGACACACGGCTCGAACCGTTGGTGAAAGTGCAGTTTTTAAACTTAATTACATAGCTCATAGTAAATGTTTTAACTGTACCACTAAGCATATGGTAATTTTTTCTTTTAGATCCAAATTATAGTTTTAACTTTACAGACTTGAGCAAAAGAATAGCTATCTTATTCAGCCTGAAATCGTTAGCATTTATTTTTACTGTACCTTTTACTTACAAAATTTCCAAAATGTGTTTTTTTATATTCTTCCTATAATTCTTATCAGCTTGCCATAACAACGAAACTCCACCATAATTTCCCGTTTTACCTCGTTCCTATAGATGAGTTCCATAATGAACTCGGCTTCCGGGATGAAGGCCGGTACCGGGACATCGGCCGGTCTTATGTTGCGCAGGTAGTAACTAGCGGCAGGAACGGGACATCGTTTCGGTAGGTTTGTGCGCTGTCGTACGTAATCATACACTACCTTCAGCAAGCGATCTGAGTTAGGATTCTGCATGTAAAAGCACATATCGACTGTACGTTTGAACACTACGTTTCGCACCGTACCGTTGCCCGCGATGGAGTAGTAAATGAAACTAAGCTGTACGGAAGGAAAACGTGCATTAAATTTTGAACCGATGCCACTCATCCACCTCGTACGGTTACACCTTCAAATCGCGCACCGGGCTGAGAATATCCACGCCAAAATCGAACGACTGTTCCGTTACAGATTCGCGCCGATGGTATGTGGTTGATAATTTAATGTTTTTCACTTTGCTTATAAATTCCACTTCCGTGCAGTAGGGAACTAGCTGCGAAATATAAGCAGGGTGACAGGATGCGGTTTAAGGGAATGCGGTT
Source organism: Anopheles minimus (assembly GCA_000349025.1). Lineage (NCBI taxonomy): Eukaryota > Metazoa > Arthropoda > Insecta > Diptera > Culicidae > Anopheles > Anopheles minimus. The sequence continues at coordinate 2,997,342 of KB663611.1, read as the reverse complement.
ATCATTTTCGCACACAATACTTAACTCACCTTTACGAATGCCTGCAGATAAGGAAAATATGGCGAAGCTGTAAGCATTACAAACATTAACATGAGGAACGAATGTGCCATGCTTATCACCGGAGAGAAAACATACGAATAAGTTTGACAGATGTGCTGAGATGGTTAAATTAATCAAATAACTGTTGTGTTGATATTTTAGCGATACACGTTCCGCGGTATGGTGAGGGAATGTGACAGGGATAGGATGATTGAAATTTAATGAGCACCGTAATGTAATCTTCTTTTCCGTAGCTTAAAGCATCGCGATAAACTATTTGATTACTTAATAATTTATAATTATGTGTATTTAAACCTAACTTATCACTAAATTTAATCTAACTATCCCTAACTTAACAAAAACTAACCTAACCGAGTTAAATAGCGTAAACGAACCATATAGCGCGAAAGCTGAGAAGCAAAAGAGTCGAGCTCGACCGTTGTGTCGAGCTCGGAGCTTGTTGTTGCAGCCGTGTTGCCAAACTGAATTATAATGATGATGAAAGCAATTTTTTTCCTATAACTATATAGTTCCCAAGATGCATCATTCTAGTGGTCCACAATTGATGTATTTCAATTATCCGATTCAACTATAAAATTATAGCATCACATCGACTTAATAACTTATAAAGCACTTGGCAATTAGAGCTTGTATTCGAACACACGAAATATTAGCCAAAACTTGGTGCCAATTTATTGGATCCTACAGCAATGCATTACCAACCGATATGTTTCTGCACAGCAGCATTTCTTCTTTACTTATACTTATACTCATAATGTAGCAAAATCTACTCATCATTTGATTTCTACAAATCGCACTAACTTGCCATAAAATCGAAACTCTACCAACGTTTCATGTTTAACCTCCGAGCGGAAAATCTTTTCTAGTACGAATTCACTTTCGGGTAAAAAGGACGGTATCGGAACATCGCTGGGTCGCATGTTGTGCATGTAGTAATTTCCGGGAGCCACAGGACATCTTTCTGGTAAATCATTGCGTTGTTTTATGTACTTGTAGACGGTATTGACTAAACGATCCGACTGGGGATTTCGCATGAAAAAACATAGATTCAGTGATCGCTTCAACAGAACGGTTTGAACAAGCTTGTTCAAAGTAACAACAGAGTAAGTTAGCGTGAGCTACGATAAGTAAATAGAAAAAAAAGTTTTAAAAAAAGTGCAATGTATTAAAATTGTAGTCGGTACGATTCGTGCATAATCATTACCTTGATTTCCTTGATTTCACGGAACACTTCGATAGCACAGTTTACCGTTTGGTTGGCGAGGGAAAGCCCTGGCCGGAATGCGCACGAAAGATTGATAAACTTTTCATAACTATTTGTCTCCATCTTTGTACCAACAGCTACCAATCGTATCTAGTTGGAAAATGGGGTGCAACAAATTATCTTCAACCGTTTACTAGCAGTAAGACGACATTGGCTTACCTTTGCGGAGCTGCTTGTTAGTTGATTGTTGAAAAAAACTACACATGCAATCAGTGATACAACGGGCAAAAGACGGGCCATGCTACTCACACGAGAACAGCTATTGAAGTAATCATGCATTATATCGCATGGTACATATATTTATCATTGATCGGTCATCGAAAGTATTGACAAATAATAAATTGAATAAATTACAAGTTTAATTGCTACATTAGGCACTTTGTTGTGTCTTTAGTTTAACTCATCACAGCAAACAAAAATAATAGATTGTTCTTGAATGCAGTCAGATCGTTTATATATGATAGGAAGTTGTTTTAATATAATAAGTTGTAAATTATGCGTGGTAAATTGTCTGAGTTGAGTAGCGCTAAAACTGTATAAACTCTCAGGAATACATGCAGATGTACTGGTATGGCTATATGTGCTTAACAACAAGAAATAGATAATATAATACGTTCATTGCTTGCAATTCAATAAACTTTTACATGCTGTTCAGAAATAATGCAGTTAAGATTTTTTAGGCACACTTTAAATTTTTTATTGCCAAAGCTAGGCTATGCGAGCCAAAAAATTAGCCTTACTTTCTCGCTTGTTATAACTTACTGCTCGCTCTCACCGCTCTCATCGTGTTTTAATCGAGCCACCGCTCGTGACCCTATTGACAACAAGTGTCGCATACAGCGGCACCACGTGCGTACCGCTGTACTCCAACATTGTCCCTCGAGAGCGGTGAGAGCGAGCAGTAAGTTATAACAAGCGAGAAAGTAAGGCTAATTTTTTGGCACGCATTGCCTAGCTTTGGCAATAAAAAATTTAAAGTGTGCCTAAAAAATCTTAACTGCGTTATTTCTGAACACTTGCTATTTTTTATAAATATCTCCAAAATCAAAGCAACTTCAACGATCTATGTTTATCTATGAAGGCTTAATAATCATGAAACAAACATTACTATTTTGAGAAGTTGATTGAATGAACACTTGCCCAACCTTATTCAACTTTATACTGTTCTATTGCACATCCTGAGAGCGGCTCGGTAACCGAGGAGATAGCGGCGCCGATTTCATACGGCAGGTCCGGAGTTTGAATCCCATTCGGATGGTTCCCCCACACGCCGGACTGACTATCCTGTTGTGGGTAAATTCATGTCGCGGAAGCCAGAAATGGCAAGCCAAATCCTCTCGCGGTTAGTAGTGCCATAGAAGAAGTTACCCAACCTGAGTCTATGTTTCATGGCCTATTTTCATAGGTGTTAGTGCTAGCAGTAGGTTGATCTGCACAGTCTTACTAGTGGGGAGATTGGATGCATCCCTGAAGCGAGTTGCCTGGAATCGGATGAGTGACCTGACCATTTCTTATAGACGATCTCTTTAGAGCAGACCAATATAGAAGAAGAAGAAGTACCAGCTGTACCGTAAAGATTGATCACAAGTTTTTTAAACTTGGTTTCATCAAGTTAAGCTTAATAAACTGGAACTGATATCAATATGCACGAACCTGTATGCAAAATGCGCTGGAAGGTTTTATATATTGACGTTACAAAATGACGACAAAAAACTGATCGATCGGTTGCGGTTTGTTTCATTCCCCACTAGGTCCTATATTCCATCTCCCATCTTTGATAGGTTCCCGTAAGCGGTATCGGGCATGTGGTCGGGATACGATTGTTCCGCTGCATCTGATCGTACACATTTTTCACGAACCGATCCATCGACGGACGCTACAAAAACGCACACACATTCACTTGTACGGGATATTATGTGGTCGAGTGAGTCACCGTCCAGCCCGACGACGTGAAAGGAAAAGCTAGCCTAAAATCACAGCACAATTAGTAGATGCAAAATTAACCTCTCATACGTACCTTCATATCGTTCAGCCTCTGAAACATCACCATTTCAAACGTAACGGTTTGGTTGGTAATTGTTCCAATGTTACTTATGGTACATGTTACGTTTATTGTTTTAGTATTATGTTTTACCACTATTTTGCTAAGCACTGGAATGAGCTGAACCAAAAAGTGAGGGCAGAATAAAGCTAAAGCTGGTAATCTGGCGCGTATAGGCGCGTGTAGGACCTTAACAAATCCTTCCGCTGGATTGAGACATAGGGTTAGAAGTAACGCAGTGGCAAGTAAAGTTTATAAACCACACGATATCGTTGTCGCACCAAAACTGATTCACTAAGATAAAATAATGACAATCGTAACCGATGTATGAAATTTTATAGCCCAATCAATACAGGAAGGACCGTTTAGTGTGTGAGGATGGAATCGATTAAAGATTAATTAAATCAACTATAAATATATGTGCACTATTATATAAAACTGATTGCAATTCAATGTTCGGCCACTTGTTTTATTTTTGAGAACAAATCAGATATATAATATCTATATATTTATGCACACACGAAATAAAAAGGTTCACTAAATAATAAGATTCATTGTACACAATTTTTCTCCAAAACTGTCATCCAAAAGTGAATGGAAAATGTATCCGTAATTTTGCTTTAGTCCCTGATATTCACATGCCTGGTAAATAACATTTGCTATAATGGACTATCATTGCCATAAGAGATAAAAAGAAGTCAAGCGACGAACCCACGAACATTTTATGGTAAACAAGATTTTCCGTTCGCTATTGCAAAAAAAATAGAATTATTATTGTTTATTTACTTGGAAAAAATACCATCAATAAGACGCACTAGCTTCCCATGTAGCCGAAACTCCATCATCTTTTCACCGCGCACTTCCGAATAGTAGATAAGCTCCAGAATAAACTCAGCCAACGGTAAAAAAGATGGAACCGGTACGTCACTCGTACGGATGTTCCGCGCATGGTAGCTTCCCGGACCGAATGGGCAGCGTGTTGGTAAGTTACTGCGATCATTTACATAGTCGTACACGGTCTTAACCAAACGATCAGATCGGGGATTCCGTAGGAAAAAGCAGATATCTATCGGACGCCTGATAAGTGCAGTCTGCACCGTACCGTTCTGTGTAACGGAGTGGTAGAGGAACGTCAGCTAGATGTTCAGGTGAAAGATTAAAAAAAAAACTAAACTATTTTTCCGTGACCCCGCGAATCACCTACAATCGAAAGCTCTCTCTTACCCGTAGGTCCTTGATTTTGCGTGTCACATCAATATCAAACTCAATCGAATGGTTTGTGATGGATTTCGGATTATGTATCTTGTACGACACGTTGAATGTTCTTGAGAGTGTTTTGAATTCAATTTTTTTAGCCACGGCCACAAGCTACAAATGTTTCGAAGAGAACATATTTTTGGTTGTTTGTTAGATACAGTTGGGACTATTTTGAAAATCTTAAACATACTTTTATAAACGCGTTAGCTTGTCCTATGTAAAGAGTAGAAAGCAGAACCACTACAAGAAGAAACATCAAAACCGACTGCTTCATGTTCACTCTAGAGAAGTACACGCACAAATGGTAACAGAGTGTGTACGAAAAATGTGAACGATTCTATCAGGCAATTTAAATGCCAAAATAATTGGGACAGCTTTTTGGTGTATTTTTAATTGGTGTGTTAAAAAAACATCAATTCATCAGAAACAGCAATTGTCAGATGTCAGATCTTCGGATCAGTTTAATTGTTCACGTAATTATTAGGTAGAAAGCATTTAAATAAGGCCTCTTCAATAGTTTCCATTACCATCAATGGTGAAATCTCTTAGAATTTTAGAAAAAAAAATGTACCATGTTGCAACACTAACGAGGTTACAAAACAACAGCTCATAGCTATTAATAATGACACCAACGATACTGGGGCGTACATCAAAATTAATACGTAGATTTGTTTCGAATTTGTACATACTACACCGTGTTATTTTTAATGACTCCAGACACAAATTTATACAATGCACACACAAAACTGATAAACACAACAAGCATTAACTAACTCATAATAAAAAAACGATCGAAGTTGAAATACAAAAATGAAAATGACTATCACTCATAAACATAGTGTTTACTGTCCTGAAGCTATGTGAAACCAAAGAGTATTGTCAAAACAATATTCGTAGGGCTAAAATCTGTATAATTGCTCCCTCCTCCCTTTCATAGTCACTCATTTTGACCATTTGACGGACGAATTTAGTAAACCCAAAGACAATTTTGACTCTCGTGGTCTTTTTATTAAAAGAAATAAAAAAAAAAGACCAATTAAGAATCATGCAATTATTATTATTATGTAATAATTGAAGTAATCTTCAATTACTTGTACTAAGTAATTATTAAATTAGTTAAAAATGTTAAAATATTTATTATATTATTCCCTCATTTACATTCAATTAAAAATATACAACTATATTATTGTGAAATTCCACTATAACAAACTGGGTTCCTATTTTGGTGACTTAGACCATCCTCGAATCACTCGTGAGTGGGGGGGGGAGGGGAGGTGTGCATTAATTCAGACTCTAACCCTTCGTAGGACCCAATATCGTCGTTTTGATACTGCATCTTATAGTGTGACACTCTTGGATGGTAGCGTACAAGAATTCAATTAACCACGACACATTAGATAGAATAACGTGTTACGATGCAGAGCTATTATTTATCCCAAACAGCTGAGACATAAACCGAAAATAATCAGATCCGATTTGTGCCAAGTATTTATTTTTTGTTATTGTATGAGGGCCATGCCGTATTAGACTTAGTTTTACCACGTAGCAGTCAATCACTGCTACGGGGGAGCGGTCCGGATGGGATTTTGGTCCCGGTCTGTCGTGTGAGAGAGCAGTGCCGATACCACTACCCCAGCGGGCCGCACACCACACACTTTGACGAAGCAGTGTTCATATAATAATAACTCAACCACAAAGCATTTGTCATCCAAAATAATTTTTGACACAAGTAGGACATATTTTCAAACCGGTTTCTTTTATAAGGCCCTTTTTTCAATTACATATGCATTAGAACAACGGAGAACATCAAGGAAATTATCACCTAGTTCGAAAAGGAACAACATAAACATAAGGAAGAACGCTAAATACGCCCATAAGCAAAACAGTGTTTCATATATAAGAATGCATGCGCGAGGCAGCACATCTGTCTGAGAATCGAAGTCGAAAAGGAAATGTTCTTAATCAAAGCGACGAAAAATATAATGTCAAAATCAAAATCTAAATCGAAAAGACCAATTCAAAGTCCAACTTTAGAGCAATACTTCAAAGTACGTAAGTACGTTAAAAATTATGTCTAGCGAATAAACTACGTGAAGTCCACAATTCCACGATGGAAAAGAAAAACCGAAATCAAGTCTATAACCCTATTTAAGTGATACGTATTCTAGCGTGTTTTGTCAAAAATTGAAAATATTGGTGTTTACAATTATTCTCAAAAATTTACATGTGTGCTGATTCTTAAATTTGGCATTATGCAACAAGCACTGCAACATTTCTTATTTGCTCGGACGTTGTACAATAAACCCACAATGCTGTCAAACTTCCAAAATCTACATATCAGCGCGTTTCTATAAACCGAACTAACTTGCCGTAAAATCGAAACTCTAGAAAATTTTCATGCCTAGCCTCCGAACGAAAAACTTCCTCCAGTACGAATTCACTTTCGGGTAAAAAGGCCGGTATCGGAACATCGCTGGGTCGTATGTTGCGTATGTAGTAGTTCCCCGGAGCCAAAGGACATTTTGATGGTAAATTACTGCGTTTCTTTACGTAGTTGTAAACGGAATTCACTAAACGATCCGACTGGGGATTTCGTACGAAAAAACATAGATTCAGCGATCGCTTCAACAGAACGGTTTGAACAAGCTTGTTCAAGGCAACAGTATAGTAAACCGCTGTAAGCTAAGTTTAGTAAAAAGAAAATTAGTTATGTCAGTATTTGTATACTATATAGTATAAATAAGTGCAATGCAACAACATTTTAATTGGTACGACTCGTGCATCATTACCTTAATTTCTCTGACTTCACGAAACACTTCGATATCACAGTTCAGCGTTTGGTTGGCAGGCGAAAGCCCTGGCTGTAAGGCGCACGAAAGATTGACGAGCTTTCCATAACAATTTGATTCCATCTTTGTACCAACAGCTACTAGTCGTATCTGGTTCCAAGATAGGTGGAAAATAGATAGTTTCAAATTGTCATCAACCGTTTACTAGCAGTAAGATGACATTCGCTTACCTTCGGGGCACTGCTTGTTAGTTGAATGTTGTAAAACACTAGGCATGCAATCAGCGATACAACGGGCAATTGATGGGCCATGCTAGGCACACGAGAGAAGTACAGCTATTGAAATAATCATGCATTATATGGTTTGCTATACATATTTATAAGTGGCTGGTAATCAAAAGTATTGACATATACAGAGTAAATAAATAATAAGTTTAATTGCTTTATTGGGCACATTTATGTTATAAAGATCCAATTTAAGTCATTACATTACATTACATCCTTAATGAGGGAACATTGTGTATTGTATTTAGTTCGTTGATAGATTGTGTTTTCCTTTCCTCCGTGTAAAATGAAACGAATCTTAAGCGTATTCAATGTTTCTGAGTTAAGATGCACAGAAAACGAGCACATTCCCTTAACTTTAGCTAAACTGGTGTGGCGGAATGTGCTAAGGAAGTTTGAATTGAAATCCCTTCAATGAATGTTTCGTTACTTGTTAACTTTAACGTTAACGTTAACTTGCTAGATTTTTTGATACTACGTAGTGGGATAGTCAGTCTTCACTACGGGGAAACGGTCCAGATGGAATTTAATTCTCGATCGTGTTGTGGGATGATCGGCGCCACTGTACATGCAGCAGACCTTCTTACAAAACAGGGCAGAAGAAAATAGACAATCTAAAACATTACACTATCCTAGCACGACCTTTTTTCTTTGGACCAAAAATACCGTCCCCGACACATGCAACAAGAATCGATTCCAATGGCAAACCGTTTTCCCCGTCTCATTAAGCTCTCTACTGATTCATTGACATCTACTCCAAGACTGAAGAGACTTATTACGCCCTCGGATATTACACGTAAGCCCTCTTATGGAAAAATGGTGGTGATACCATCACAGATCAGTAACTCCTAGTCGATTGTTTGGGATACAAAAAACACACTTTCTATCAAAAACACAAAAGCACATCAAAAAATCATTCGATTCCTTTAAACGACCAGTACTTACAACTAATATTAAATAATAAAAAGAAATAAACTTAACAACAGTTCAAACCCGACTTCACTAACAGCAGTAGAAAGGACGAATGACTCAAAGTCCATATAAACTAACAAACCAACCAACCTGTTCCATTAAACATTTGATCGTTTAGTTTAACAGAGCGTGTAAAAGATTACAGCATGCGGTTGGATACACCAAGCGCATCGTTTGAAGAGCATCAAGTAGAAGTGAGTGAGGTAGCCCTAACGGCCCCGAAAGAAAGACCTTCAAGATATTGATAACGAATGCGTTTAACTCATTTGAGAGTGTATATCCATGTCCTGATAATACTCACACAGTATGCACATCTCTATTGAGTCCCTATGTGTGAATAATCTGAATATTTTAATATATCGGTGAGTTATTTTATGTTTCGTAATGACGGCCAGATCTTAGGATATCAGTGATAAGCGTTAATTGATTAGAATTGCTTCCAGTTCGTCAACAGGTAAATTATCATGATTGACGAAGCCTCAAATGTAAGCAAATTTATATTGTGTCTAATAACTCCTTATATTACAATGGATATGGATATTGGTAAGGTTCACCTTCACCGGAGGTCCCCTAGCATCCAAGTTAGCATCAGCTATTTTCGAAAGTACTAACTGAAGCATTGACAGTTTGAAGCTGCTTAAACCTTCCTTTTTCGGAAACCATCAACCATTAGCGCCTTTTCCGACTGACTACTACGTTTATCGTTCGATCGATTATTGGACTAAGTTACTAAACTTAAGCCATAGAAGCATGAATCGATCAATGCGTAGTATCGTTTGGTTATGCTGGTTTAGAGCGGTTAATAATTTAAAACGCCGGTATAATGGTGAATCAACAGCGGCCCTGTTAACTAATCCTTACTTACACAGGGGTGACGTACGGGAAGGTGATCGCACTTTTGAAGTCGTCCAAAACTTCACCTACCTTGGGTCAAAGGTCAGCACCGACAATATCATAGATGTTGAAATACGCGCTGGGGTACTGGCCGCCAAAAGGTCTTTCTACAGGCTGAGAAAACTTCTTCCCTCAAAGTCCGTAAAGTCCTTTTAGACCGTCCACATGGACAGAGGAAGCGTGATATGCCCAAACTGAGGTGGAGTTGATGCGTCCGCCACGAAGGCCGGGAAAATGAATTGGCAGACGAAGGCGCTCGACCGTGGGCGGTTTAGAAGACTTATGCAGGAGGATAAGACCGCGAAGCAGCGCCAGATAAGTAAGTAAGTAAGTAAGTAAGAATGATGAATTTGATTGTGAGAATTTATCTGTGAGCTACGATTCTTGGGCTAGCATAATTATGGAGATAACTCCGTCATAATATGGGGAGTGCTTTCCAACAATGATGAGAGTAATTTGGCGACTTTTTCAACTTATCAGACAGGTCTGACTACTGCTGGTGAGATCCCATTCTTCATGCCACTTGTGACCTTGACGTGGTCTAGTTCGCCACTGAAACATCACTCTGGTTTGGCCTGGAAGGTTCCATCATACTTCACTGTCCCAGGAAATGTTAAGGAGCTTACACGTCATCGACAAGATTGTTCATCTTTCATCCAAATTCAAAATCTTGAACGAAGTTTTTATTTGAAGAAACCAGTGTCTTTAGACTACTCCCAGTAGTCTAAAGTAGTTAGAAACCAGTGAGTTTAGAAGGAAAAACTATGTTGTTGAACATGGATATTTAAAGATGACGTGGATCGAAGTTGGACTGATGCAGCTAACAGTAGGGGGAAAAACACAAACATATAAAAAGGATTGATGAGGAGCTAAGGTTTTATTTGTATCCTGAACAATGCAGTGTGATAAACAAAACAGTATCAATCATCTGGTTGCTATACTACTTCTATAGGCAACTGTTACTATTGATTGCTGGGCAGTATATTTTCAAAAACGCGCACCAGCTTTCCGTACAATCGAAACGAGGCCGTAATTTCCTGCCTAATTCCTACGTAGTACGCTAGCTCCACCATAAATTCGGTCTCGGGCAGCAACGCTGGTAGGGGCATATCCGCCAACTTCAAGTTGTGCATGTAGTAGGTATCAGCAGGGATAGGACATTTAGAGGGCAGATAGCTACGCTGCTTTATGTAGTCGAAGATGCTTTTCACCAAACGGTCGGATCGCGGATTGCGAAGGAAGAAACAGATGTCGATCGAACGTTTCAGCAGCGCATTCTGGATGGTGTTGTTCAGTGCAACAACATGGTACGATACAACAAGCTGGATTGCGGCAATTGATTTGGTTATTAGCAAACGTTTCTGTAGCTTCGCATCGCGCTACTTACCTTCAAATCGGCCAGATCGCGCTTGAGTATTATGTTGAAGTCAAGCGACTGGTTCGTCAAAGATTTGGGATTGTGGAAGGTGTACGACACGTTAAATATTTTGAAACTATTTTTCAACTCTACCCTGGTGCCGAATATTACAAGCTGCAAGTAGATACACTATATCACTTAGTAATTGTGCATGTTTGTAGGTGAAGCGAACCTTACCTTCACGAACGCATTCGTGCGTTCCACACGGAATGCGAAAAACAAACATGAAAGGAGCAAAATGGGTCCCAAACACTTCATGTTTACTGGAGGCGTGCAAAAAATGGACTAAAACCCCAATACACCATTGTGTGAATGATCATTTGCAACCGGCGTGGCAATATCATTCCCTTATTTAGTATATTTTTAGAGTGCGGTTATACACACACTGATGTAATTATAGATAAAACATTTAACTACCGTCAAATCCAGCTATTATTCGCTGCTCAGTTGTTGTTGTTTGATTATTTTATAGAGACTTTGGGCTCTATAGCCTCATTCGCCTCTTTTCGCTGCTCAGTGATTAGTTGCAATGTTGTGTGATCGTACCTCTTTGTTAATTTCCTAATTAAAAGCTTTTGGTTTCTTTTTTCCATGCATAAAATGCTTTTTATTGCTAGCATTAATGGAAATTAAGATCTTTTTTTTCTATTAAAAACACGAAAAACGTTTCTGCTGGTCAAAACAATTAAAGACTTCAATTAAAATATCGTTTTACGGAATAAAATAGGGTGAAACGCATGAAAATATCATCTAAATGTTTTATGAAAATACCATCTAAAGAGTTTTTACAAACACATAATTGTATGTAATTTTCTATTTCAAGCACAACTATTTAAAATTAGACCTTTAAATAACTTATGCAATCCTTGTCGGACTTATGCCATTTAATCGATTAAAATAAGATGTTTTCAAATATTCGCATTAACTTGCCGTACATGCGAAGCTCTACCATCGTTTCAGAGCGCACGCCTGAAAAATATACCACCTCTAGGAAGAAATCCGTCTCGGGCAGAAAGGCAGGAATCGGTATGTCGGCCAGCTTCAGGTTGCGCATGTAGTAGCAGCCGGGAAGAAACGGACATCTCGTTGGGATGTGGCTGCGCGCATTGATGTAATCGTACATGCTCTTTACCAAACGGTCCGATTTGGTGTTCCTTAGGAAGGAGCAAAGATCAACCTGGCGCTTAAGTAGAACGGACGAGACGGTACCATTTTTCGTCATACCGTGGTAAACCAGTAGAAGCTACACATATAAGAGGTTACTGGTTACTAGTGTCACACATACCTTTCAAAATTATTACCAAACATAAGAACATAACACATACCTTCATGTCCTTGATTTTTTGCTTAATTTCTATTTGGAACTCGATTGACTGGTTTGTGACTGAAGTTGGTTGATGGAAGACGTAGGAAATGTTGAAAAAATTTATGTTAAAATGAAAATCTATTTTACTGCCCACCGGCACCATCTTAAGCCAGAAAGAGAAGAGCAAACCAAAAATTATTATTACGAGTGATGCAAAGTGCCATCAAGCGAGATCAGTAGAACGTTTCCTTACCTTTACGATTGCGTGTGTTGTTGGCAATGATAGATGCAGAACGACAATCAGACAGAGAAACATCGATAACGAACTCTTCATGTTTACTGCGGAGAAGAATGTCTTTCTAGAACGCATTGAATTGGTTTTATATCGACTATTCATTAAACAAAGATCAATCCATCAGCAAATGATTGCAAAATTTCTCCTAAAGGATACATTAAGATGCAATTGAGTAGATTGTTTAATTATATTTGACTGTATAAAATTTTAATTTAAACAATTTTGAAAAATTAAAAAGTCTATCCATCATTATTTTAATGGTATGGAAACGTTACGTACAGAAATTTTCCTAATTGGAGAGAAGATATACAGCAACGATTGAGGAAAGCCGCTTTGAACAATACACGCAATACTGTGAGTTTAATACCATTGTGAATTTGAAATATATTTACTCATTGATTATTTTTCAACTCATTTTTGAGTAGATAAAACAAATTTAAAATTGCAGATTACATACCCTATGCATTCGTTCATTTTGTGAGTGATCATTTTGAAGGAATTGCCTAATTATCACCAATCGGAAATATTTAACTCTACTTTCTCATACGCATAAAGTTTGAAAAAGAGTAAAGAGTCAAAATTGGAAATTCAAGAAAATGCCGAGAAAATTTTCAAAACATTGTTAAATATTACATAAATCAGACAAAGACTTTTTGCTGCTATCTTACATACTTTAAAAACTAGAAAAACCCTATTCACTATTGAAAATGTAGAATAACTTGGCTCGTATCTTTGCATGTAATCTAACAGAACAGCAATCAATTTGAAAAGTATTCGAAAGAACTAAACAACTAAACGGTAATGGAAAATACTATTTTGTATCACTTGTAAAGTATAATACAAATTTGTAGAAACTGCATTTTAATAAATTTTTATTTTGCCTGTCTGACTAATTAATATTTTCTACACCTTCATTCGCACAGAGTTTATATTACAGTTTTTTTTTTTGCAATCGATCATTTGGTTTGCTGACCGTATCATTATATAAAAGGCACAAGGTGAACTACACGAATAACAACAAGCAATGCGACCGACAAGGATATCACCGTTTATGAAATTTTCTTGGTATTCAATAACTTATACGGAAATAGTCTCAGTTCGTTGAATTGTACTATTCGTTCTCTTCTCGTTATTTCTCAATTATGAATGACAATAAAGCACGGTGTTGTAGTCTTGAATCTTTTGTCACAACTCTAATAATGGAAATGCCACTAAACGACGCAATTGAAGATACGTAACTATACGCTAGAAGTATATTTGCAGCATTTATATATTTAGAATATGTATGAGTGAAAATAAAAATCAGTTATTCCATCATATTGTTACTCGATATCATGATATCTATATCCGGATTGTGATTACTGATTTTAAATAATATAATTATCACTCAGCCCGGTCCGCCTGCAAAAAAATTAATGAAATAAATACGCATACGAGCTAATATAGCCATTATTTCTCATTACAACAATTGACGGTTATTTATTATACCTTTTATGTCAGCTATCTGAACAGTTTGTCGATTAGGCGCATCAGTTTGCCATAGTACCGAAACTCAACCAGTGGTTCCGATCGTACCTCCGAGCGATAGATCAGTTCGAATATAAACTCGGCTTCCGGCAGAAACGGCGGTATCGGAATGGTGGCCGGCTTTAAATCACGCATATAGAAGCTGCCGGGACCGAAAGGACATTTCGTCGGCATGTTGCCATTGTCCTTTACGAGCTGGTACACCACGTTCACCAAACGGTCCGATTTGGGATTGCGCAAGAAAAAGCAGAGATCCACGTGCCGCTTCAGCAGCGCATTCTGGGTGGTAACATTCTTCGGGCCACTGTAGTACGCCAGTACCAGCTGATTCGGAGGAAAACAGACGCAATTGTGCAGAATCTATACATGCGTTACACTTGACAGCCGGGGCTTACCTTCATGTCCTTAATCTGTCGCGTAACTTCGACCTCGAAATCGATCGTCTGATCAACCAAGCGTTTCGGGTTGCGGAAGGTGTACGATATGTTAATGCTTCTAACGTTATTTTTCAACTCAACCCTGTTTCCAATGGCAACTAGCTGATGATTAAGAGGAGGGAAAAATGATTAACAAACAAACAGCCGTTTGAAGGTTTCGGTGATTTTTTAGCGCCAATAGACGATTACCTTCACGAAAGCATTCACCAGTACGGAATTAGTTATAGACAGTGCATATGTGATATACACGATTATTTCTGATAGCCGCATGTTTAACGCACAGCGATGAATTGTAGAATAAAAATGTAAACATCGTTATGGAGCTGTAGGCTCACTTAACGCATATGTTTAATTACACAAAAACGGAGGATGTGCCATTTGCTAACGCACCGTTTCGTATTCGGGAAGCTGTGAATTAATAGCCATGGTTTGCAGTGGTTGATATGCCATTGAATATGACAAATGGTTTATATAAAATATTAAGAATTTTGATGAAAAATATTTTTATTTCATTGTACAACATTTATCTCCCTAAGTCATAGAATATGGCATAGTTTGTTACATGATCAGTTATATTACTATTGTAAAATGCGGATGGATTTTGTTATTAATTCTATACGCCTGAAAGTATAGACTTTAGCGTTTTTTTCTGTTATTCCAGAATGACAGCTTATAAATCGAACTTATACCTAAATTTAATCTAGATTGCGATTCACTTATAGATAACATTTTTAATCTATGTCTGTTTGAAGACATTACTTTCTCCGAACCGCAAAAAGGCACCTTATCCCGGGTGTACTCGGTTAGGCTTTGACGTTATTTTGTAACCATTGCTAACGAAGCAGGATAGGAAATAATTTTGAGCTAGCAAAGCAAAAGTCTTTGGTTTGTCAGGTAATAAACTCCTGATAGTGTGCAATGTACATTTTGATAAAATTTGATAAATAATTACAGCGTTGGCATCGATTATCAGGTTTAAAACAACCAAATTAGTTACCGTAATGAAGCAGGATTTGAAAAATTTAATATAATTTTAAACAATGTAAGCAAACCCTGCATCGATTGAAATAATTGCTCATTGTTACATTTATCTTTACTGCCTACCGTGGAAATTTTTTAGAATCTATGATCGCTTCAAATTGTAAACATTTTATCATTTAAAAAAATAATTGTTTGACATTGTCTTTTGTTATTCAGAAACCACCAATGCTTCCATCGTTTAATAATTTTATTTTAATTTTCTAAATCATTCTCTTACTCTTTCGCATTCTGAGAGGACAACATTTTGTTCCTTTTAAAACTAACACGACGCAAACACGAGTTCGATGGATAATCGTTACACTTTGATCAGTTGACCATACCATCGTGAAGTTAGCAGCATCTTTGAAGGATTACCGTCCAGCAGGTTAATGTCTACGCGAAAGTAACTGGCGGGCAGAAACGACGGTACGCGTGTTCTTTCAAATGTAGCGTTCCGAATGTAGTACGTGCCGGGGCGTATAGGACATTTGGTTGGAAGGTTGCTGCGCTGCTTGATTTCCAACAGTATATAGTGCAAGAGTCGATTCCGGGTTGGATGCTCGAGGAATTCACACACATTGAGCGTATTGTTGTACAGTGCCGTCTGCAGCTCCCCGTCCTTCGAGTGGATCCAGAAAACTCCATTGATCTGAAATGGAAGAACAGTGAGAACAGAGAGAAAGTGACCTGACATCCAATTTGAATAAAATTTCATATTTGCCTTGAGCTTTGGTAAATCTTGACCAAAAATAATTTCAGCGTTAACTCCTGATAAACCTGTAGGACCATATCGGCTAATATTTCCCTTCGCACGGATGATTGGAGGAGAATCGTACATTTCTCCCCTTACTATCTTAATCACGTTCTATGGAAGTAACGAAATAAAAATTTATTCGAAACACGCCAACAATCTTTTAAACATACGTTTAGTTCAATTCTAACTTACTCTCTTTGAACCGTACGCGCTCCACACCACATTTCCGATGAAACACCAGAGCAGTAGCGATTGAATACTAAATCTTAAAATGGTAGACACATTGAACATCGGTACACGACCGTAGAGCAATCGGTTTACTAGCGTGTGGTGCGTAACAGGCAGTTCCGTACTTGCCATCCAATAAAATTGTTGTAAAGGCATTGTAGTGATCAGACTACTGAGTTTTAATTCACATAATACCGAGTGCTTTATTGGAAACTTAGAATTTTGATTAAATAAATCATTTAGATTATTGATATATTTGCAATGGCTGGTTACATCATGCTAAATGTACATGAAGTACGGGACAATTCAATAAAAAGTATACATTTTAAAAACCCTAATTTGTACAATATCTTTCGTCCATAATTTGACACAATTTTAAATTAAATTTCGGTAATTTTGGTTTATTCAGCATGAAGTTAGGAAAAATGTCTTTAATTATTTTATGATTATATTTTATGGTAAACTGATTAATAATTATTACTTTATTATTAAATTTCCTGATGGCCAGGCCGTATGCCTTACAAGCTATACTTAAAATATAAAATCAAATGATAAGGAGACATTTCCTTCTCCTTGTGATGTTATACACCTTATTCCGGGAGAATTCGGAGGTGATTGCATTCATTGAGAATGCTACAATATTTGGAGACCAAATGTAATGGGTCCGTAAATGCTTCCTGCTAGCTGGAGCGGAGTCTAACCATCGAAATAGACATAGGCGAATTTTCTCAAAAAGAAAATCATACATGAAAAATCGTCCGGTTGTCAACGTGTAGATCAGTATTGCAAAAATTTTCGCACTGTCTAATGTATTATTTCAGCACAATTTTTAATATAAACAATTTAAATTTATTTATTTATTTATTTATTTATTTATTTACCGCTTAATTGCTCGCCTTAGAAGGTTTAACAATATAAAGTACTTGCAAACTAATTATAGACTAGCCTAATCATAATCAAAATGACATAAAACAATGATCAAAAGGACAGAAAAGCATTATAGTAAGAAATGCATCACAACGGACAAGCTAAATGCTGACATTAAGGCACAGAACTGATTCTACTGGCTTTGATATTAATGGATGCGTTAAAGTCGATGTATTGGTAAAGTTCATTTAAACATTTAGACATGACCACCATCGGATTGTTGGCTAAGTAATTGGATCTACGACGATCGATCGCGATCAATTGCTGTTGCCTTGTCGAGAAACGGGGCACAAGGAAAGAGATTCTTGATAATAATCTAGGAGCATCTATTTCGTTTTTTATCAGTTTTGCCATGAAAAGAACCTGACAATTACGTCGTCTAGTTTCAAGAATGATTGAAAAGTATCTTCATTACACATTTTAATGCTCCATTATTATTAATAATGCGCAACATAGACAACTTCCTAGTAAATAAAACATAACAGCAAACAATGACCTGAGCAAATACAAGTCCAAGACATTTCGATTTGATCTAATCAAATTATTTTACTCATGCTGTTATCCAAGAATGAGTTGAAGCACAAAGACGTACGGTACGACTTTTATCATATCCATATCACAAACCGCCCACAAACTCAGTTGCCGAATGCAACCAGCTGATCGAAACGATCGTACAGATGCTTCGTAAGATCG
>KB663611.1:2939374-2967351 GCA_000349025.1 Anopheles minimus | reverse complement strand
TAAAAACGGTTCAAACGGATTGATGTAAATGTTGAATTTGAAATTGTTGCAAACAGCTCACCTTAACGAAAGCGTATGTGGTTGCCGAAACAAGACAAAGAACCACAATGGAAGAAAGACAAGTTAAGAACAAATTCTTCATGGTAACTGCAGACGGATTAATGGTTGGATACATGGAGAGCAATTTCGATTTTTACTAAATACTGTTTTTAAATAATATTAATTGCACAAAGAGAAATATTAATTACTCTAGCAGCAAATTACTTAATGAGGAAAGATAACCCATGCTTGAAAAGGGTTAGTAATTATGCACTTTATCAAAATGTTATACTGTCAAAGAATTGATATTGGTGTGTGTTTAAATATATGTTAGAAAGAACCTGCTAGAAGTTTAAAACTATATTTTAAAATTCATTTATTGTAAAAGAGGTTCGGGTGGAGGCGCGAGCGAATTTTGTGAATATTGGAAGTTTAACGTTGAAGACAAAATGTTCTCTGTGATATTTATACTTGGCCTGTATAATTGATACGATCCGTCATGAGAGTGAAGTTTACCACAAACAGTTGGAGCGAATTTTCTGATGCCAATATATAGTTTTTCGATTGAATTGAAAATATCATGTATTTTGTGGACTTTTACACCCTAAAGCAACATGAGAGGAAACATTATTTTCGTCCATTATGTGCCAACTATCATAACTAATATGTGCCGAAAATCAACATACCACCTTCTCTGATTCGTGTGTGATTTAATTGTTTTGGAAATCGCAAATATCGGCGTTAGTGATTAAACTGGCGATGTTAGGCATTGATTGACATGGCGATGTTGTTAGGCATTGTGATGATGACGATAATATCCAAAGGCCCCCGAAAATAGTTCCTACTTTTCAGTGATTTTTCGTTTCGCCGTTTTCCACAGTTCTCTACACTTTTTTTACCATAAGTTCTTTAGTTTAGCGATGCTTTTTTCATTTCAGGTTTTTTACTACCAACATACTTGCAAATTTTGATAAGTTTTTTTTGTTATAACAAAAATAACGACTAAAACAGGAATTTTTAAAATATATGTAAAGATTTACTGAAATTGCTGATGGGATAGTGGTATCGACGCCAGTCGTTGTCAAGGACCGGGACCAAAATCCTAACTGGACCGTGCCTCTGTATCAAGAACAAGGTATCCGGCTCCGTAGTAAAATAAAAAAAAACTTAAATATATAATTTGATAAATAACTGTTTTTGTTATTGTTTGACGGCCAGGCAGTAAGACCGGCATCGATGCCACTATCCCACCGCGCCGCCCCAAATAGCTTGTGATAATGTGATAAAATAGCTTCAGATAAAACTCGAAAAGCCGAAGGAACAGACGAAGGTTATGGATAAAAAGCCCACACAGCCTAAGAAGACGACGGAAAATTTGGCAAAAATTCGGTCGGGTAAGCGGCATCCTGAAGGCATCCTCGTGAAGTAGAAGGATTCGACATCTTATGTCGACATTTTAAAGGGTCTCCGCACGAACGAGTCCCTCAGTGAGGTAAAGCAACAGGTCACCAAGGTTCGCTGTGCGCAGAATGGTGATCTGTTGATCGAGCTAAAGCGGGGTGAATCGGCGAACGTAGTGGCGCCGACCCTCGTGGAAGCATTGAAGGACATGGCCAAGCTCAGGCCCTTGACTTGCATGAACTGCGGTGACGAAAGGCATAAGGCTTAGTGCCTGGATTGTGCACGGATGCTCGGACCATAGGGCAATCCTATACCAGCTAGGACAATAATTTTATAACCTAGCCCAAAGGTCACAAAGTGCTCAAGGCTGCTTCAAGACATCTTTCTTTAACGATGAGGCTCTTGCACTTCAGTTAAACCATGCTGAAGTGTTGGATGCAGAGAGCCTCATCAGAGTCCTTAAGGACAACAAGCAGAAGCTGTTCAGCGAGCTCATTGAGCATGCCGATGAAAACCCATTTGGCCAGGCCAACAGGATCCTGACAAAAGTTCTGAAGGTTAACCGTACCCCAATGGAACGGGACCTTTCCCGAGTAAAGAGGATCGTAGAACACTTGTTCCCAGAACACCCTACGGTATATTGGCCCCACTATGAGCCGGAGAATAATGACTGCTCCCACACCAGTGAGAGTGGAGGTGAAAAGGGCTCAGGGAAAGGAGTTTAAACCTAAAAAAGCGTCTGGGTTGGATTGTATCCCCAACCCTGCAGTGGCTACGGCCATGCAAAACTTCCCCGAAATTTTTCAGGGGGTCTACCAAAAGTCCCTCGACACGTGGAAGTTCCCGACAGAGTCGAAGCGACAGCGTTTCGTGCAGATCCCTAAGCCGGGCAATCCACTCGATGATCCAAGCTCTTTTCGACCAATATGCCTGATCGATTCCCCAGGCAAGGGTCTGGAGCGAGAGATTTGGGAGAGAAACAGCGCTAGTTGGCTTGCCATTGCTGAGACGCTGCAGAAGAGCAAGGTACCTAAATATCTGTATGATATTGTAGGGGACTACTTTAACAACAGAGTTTTAGTCTATGAGACGTCCCAAGCCGTCACACGAAAAGTAACAGCGGGTATATCGCAGGGCTCAGTTCTTGCACCGATCCTGTGAAACTTAATGTACAATGAAGTCTTGTCGCTCCAACTTCCATCAGAAGCGACAATTACTGGGTTCGCTAACGACATTGTACTGACGGTTCTGGATAGTACACTACCCCAAATGTATGGGATATTGTACGAATGATGCCTAACCGTTGGGGTCCGCGAAGTAGCCGCCGTAGGGTGAAAGCCTCGACCGTCACTGCCATAGTGCGGTTCAACTTCTGTGTGGGCGTCCGCTTTGAGATTTGAGAACCGCCGACAGTTTGTAAAAAGGTTCTATCGAATACGAATCGTGTAATTAGTGCCTTCAGCACTACTTCGTGCATCGTGTGTAGTGGCATGCGTGATCCCACTACACATTCTTATTTTGAAAGCCTCCAGGGTGTACTACCAGCACTTGGATCCATCCATCCATACACAGGGATGGACGAGGGACAGTCCTTCAACGTACATATCGAGGGAACGATTAATAAAGCTAATAGAAACCTTAGCTTTACTATTCGCTCATCATCGGAAATTCGTGATCCTTTATTCCTGAAATTCCACTACTGCTGGATCCATAAAAGATCCATTCTTTTATCCTTGATTCCTCTGAATGCTCCCTCCCGGCGTCTACAAGACAGACCTCTACTAATTCCTAATTCCTGTCGGCCTTCAACGACTTATATCATCTTGTGGACTTCGGTATACCTGTCTCCCGTTTTCGATCTCGACTGCGTGATACCCCTTACGTTTCTTAGGTTAAATCACAGTTGCTAAACCCCCGAAAATAATAATAATAATATCAATAATAGTAGTAATAATAATAAGACACGACACGGGAAAGGAGGTTGACCACATGCAGGAAGTTTGTAAAGAAAAAATCAAATTACTTTATGCTCTGGCTAATTAAATATGTCGGTATTCAGCTGGCAAATTCCTATGTCAATAACATTCCACTGCTGTGTTGGGCTTTATATGGTTATTCCTTGAAATAAGATATTCTGGATTACTCTCACTAACTTGCCGTACAATCGAAATTCAACCAATTGTTGGGTGCGTGCTCCAGAGAAATAAATAAACTCCAGAATGAAATCGGTCTCGGGCAGAAACGCAGGGACTGGTGCGTCATCCAGCTTCAGATTGCACATATAGTAGTGTCCCGGACTACACGGACATTGTTCTGGCATGTGGCTGCGTACTGTGAGGTAGTCGTAGATGCTCTTCAACAAACGGTCCGAATTGCGGTTCCTCAAGAAGGAGCACATGTCTACCTGACGCTTGAGCAAAACGGACGATACGGAACCATTTCTCGTCAGGCCGTGAAATAGAAGTAAGAACTAGATGAGAGATGCTACAGGTTACCTAAGATTGATTTGAACAGTTGCTTGTCAATAGTGCTTACCTTAACATCCTTCAATTTTTGTTTAATTTCAATGTTGAACCCAAGTGACTGGTTACCGACTGAATTTGGTCGAAGAAAATTGTACGAAATGTTGAAAAGTCTTTCGTTATATTTTAAAGCTATTTTGCTGCCGACCGGAATCAGCTGAAGTGATAAAAATAGAAGAAGAAAAAACGCTTTTTAATAGATGGTCCGTTAAAAACGGTTCAAACGGATTGATGTAAATGTTGAATTTGAAATTGTTGCAAACAGCTCACCTTAACGAAAGCGTATGTGGTTGCCGAAACAAGATAAAGAACCACAATGGTAGAACGAAAAGCTGAAAACGAATTCTTCATGGTAACTGCAGACGGAATAATGGTTGGATACATGGAGAGCAATTTCCTTTTCTACTTAATACTGTTTTTAAATAATATTGATTGCTCAAAGAGTACTATTAATTACTCTAGCAGCAAATTACTTAATGAGGAAAGATAACACATGCTTGAAAAGGGTTAGTAATTATTATTATTTTTTTGTTATTGTATGACGGCCAGGCCGTATTAGACTTAGTTTTACCACGTAGCAGGATAGTCAATCACTGCTACGGGGGAGCGGTCCGGATGGGATTTTGGTCCCGGTATGTCGTGTGAGAGAGCAGCGCCGATACCACTAAACCACCGGGCCGCCCCGGGTTAGTAATTATGCAAATTATCATAATGTTATATTATCAATGAATTGATATTGGTGTGTGTTTGTACTATTCCAGAAACTGTCGAAAAAATATTGGCTCTATTAAAAATTCGTTATTGATTTTTATAGGTCGTTTTTCACAGTTCTCTATACTTTTTTACCATTTGTTCTTTAGTTTAGTTATGCTTTTTCCATTTCAGACCATTTACTCCCAACATACATGCAAATTTTGAAAAGTGTTTTATTTATAACAAAAATAACGACTAAAACAGGAATTTTGAAAATGTTTTAAAAGATTTATTGAAATTGCTGATGGGATAGTGGTATCGGCGCCAGTCGTCGTCAAGATAGACCGGGACCAAAATCCTAACTGGACCGTGCCTCTGTATCAAGAAGTAGGTATCCGGCTACGTGGTAAAATTGAAAAACTTATATATAAAATTTGATAAATAACTTTTGTTATTGTATGACGGCCAGGCAGTAAGACCGGCGTCGATACCACTGGCCCACCGGGCCGCCCCAAATAGCTTGTGATCAAAAAAACTTCCAATATCCCAAATAAATGTTAAATATACAATTAAAAATATCGGTTTAAAACATGGTTTAGAAAAATAGAGCAAACAACTTATTTAATTAACTAATTTTATACGATGTTTAATACACCAATTGACACAAAAGAATATTTTTTCGAAGTGTTCATATAGTTATATTTCGACCCTAAAACATTTTTTACAATAAGACACGCAATAATGGGAAGATACATAAAACAAAAATACGCGTTGCAATACGTTTATCTATCCTATTCGTCCTATATTTATTAACCCATTCGTCCTATTCGTAGAACTATTGAAAGATTTGAACCACTGATCGGATCGTCATCACATCGTGGATTCTGGTGAAGATACTAGAGCATCAGCTTCACCATCTCTTCATGGTTCTCAGGCAGCATAAGATAGTATAGCCAGAGTTCGACTTTACAACGCAATGAAATCTTTTAAAATGTAGGTCAAGCTTAAGATAAAAATGATCAACCTCTACTTCCAGTTGATGTTTGATGTGAAACTTCACCATCCTATATCGGTAAAAAAGATGTGTATGCTTATGTGTTAGTTCTTGATTATTGTTTATGAGGCGAGAGGTACTAAGAATTCCTCTAAAGCTTTAATTAAATGAGGTGCGTTGCATTAGGTAAGTTATAAAAAATATAAAAAAATTGTTTATGTGTAGTTTTGTATTGATTCCAGTTGTTTTATTAGGAAATCGATGTTTTCTAAAACTAAATCAACAGAAGATATATAATGTAAAATCTTGACCTATGATTTGTCAACTAAAAAGTGTTGTTGACTCCTTATAGTTCATTTTAACTTGTTAGCAGCTATATCAATTCCTTCGTGCCATTAAAGGCGTACACATAACAATACGCAGCAAATAATGACCGGGGTTAATATAATTCCACGTCGATTACTATTTTGAAACATCTTATATTACGCATACTGTTATCTTCCTTCAACAACGTTTTGAAGCACAAAGACGTACGGTACGACTTTTATCATATCCATATCACAAACCGCCCACAAACCCGGTTGCCGAATGCAACCAGCTGATCGAAACGATCGTACAGATGCTTCGTAAGATCGAGCTGAGGTTCGTCGATTGTTTCTCGGGAAGTTCCGTTATCTCGAGTGCTCGTGGTTCTTAAGACATGTGAGGGTACGCGTAAGCGATCACGCGCTAACTTACGATGGTCTGCGTGGGTTTAGAGTACGAAATGGGATAGATCGGTGTGGCAAGAATAAACGATGTTATTCTAACGCGTTCGTTCAACCTCATTTGTGGTGTTGAGCTGCTGGTGTGTGGTTGGTTCGCGGTTAGTAATTGGAAGTGTAGAGTCAATATTTGCGAACGAAGTATTCAACTGTATACAGAGGAATTAAGAATGCAACAGCGTGTAAATCTAGTGTTTATGCTATTGTTGCTGCTGGAAGTAAGAGACGTAAGATCACGGGTGTACATTGAAAGTACATCGGAGAAGTTGACAGATTTGTTTTCGCTAGTGGAGAAGCAAAACCAAAGTGATGGATCTTGTAAGAACCTACGCGAAATGTTCTGGCTAGCTTCAATATGAAGAGTTCTTTATCTCACTGTCTCACAGTCTGCACCATATCTCTTCACCGTGATCTAACGATCATGCAACCATTGCTGCTTCAACCAGGTACCGAACAGTTTGTATGGCCTCAACTCAACAGTACTATCATCAGTCTTGATTACGGTCAGTCGGTGGAATTGTTCTGTTCCCACGGATTTCGCAAGGGTTCCCCTGGTGGAAAGTCCAAATCAGTCACGCTCACCTGCGAAGCGGATGGTAAGCTTGGATATCAGTCCGAGCAGTACAACATTTCGGAGTTTACCTGCCAACAGCCCGTGTTCCACGTTGCCGAACGCACCGATGCTCATTGCTACGACAACGGAACGATTGTGCGGGTCGGGTTCAGTGTAGGAGCGGATCGGTTCGTAAAGTTGTACGAAGTGTGCTTCGACGAGACACAGCTCCGGAGTCATTACGTCAAACATAAGCTAACACCTCACAACGACCATCACCAGCGATCAGTGAAAAGACCATCATTTATACAGGGTAATTTCTTTGGAGCGCTGAAAATGGCCGCACTGTACAAGTACGCGACACAGCATGCAACGCTAGCACGCATCCTTGGCTCATCGGTCCGTGCGGACGCACTGTTGGATAATAAAAAGGGCCTGTTCTTTGCACGCGGTCACCTGGCTGCAAAGTCGGACTTTGTGTTTGGTTCGCATCAACGGGCCTCCTTCTGGCTTATGAACGTAGCACCACAGTGGCAACGGTTCAATGGTTTCAACTGGCAACGTATCGAAACGGGCATTAAAGCGTACGTGGCCGCAAACGATCTCCGACTGACGGTTTATACCGGCACGTACGGTGTGCTGAAGCTGCTAGACGGAAATGGTAATGCGCAGGAAGTTTTCCTCGATTTCGATCCGAACCGTGACCCAGCTGGCAGAGTTCCGGTCCCGGCACTGTTCTACAAGGTGCTGCTGGACGAGGAAAACGATACCGGATACGCATTGATTGGTGTGAACAATCCGCATGCAAGCCCGGAAGAGATCGCTGAAGTTTATTTGGTGTGTAAGGACGTCAGTAATGAGATCCGATGGTTACGTTGGGATCGTAACTCAATTGCAGATGGCTATGTGTATGCATGTGATGTGAATGAGTTTAACCGTGTAACAGGCCATTTGGTACTGGATCATCCTGTAGGTGGATTATTGGTTTGATGAGATGTTACGGGATAAGAGTTTTTTGGTGTGATCTATTCCGTTAGCGCGGATATGAGAATATAGCATGCGGAAGACATTTGAAATTATTTAGAAAATATCATAGATGATAAATTGAAATCATATTTTACGTTCCTCGAAAGGCTCGAGCTCAGGTTTAACTAGTATGATGAAGCTGGCATTCCGTTACCCAATGGATTAGTTTCAACTGAAGTTTCAAATTAAAAACAATGCTCGAATGACTAATTTCTACATAACAAATCGCTGTGAAGTATGCGATTCGCATGACATTTCTTCATATTTTCGGTGATAATTTAACCGTATGTTAAAGCAGTTCGAACAGAGTGCCTAACATAACGCGAGTTAAAAAAATATATACTAGCGATTTCGGATACGACAAAATTCGAACTTACTTCGTGGACTGCTAAATCAAGAGTGCTGATTTATTTTAACTATTGATACTTTATTGGGATAATGAAGAGGGATAGCGTATGGGTAGGGTGGACGGGGAATAGGTGATGGTGCTGGCTTAGCAATTCGGTTGCTAAGCCTTCTGCTGCTGACGGTGCTGATGTAGGTTCTATGGAAGTTAAATGCTGACGACGCAGGTATCGTCGATGAACGATCAATGTGTTAACTCGCGCAAGAAAATACTTAAATGTTCACAATTACGTTTCGGTTCAAGATCGCGAGCCTGCAAGAGACCAGGTCAACTAGTAAATTAGCATAAGTCCATAGAAATTAAACGATCAATGCAACAAGATCGGTTATTTAATGCAGAATAAAATAGGCCAAGGTACAGTCTTTACACGATAAGCGCGAGTGGTCTACCTTCGGTTGGGTTTATATCTTTCACCTTCCGTATCCCACGAACAAGTACCGTTCGTATGATTTTCTATCACCATACGCCGCTGCTCGAACATACTCTTCGTGATAGTATTGCGCTTCCGCACGTATTCGATTAGCACATCCGAATCCAACGGTCCGGTAACACGATCCGTGCCCCTTTTCATCATTTCGAATCCATCCTTACCGTCGGCAAGGTACGACGGTGCAGCGACGTAGTAAAACTGTTGCTTATCCAGTCCCTTCATCGATCCATCGGCACCGATCACTTGGATGCTTTTCACGCGATCATTACGTTGCTTCGACAAATCGACTACCACTGCCAGGCCGGACACCTGCACCGTGTTAAGCCGGTACTCATCGTCCAGCGTGAACGAATGATCGATTGCGCTCCAAAGATCAGCACCGCTCAGCTTTATCAAGTCGACCGACGATCCGTACGGAGCGGCCTCGATCGCCAGTCCGTTAGTGATTGCTAAAATGAAAAGAAAACAAAAGAATATACTTTTCCAACATGACAAATTTAACAGTTTTTACCTCCTTTATTGATCGGATTCCGGAAGTTTCCCGCCTGCACGACTGCTACCGCTCTAAACGTCCCGTTCGAATACTTGAATTACACCAAACAGTAAAAGAAAGTAAATTTCCACAGTAACTTTGTATCCGCTTGTACTTACCTTATCCGCAAATGCATCGGCAATCAAATCGCCCAATGTACACTCACACCAACGGCACGATTCGCGATCCAGAAACACTTCACTCTGTCCGATAACTTGAGTGCCAAGACGCTTCACCTCGTCACGCCACGGTTTCAGTGCCCGCAGTACGTCCTCATCCTGTTTGACCGTGTTGTTCATGTAGATTGGATATCCTTCCCATCGCTGCACCTCGCCTTTCTTATCGAAGTATACTGTCAACCGTCCAACATACTTACCAAAGGAACGTGCCTGAGTGATAAGAACCTGATAGAGAATAAAGAAAAATGTGTGTGCTCCAGAATGAATGTGTGCTTTACAGTAGCATTCGGACAGCTGCAAACCTTATGCTTATTGCTCTTCTCCACCACAACTGGATAGTCTCCTTCAATTTTATCATACTTCGTATCGTACGGCACCTTCGAATCTTTGGTCAGAAGCAGTGAATGAGAGTGAGCGCCTACGATTACATCGAGCAGATCACCGGCCTCCGCTGCCAGCTGTTTATCACCGTCCAAGCCACAATGAGACAGCACGACGATGATGTCCACTTTGTCCTTTTTCAACTTTTGTGCCTCTTTTCGGACGGCATCGATCGAGTTGCTCATCGTCACCTTACCCGTTTGGGCCAACAGCTAGAAGATGACACAATGTAGGTTGTTAGGGCATGATAAACACTTTTCGAATGAGATGCCTCCTAGTCTTACGTGCGTCTTATCGTACAGGGCTCCGATGATTCCAACTTTACGTCCATCAACCTTCAGCACAATGCTTGGCGAGATTTTGGATTTTTTTAACTCCGGTTCTCCATTCATCTCAAGATTAGCAACCACTGTGGGAATTTTGATCTTCTCAAGCTCTGCCAGATATGGTGCGAGACCTTTCGGACTGTGATCAAACTCATGGTTGCCGAGAGTCTGTAGCGGTTCGGGCGAGGAGAAAGTGTAATTAACCTGATTGTATGTATTGTTGGCGCAAGATATCTTACCATCACGTCTGGTGGAAGCTTCTTGATCAGTTGTGCGGTCACGTTCCAGCGTAACAGATTATACCAAAGCGTTCCCTGGAAGTTATCGCCGGCATTAAGGTAGAGTGGATTTTTCGATTTATACTCGTTCTTTAGCGTTTTGATTGTATGGTAGACGCGTGCGATACCGGCAATACATTCCTTCGGATCAGTGCAATCGGATGACTTCTGGTTCGTTTCATCAAACCTGTTTAACATATTTCAAGTGTGTTACCCGATATAAGCGATCTCCTCGAGAGAAAGAGAGAGTGAAAAGCAAACTTACCGCGCATGCAAATCGTTGATGTGGATGAGCGTCAGGGGGAAGGAATCTTTCGTTTCACTTGAAACGCTTTTTGACCAGCATTCCGGAACGAAGTAGCTCAGCAACACGAGCGGTACGAAAACCTTCCATACGTAGCAGTGAAACCGTGGCATTCTATCACCTTGCCGCGTTGAATATGTTTAACCTTGTGTGGGTACAGCTGTTTGCAGAACTGTCTTTTATAGCGGGAACGGATACGTTTTTTCCTGCCAACTGTACACACGTTGGTGCTCGCGTAATTCGATCGGATTGAAACAATTATTGATGGAAAGGCAGTGTTTAGCATTTTGCAACCCTATTGTAAATACAGATCGGCGCAACGTCATCCTGAGCAATCATAGCTTTACTTTGTGTAATTTGCTCGGATCATGATGTTGATTGTTGACAACGTTACGTTTTATAGAACAACGTACTGTAACATATCTGCAGAACATCTAAATCCGAGACGTAAGAATAGTACTCGTTACTAATACAATAACTCAAATAAAAAGGAAATGTAACGAAATCGAATACTCACACAAAGTAACCCACTCTTTAGAAAAAGTACCAAATTCATTGAGCGCAAAACAGATGACAAACTCACAGACATAAACTAACACATCCATTGTAACCTATGAAAACGAAACTAACAGCCGTGAAGCTACTCGGCGCGTAACTTCATCGCGTAAAATTAAAATCACTTGTTCTGAATTTCAGACAACACGATCTTGTTGTGAAAATAATAACCAAAATTATCAAGAGTCAAATACTTCAACTTAGCGAGCAGCAGCTTTTCATTTTGGAAAATAGATAAATAGAAAAAAACAGCTTGTCAAATTAAGTATTAATGAACCGATACAGGGTCTGGAGAGGAGGAGTACGCTATGCACATTAGACAGAGTTGATCCAGGAGGTGTTGAAGCCCTAAACTCGTCTGTGTTCTTCATTCAAGAGTGGCAAGTGCAAGCCATCAATTCTGTAAGGAAAATCACTTTTAGATTGATATGATCACCTATGTGATCAAATTAGAAGAGAGTGCTGTGTTCACTCACCAAAGTTGATAGAACACGTGCCAACTTAACCGACGTAAAACACGTGTACAAAGTTACGTGTGTGCACACGCGCCACACGCAGTACAGAACATGCGTACGATCACATTACAGCTTTATAAATGTCACAATGATCACTGCTGTCTACTGTTGCTATGAGACTGTGTGTTATAGTTTAGCTGTAGCTTAAAAAAGCACAATCCTAATTTTGTGCTCAGTGAACATGAACCTTAGTGAAACATCCAATTTGTATATTGCGTTTAAATAGTAGGATCATTACTAGGGTAACAATTAAACCAGTTACGCTAATCAGTGTAAGATGAATGATAGTGAAGAAATAATTGATCTCGGCTGGCTATAAAATGATGTCCGGTCGTAGTGTTTAGTTTCATTGTCTAAACTGAAATGTCTAACAGTAGCCAAACATGGATGTGGAAGAATGTGATCATACTGGTTGTCTTTGCGTGTGTGGTAAGCATAGTGTTTGAATGCATACGAATAAACGACGGATATAAGTTCTTCTCCGCCTCTCACGCACTTCGTAGATCACCGGCAAAATTATGATCACAAAGGTTGATTACGAGTCGAATCCGGATTATCTGACGATGAAGGTACAAGTAAACAACGAAACCGAGGGCAGCACGGTCGATGTGGACGGCAGCCTGTTTCTGAACGTCGCGCAGGGTGTTTTCGTGAACATCGAGCTCGACTCGAAGATGGACGGTGAGTATATGACGATGATCGGTACGAACAAGGAGCTATGCAACATGGAAGAAGCCGGGATGGATCCGGTGGTGCCACTGTTGAACGAGGAGCTGGAGAAATTCGGCAACCTAAGCTTCAACTGTCCATTCTCTAAGGTAAGCGCCGTTCCGGAAAGAGAAAACGTGAATGATTATTTTATTACCGCAAAACAGGGATACTATCGTGTGCGAAAGTTCCGCATGAGCAATGATCATATGCTGGTGAAAATGGTACCGCCCGGGGAGTATATAGTGAAAATGGACCTGCAACATCAGCAACCGGACGCCACCGATAAGGTATTGGTGTTTAAGCTTTCATTCTTCTTTGAAATTTCTTAAATCCCCACTGTGTGGGACTTAATGTTCGGAGAGGTTTTGTTTTTGTTGTGGGACACTGGGATAATACAATAGAATAAATGCATAGGCTCATGTTGTGGAATGGCGCGATTGGATTCGACTCCTCATGGATGACATATCTGTCGTATAGACCGATATAATGAACTTGCTGTCCTAACGAACTACAAGCTGTCTTACATATACTAATTGAACGAAAATGCTTCATAAACTTTTAACGTAAATTTTAAATTGATGATGATGGAGTTTTTTGGAGGCATCAATCGAAATTAAGCTTGGAACATTACTATCACGTCGATTCTGGAAGTCTCAGCTAAATCGGTTCCAGCGAATTCGAAAATTTTAAATAACCAAGAGGATTATAAGCGTTAACCCCTAAGTTGTCGGGGCTCTTGGTGTTTACATACTTTGCTTGTTCTTGCAGCCATTATTGTAAATGACTGGTAATTTTCGTTTTTGTGTTTCAAATTGTTTAAATTTCAATCGACTTTAATAATGAAATTGTTGATTATCAGCGATCAACTGGCAATTTAAAATGGTGTGTTTTGTTGGAATACTTAAATCATTTTTTTGCATTTTTTTATTCTTGAAGAAACGCTACGCCGCATTGCGTATGCAAAATATCTTAAACTTATATTCAAAAATGGAAATAATCTATATTGTCTGTGAAATATATCCTTCACCAAACCGTAAGAGAACACTTTAACCCAGGAGAGCTAGGCTGGTGTTTTGCAGTTATGACGCAGAGAAATATGATGATTTCTGAATGACATCATTCTTCTCCAGAATATTTGGCTCCAGCATTAGAATGATGTTCCATTGCATAATTGTTTAAAAGTATTGTTCATTGTAAATTGTGTTGAAATATTCTTAAGTTTACCGATATTATGACGTACACCTATACCGATTGGAGCAGATTTCCTTTTAGAAACACTTTGATACTCTGTATGACGTTGCGAAGGACCGCTATTAATGCGTCCTCTTCGCGGCATCGCAATAACTTTCGATCACTGACAACTTTTTATTTGACGCAAATACTCTAAATATCTTTTAATGGCTCAAATAACTAAATTTGATCTGATGCAATTGAACCAATCCGTCGTTTTTGAAACGATACTTGAAGGATCTTCAACATGATGTCCTTCTTTTAGATCGTAGAATCGATATCATGAAACCGGCTCTCATGAACAGATTTAAATCAATATTATTTTAGTGAGTACCAGCCTTGAAAAGGGGTTCAGTCAAAAAGCTCTGTGCAAAATGGATGCCGCACGATCTCACATTTGACCAAAAACAACAACGAGTTGATGATTCGGAGCAGTGTTTGGAGCTGTTTGCTGGCGAAATAAAGCCTAGTTTTCGCGTTGGAATGTTGCCATGGATTAGAAATGGCTTCACCACTACACTCCACAGTCCAAAAGACAGTCATCCGAGTGGTCTGGACGCAATGAACCAGCTGGCAAGGTTATGGCTTCAGTTTTTTGAGATTCGCAGGAAAATTAATCAATTAGACTTCGAATTGTTTACCCACCATATTCCCCAGACCTGGACCGCAGCTTCTATTTCCTTTTCTCAAATCTCAAAAGGATGCTCGCTGGGAAGACATTTTCGTCAGATGAAGAGGTGATCGCCGAAGCTGAGGCCTTTTTTGAGGTAAAGGACAAATGCTACTACAAAAACGGTATTGAAAAAATGTGCTTTACTAACATAGGCCACACAATTATCAACCCACCTGTTATTTAAGAGGATTATTGTTTTTCATTCGATCTAGCTAATAGGCTGAAGGTCACGAAAGTGATTAAATACTGACAAGTTAGTCAAATCGTGAGTTTTAGACAAGTTTTTAAAACCGGGAAAATCAACGAAGCAAGGATTAAAAGCTGACAAAAAAAAACTTTTGCTCTAAACGCAAACCGAAAGATCTTTTATTACGATCGATTGATGTTTTGCTTACTAAATTGTCGATTCAATTCTCTTACGCTTTCTGCATAGTCATCCAGATGCTATTGGGGTTTGGACATTCTGAAATGTAGACGCATGAAAATCCAGGCTCTATTTGATGCTAGTCTCCTATTGAATGACCGTAATGCTTCTAATTTACTTTCCCTTATACATTAGTTCCTGTTCTTTGCTCTTGCTAACTCGCAGCATACGTTACAGTCATTTCAACATGACTGTTGTCTGTTTTCGGTATGTCAACCGATTGTTCTCTTATTTTTGTTGCTTCCTAATACCCCCTGCCAGATCTAAGAGTTTCAAGGATTAAATCTGCTAGCTTACTTTATTGTTTTAGTAAGATTGTACGTTATTAAATAGATAATCATATGTGTTTGAATATAGAGATGGAATCAGAATTGAATGGCAGCAAACTTTCACGATGTTTCAAGAATAGAATTTTATGTAATTGAGTCATCTTTAGACCGATCTATCGTTGTCTTTTCTCGGCAAGAATGTCTCTTAAAGATTACACTTGATGTAAGCCTTAGGATAATTGATTTACCATATTAACGTTGCTTCTAGACGGCTATTGTTTATTCTGTGAGAAATGCGTAACTCCATCCTGTATCCTTTCGGGTGCAATGCAACACGCAATCGTCTCTGGTCCAGACAACCTTTATTTTGGAAGTACCAAAAAAATTTGCATATTAATTGAATAAAAGATGCAACCCACGCATCGAAACGGTTGGAGGTGCTTCGTTCGGCAGAGAGCAAGCAGGCAGAATACAACCGAGACCGTACCATCGAGCCTATGCTGGAACTCGTTGTGCGAACCGTCAAAAATCATTCACCGGAACGGTGCATGCATTGTTACGCAGGGGTTGAAAAATGATTGATATAAAGACACAGAGAAAGGGATGCATCGTCGTTTTGTAGCTCGTTTTAATACGGCTCTTCCAAAACTACCCAGCAGATCATCGATGTATATGGTGCTTTGGTCGGAGGGTTCGATCCGTATCGTCCGATAGCCCGATAGCAGCAATTTGATACACACACTCACATATAGCTATCGGAAAACTTCAACCACTAGCACATGAGGGAAAAAAAACACGAGCACCGACAGGGTGCTGAAATTGTGTCCACGCACGGGTGGATGAAGTTTATGCGTTTTTAAATGATTGCCTTTATTTTGCAACCGGTCAGCAATTTGTCGGTTATTATTAAAATTAGTCGAACCGTGAAAAACTGCTGATCGTATGCGGTCGATATCGGGCGGAAGGTTGGCGTACTTCCGACCTTTCGCCCTGTACATTGTTGCCTGCCGTACGGGCAACCGAAGCGATGAAACCATTGCAAAAGCAATTAAATGGGGTAGGCCTGTTGAAATGGGGTAGTTTTCACGCGAAATCGCAAAATTTATCTGATTTTAAACAATATGTTCGAATGATAACATTATCGATTGCATTGATGAACCGAAAGCGGTACGCTACTTGCGTTACCTTTTTTTTAAATTAAATTTAATGTTAATGTAATGTTTGAAAACTTTTTTAAAATTTTTGTAAGAAATTCAGCTGTTAAGATTGATTAATTTTAATTTAGCAATAGAACCCTTAATCTCATTTCTAATAACAAGTTATTAAATATTTCCAAACTGAAAGAATTCATAAAACATCAAAGTGTCTGTTTACCAACAGGTCCAGTTCGAGGTTGTTGAGCCGGCCACATGGAGCCACTATCGTATCTTACTCACAGTCGTATGTGCAACGATTAACATTATTGAAATAAATTAGTACGGTCTCGTACTCGGTTCCGTTACATTGCATGGTGCCCGGCTGTACGCAATCGAATTGTCTTCCATCCCGATTTCCCCAAATCCAAAAGTCAATGCAACGTGAATCTACTACCAGAGTAACACAGTGAACGCGGTGTGTTCTACGCGTGCCCGGGTTGTTCCATCGTCCTGAAGCACGATGCACAATGGATAATTTTATATGCAAATAGGTCTAATCACGAATTGACACCCAATTACCGGTCACACGGCCCTGGCTGTGCTGGAACGCTCCATCCGCCCACCAGGAATAGTCGCGAATTCGTTGCAAAATGCATGGTGGACGTTTACTCGTGGGATTGAGTTTAAATTATGGCGTCTGGTACGGGATTGGTTCAAACGGTTCGGATGCCCGCGTATGACGGGTACGATTAGACAAAAGCCTCAGGAATTCATTCGAATGGGTGTTGCAGATGTAGAGGATGCTTATCGCTGGTACCGTACGTGATAATCGAGCAAACGGTTGGTCATCCATGGAGTGAAATTGTAATAAACGATCTCAGCGACAAGGCACATGTGAATGATCCCCCGGGGTGAACGATAAGAAGTTGAATCCACTGGTAGGTCAATAATAAGTGCATTTTGTATGCATTTTCCATCGGATGGTGGAGTGGCTCAGTGCATAAATATTGCATGAGCAGATTAACTTTACTTGCTGTAAGGATGCTTATGCAGTGTATAGATAGGGTAACTGTACCAGTTTGGTGCACCAGGTGTACAATGAATACCAAATTATGTGAAAATACATTCATTAATAAAGCCTTGCATTGTTTTAAAACACAGAAAGCTGCAAGTTTTTAAAAACACAATACCAGTTTTCAGAAGATTTGCAACGATAATTTCTGAAATATAGTACTTTTTCTGTAGAGGTTTCGCTTTTTCGTCAGATTGACTCTCAGCGTGGATAATTTTGAACCAACACCATTTTGTTGACAGATTAAACTATTTTAAATCGATTCAAATTTTATTACATTTTTGTAGCTCCTTATTTTTCAATTCAAAGTCTACCGAAAACTGGTACTGGCATTATTTACAAATTTTATCACAGCAACAACAAAAACAGCCGGCACGATTACCAAAATGGACTGCAAAAAAATTCAGTTTGAAAGCTTTTAGAGGATAATTTTAGGAAAATAAGAGTGGAAAAGCGTTTAAAATATTTTTCTCTAGTTTGGAGCTGCCGAAAATAGGGACATCCTGCCAAAAATATGAACAAAAACATTGTTTGCCTTTTCAGAATTGCTAACACACATTTTGAGCACCAAAATGCTGCCAAAATACAGAAAAATAATACCCGTTTATACAGTTACCCTATTTATTTTTATTCATCTGTTCACTAAGGGCAAACTTTAGGCGTTTCAATTAATCCATTTGTGCAGATTTGAGAAGTATATTCCAGGGTTGGCCGTTCCGGTTCCAACCTAGCAAAATAGCTCTCGTTTGACGACCGCGCCGTTCCTATTTTTTTTCTCTTCAAAATCGTTCCGTTAAAAAAAAAATCGTTCCGTTGCTTGAAGTTCCGATCCTTCAGTTCGTAGCCGTTCCGATAATTTCGTTGCATTCCATTCCGTTCCGATACATTCGTTCCGCTCCTTTTCGTAAGGTTCCGTTTCGCATCAATAAAGCTAGATTCTGCTTGAATCGTGGGTCATTGGCCTGGATCGTGATGAAGAAAGCTATGGAAGAGGTAAGCCGTGAAGAGGGAGGAGAGGGGGGGGGGAAACGTCATCGAGCACTCCAAGTTTTCTAATGATTGAGATCTTCGACTATACATACTGATGCCCATGGGTGTCGTTTAGTGAGCGGAAGTTTAGTATTTTAATTTGCATGGAATCTGTAGTCACTTTTTCCCTTATTTTAGGTATATTTATTGATCAAATTTTATATTGCGTGCACAAAAGATATAATATTGACATATTCCTAAAAAATAAACATCCTTCATCTGTGCACCAGCCTCCTGTTTTTGATTAATGCCGCTACAGAATGTATTTTATTTACAGAAAACATTTACACTGCAACATTCGAGGTCATGGTCATCAATTGCATAATAATAATGTAAAACTACATATTGAATGTAAAACTACATACATATTGTTGTGGAACTCATGAATCTATATTCAAGCTGCTGAAATCGAAGTTATTCAATGACTGTAACATAATCAGGCTCCAAATTATCGATGCTTGATTTATAAATTGAACGCCAAATCTCATTTTCCATTTCACTCCCTCCCGAACTATCCTTAAGAAGGCTTTCCTTCAATTCATAAACTACTTCCCTCCCGTGCTTTGACATTATTCGGCATAGCAAATCCATAAAAGCATTTCCTTTTCCTGAGTTAGAAAGATTGCGGAATTTGTCCTCAATGAGCGCCTGAGCTACTATATAACGTTTTTTGTTTATTACAGTATCAAAAATACTTTCACCTGTTGAGGAAAAGTTATCGAAACAATTTACATACGATCGTTGTTGTAGGTACACGAGTACATTGCTCGTATACCATTCGTTCCAATGATCTAAAATATGATCAAAATCATCCCAGAGATTCACCATATTGATGCTTTTTGGATCAAACCCAGTGTCAATCAAGCTGTGCAACATGTACACGCAGCCATATTTGATGATCCAACGAAACAGATGCAGCCCTTCCCTATCAACATCGTACAAATCGAGCATTTTCTTGAATAAATATTTCAATAAAGGTATACATTTTTTGTGGTTTTTGTTTTTATAATCTACTCTTTGCAATTGTTGTACAACCTTTTCAATTAATTCAACCGTGACGACAATACTCGCCTTCTGAAGTATGTAACTGACCGTTTGTAAGTGGCCGTAGAGAATTGCCGCGGACAAAAGTTCGTCTATATTGTATTCCGGTTTGTATGAAAAACTTTCGAAACAGCAATTGTGTTTAAATGGAAGTTCTACTTCAAAAGATTCATCCTCGTCTGGATCGATAATTTCATCTATAATATAGTCTTCTTCAACACATGCTATCTGTTGTTCGATGCAGATCTGCCTAAAGATTGTTTTGAACAACTCTATTTGATTGTTTTCAGTTGCACTTCTGGCACACAATAATAAGCATCGGTTGTCCTTTATCATCTCCACTAAAGAGGGATGTTGTTCAACAAGATATGTTGTAATTTTGTCAGCTTTTTTATCCAATGCTAGCTGTAACAATCGTTTGGCTCGATCGTCTAAATGTAACGCTAGTGGATCTGATTCTGTAATTAGCTGACGAAACAAGAAAACTCTATCTTTGGTGATAAGCGTTTCCAACACCGATAAAGAATTTAATTCTTCAAGTGGAGTGTAAATTTCTATCTTTTTGTCTTGAATTAGATGATTTGCAACATGTTTGCCTAGTTCCTCTGCTGCGGCCTCTAGCTGGAATAATTCAATCAAATGACTCGTGTACTGAAATTCCTGCTCAAGTAAAACATTTATATCATTGGAACACACCTGCTCTGACAAAATGTTCAAGTTAGGTTTTGCACCACGGTATGCTAGGGTACGTATTAAATTCCTATTGTTTAGAAGAAATGCATAATATAAAGCGTTCAGTCCATATAACTCATCGTTTTCGTAAATACGTTCAGGAGACATCTTGTGTGGTATTCGACCAACATAATCTCCATTCTGATATTGTACCAAATGTAGTGGAAAGCGGCCTACACTATCCTTGGCATGAACAAAAGCAGGCTCGCAACGCAGTATTTCCTCGATCCGTTCCTCGGATTCGTTCACCAGTGCCCAGTGTAAATCACAACCTTCGCTTTCCCTTAGTATAAGTCGGTCTAAATATTCACGAGCTTCTGCCAGAGAATTCGCCCAAATCGTTTGAGATTGAAAAATGGAGTCACGTTTGAACCTGCTTAAATTTTCAAATAACCAACAAGCAATGAAATATTCTGCAAAACTTGTATGCAAAAATTGAGGTGCTCCATTTTGTATTCCCAGAATAATTCCAGTTGTTCCATCGGTTTGGTTCACTTTCTCGATTAATTCGTCAGCACGCATCTGTTCATCCTCGGACAGTAGTTTTTCCCTTTCTTTACTATTGAACTTAACGCAAATAGCCAACAGCATTTGTTGAACTTTTATTCTATTTTTCTCGATCTCGAAAAGATCTTCGGTTTCCTTTACAGCAACCGTCGTACATGCAGAACTGGTTAACTTTGATTGAATCGTGTGTACAATTTTTCTATCTGTGAGTCGTTCAACTAGGTGGAGTTTACCTAGTTCCGGATTCCAGATGGAGGAATAGATAGAATTCCAAATCTCATTTTCTATTTTACCCGCACTCGAAGTTTCTCGAACAAGGGTTTGCAAAAGTTCGTAAACTATTTTATCTTCGTATTTTACC
The DNA here is from genome assembly GCA_000349025.1 of Anopheles minimus. Lineage (NCBI taxonomy): Eukaryota > Metazoa > Arthropoda > Insecta > Diptera > Culicidae > Anopheles > Anopheles minimus. Next base: position 2,946,265 of record KB663611.1, on the reverse strand, counting down.
CACATTCGATAAAGCAATTCCCAAATACCATTTTCTTTTTCCAAGTCAGAAAGATTGCGGAATTTGTCTTGAATAAGCGCTTGAGCTTCCATAAATCGCTTTTTGGTGATTACCATGTTGAAAATACTATCACCAAATGGTAAAAAGGTATCGAAACATTCCATAAACAATCGTTGTTGAAGGTACACCAGTATATTGGCCTTAACTTTTGGCTCATAAAAATATCCATAGTCAGATATACTGGAAACATGCAAAAAATCATTAAAAACTGCCGAACGGTCCACCATATTTATGTGACTTACAGTAAATCCCGCTACACTCAAGCTGTGCAACATGTACACGCAGCCATATTTGATGATGCTGCGAAAAAAATGCAGCCCTTCTGTACGAACACTGTACTGGTTGAAGAGCTTTTTGAATAAAAATTTAAATAAAGGTATACGTTTTCTATGATTTTTGTTTTTATCAGGTTCACATCGTAATTGATACATACACGTTTCAATTAATTCATTCGTAACGACCATATTCTTCTTCTGAAGTATGTAACTAGCAATTTGTATGTTGTGGCAGTGTATCGCAACAGACAACAGTTCGTCTATATTGTGTTCGCGGATGTGGGAAAACCCTTCGAAACAACAAACATTTTCAAATGGAAGTTCTACTTCAAAAGATTCATCCTCGTCTGGATCGATAATTTCATCTATAATATAGTCTTCTTCAACACATGCTATCTGTTGTTCGATGCAGATCTGCCTAAAGATTGTTTTGAACAACTCTATTTGATTGTTTTCAATTGCACTTCTGGCACACACTAATAAGCATCGGTTGTCCTTAATCATCTCCACTAAAGAGGGATTTTGTTCAACAAGATATGTTGTAATTTTGTCAGCTTTTTTATCCAATGCTAGCTGTAACAATCGTTTGGCTCGATCGTCTAAATGTAACGCTAGTGGATCTGATTCTGTAATTAGCTGACGAAACAAGAAAACTCTATCTTTGGTGATAAGCGTTTCCAACACCGATAAAGAATTTAATTCTTCAAGTGGAGTGTAAATTTCTATCTTTTTGTCTTGAATTAGGTGATGCGCAACATGTTTGCCTAGTTCCTCTGCTAGGACTGTAAGATTCAAATATTTAACTAAATGATTCGTGTACGCATTTTCCTGCTCAAGTAAAACGTTTATATCATTGGAACACACTTGGTCCATCAAATTTTTCAAGTTAGGTTTTACACCGCGTTTTGAAAGCGAGCTTATTATATCCCACTCATTAAGGACGAATGCATAATCAAAAGCACTCCATCCGCAAAGTTTATCCTTTTCGTAAATAAGCTCAGGAGACATTTTGCGTAATATGTTATCTATATGCAATCGGTTGTACTGCACTAAATGCAACGGATAACGCCCAACCTTATCTTTGGCATTAGCAACGACAACAGGTGAAGGTTTGTTACGCAGTATTTCCCTAATCTGTTCCTCGGATTCATTCACCAGTGCCAAGTGTAGACCACAACCTTCGCTCGCTCTTAGTATAAGACGGTCTAAATATTCACGAGTGTTTGTTAATGATTCCGACCAAATGGTTTGCGATTGAAAAATGGAGTCACGTTTGAACCTGCTTAAGTTTTCAAATAACCAACAAGCAGTAAAGTATTCTGCAAAAGTTCTATGCAGAAATTGAGGCACTCCATTTTGTACTCCAAGGACAAGACCCGTTTTTTCATTGCCTTTGTTAACTTGCCACATTATTCTGCGAGCTTGCTGGTGTTTCTTATTGGATAATAGTTGTTTTCTGTTTTTAGTATCGAACATAACCCACATGGCCAACAGGATATGCTGGTTCATTATAATTTTTTTAGTTCTGTCCACCTCTTTCAATGCTGCAGCCGTCATATTAGCGGAATCGGTGGTTCCTCTTTTATCTGTGGCTAAAATTTTGATCTTTCGCTCAATGAAATATTCGACCAGGTGTAGGGAGTCAAGATTTGCCTTTTTCAACATGTTACGCGATATGGAATGTGTGCGTTCATTTACATTTGTTCTAATGTCATCTAATAGGATAACCAGCACCATGTAAAGCAACAGCGGGACATTAACTATATCGATCAAATCACCGATAATACTCCCACATAGCTCTTTCAATATATCGAGTCGGTGCTTCCTTTCGTAGTGTATGTAACCGTTCAATTTCGCCTCAAGAAATTTGTTGACTGAAAGTATGATTTTTTGCTGTGATAAAGGCGTCAATCGAAACATTCGACAATGGTCAAAAGTGTTCTTTAAATCTTCTTTAAACCCGTACGGTCGACTAGACATGTACAAGGACTGTACCCCGTCAAGTCGAGCGAATCGTGCGAAACACCGCAAGACCACATCCTTGTAATATGGCGCTATTTCATCGAACCCGTCGAATACCAAAATGAGCTTAGTTTGGTTGAATTTCTCGCGGAATATGCGCAACTCGACTAGTTCCTTCGTTGACAGCTCTATTTTCCTTGTCTTATCCAATTCTATTTGGCCGTTCGAAAATGTCAACATATCTGCACAACGATCGGCATTACATCTATCTACATTAGTCTCTTTGATTTTGCGCTTGTTGATATTCGGTACGAACAGCGCCAAATGTATGTACCTATATAATAACTTCAAAATGTCTGTGTCATGTAGGTTTTGCACATTGATCTTTAGCAACCGGTTGAAATCGGTGGAAAATTCTATGGCATTTAACTTGACAACGTATAGCGACGGATCGGAAGTTGACAAATGCCAGGCTAACCAGGTAAAGTAGGTTGTTTTACCGAATCCTGCATCATTGAGCAAGATGTACACCTGCCGATCGTCCGTATCATAAAGAGCAGATATTTCGGTTTCTGAAACGTTCGAGGTTAGAGCAGTTTCTATGTCAATTTTAAAAATGTCAATGGAAGTAGAAGTTACCCTCGTTTCCACCTGTTCATACGGCACAAAATCGCGATGTATGTACCAATGTTTAATCTTTTCATAGTTAAGCTCATTTGAATTTTGATCGTGTGGTTTCTCAGATGGATCACAAAGCTCCAACAGATCTAATAAATAGCTTAAATCGTCGGTATCTTCCACAATGCTGCTGAGTGGCGTATTAGTGCCGAACATTAAGCGGTCAGTTTGTGTATGCAACGAGCTCGATGCTTCTTTTGAGAGATCTTTCACTAGAATCCTATCACAAGCTTCGTCATTTTGGGATTTTTTGCTAAATTGCTCTACAACAACGATCTTTAGTGTATATTTTTTCGACAATTCCGCAACCTCGATCATTATTTCATTGTCGAGTGTCTCTAATAGTATTATTACTTTTATAGTAGGATGATTGACATCTGTAAGGTACGATAGCAAATCATCGAGGGAGGCATTGTTATCTTGCTGTTTTACATACTGTATACTATGAACGAATAAAGTTTCATATTTGAATAATGACACCGTTTGATCTAAAATGCAAGAGCTTACATTTAAATCATATATGCTTTTGAACCTATAGAAACAACGTTCTGACTTTAGAAATGCGTATAGTTTTGAACCTTCTAAGTACTCCGAATGCAGTTTGATGTCCGAATATTTTCGGTGTAATGATTCTTGATACTCTTTCGAAGAATGCATTAATTTACTAATGTTATCTGGCAGTTTTGATTCCAAAAAGAAGTTTTGAATAAATTTCAGATCCAGCCGTTCAGGTGTAGGACTCTTCATTGCGCGCGACAGTTTTCCCCTCAACATGTCAATAACTGTTTCATTACGACACCACTTTGGCAGTAAGGCATTCGCGTTCGTTTTTAGATGCTCTTCGTTACAGGAGTTGCATACAAGCATAAATTTATCGCAAAACTCGCTTAATTTTTGTTCAAACTCACCAAAATCTCCGGTTTTCGCAGTGTCTCTGGCAGATGTGAGGGATTTCCAATCGATCTTGATTTTCAGCTCATTTGTAATTTTGCCTTTATTCCTCTTCGGTTGCCGGCTGAGTAGCGTTTGACGTGCTGTTTTAAAAGCCTTTTGAATTTTTGCTATTGAAATGGCACTGGAGGCGGTGTTGACTGCTGAGGTTGAATTATCTGTCGAGGTGGTGTTGACTGCATCGGAAAATCCATCCGTTAAATCGTAAGTACTCGCTGACAGATCGCTTGTTCCTTGCTCTACTTTTTTTACACATTTGCTTATCAAGTTGGCAAATGTGTAAAACAAAGTGTCATTAAGTTTAATTTCTTCCTGGTAAACGACGTTCCATGCCAATCTGTTTCCAAGTGTTGCGAGACATGCATCTCTTACTACATCTTTGCAATCTGGCAAAATTGCGTCATAGTCGAACTGATAAGGTGTTGCTTCTATATCGCCGCAGAAAGCAACGAAAGGCGAAAAATTATCCTGCTGTCCACAATTTGTTTTGAAATAGGCGAGGATGCGCTCATGAGGTTTAGCGTTAGTACACAGGACGTAACGTGCATCAGCACCCACATCGCTTGGAAGTTTCTGATCGACCTCTAGAAAAGACATAAAGTACATGGGGATCGAGTAGCTTCCTGTGGAGTTCTCCTGACGAGGAAATAGAGTATCCTTTTCCATCTGAGATCCGGCATTCTCTTTATGTTTCGCTTGTATGAACAAAACTTCGGTGCCTAGTCGTGGCGATGAGTACAGGTACATTATGTCGTCGAATTTTCCAGCTGCTGCCACCTCAATTGCGACCATAAAGTCGAATTCATGTAGCTCTCGACGAAACTGGTATGCCCGAAGCATGGTCATAATGGCCAGATGCACGTGATAGAGGTTACCCTCGGCAGCGGATCGTCCTTTACCTGATTCCTTTACAAAGAGTTCAACCATTTCGAACAGTGAAGAAATGGAGTTCGACATGGACATCATGGAGTTCGGTTCAACGGTTGTAGACGGTGCAGAGCCGGTGTAGTGTCCGTCGTGCTCGACTGTTGTTTTCATCTTGGTTCTGAAAAACGTATACATCCCATTAAAATAAATATAAAAACACAAATATATAGTTATAGAATAAATAATATGAAAAATGTGTTGCTTCTCAAGTAGCGCAAAACAAAGGTAGAACTAACGATTCATTACAAACAAACAATTTAAATACGATCCAACAGCATTTATCGAAACAGGTCAATCAAGCTGGTTACAGTGCTACGAAACAGGACTATACCCAAACTCCAGGAAGTCTACACTTGTTTCTTTTAAGTTATTTTTTGAAGTTGGACTTTTTCTTTTAAGTTATTTTTTGAAGTTGGACTTTTTTATCAATAGTGAAAATCTCTCACCATAAAAATGTGTAATCCCCAAAATCCGTGACTCTGGATAATATTTGGCTGGTTACAGTTAAAAGAAGAAGATTAGATAGGTTTAGGTATTAGTTTTTAGTTTGGATTTTGTACTCAAGTTATAAATTATTAAATGTTAACCTTTTTTTCAGGCGTAAATTCGCGTCGTCCTCTTCATTACGTAGGATAGATGTAAAAATAGTGGTGCACATGGTACGCATACAGACAATGCGATGTATATTTCAGGTGAAAAAAATATTTTAAATTTTTACGGAATATGATGTAAAACAATTGTTTCTGTTGAATAATTGTATAACTAGTGCAAATCTGCTATCGCTAGTGAGAAGTAGCTTGCTTAAATAAGTGTTGAATGTTCTGCAGAATCACGGATAATTCTGAACAAAAGATCAAGGTTACCCGGCTTTAAGCCGGCTACCCGGTTAAGCTTTTCTGTTAGTTTACTCTAGCCAACAGTTCTGGCGACTGTCACTAAACCCCATCAAAAAAGAAGAAGCTATCTCCCATTTGTCCCACCATTGCTAAAAACAGGTTCTTTATTCATGCAAATGCCCGGCAACATTCAAGGTAACAGTTTCAAAGCACGAAAATAAAACACGAACACTTTAGAATAGATAGCCTGATGTGTCCAATAACCCAACGCAAGTTATGTCACGTAGCTCTAACCAAACCAAGACCAAAGAGAACCGGTTTAAAATCACCGAAAATCAAGAAACTTTGAGGTTACATCAGCCATGTGTCTAACCATCGTATGCCCGGTGCGGATGGTGTAGTTATTCTACATATTCTATTAAAGCCACGAACACAATTCGCATGATTATGATTGTTTCCTTCCAACGAGTTTTTCTTCGTACAATTATCACGATCATTAAAACCCTTATCGCACATAGTCGCACAAAGGTTTCCACATGGCAGTAAAAAAAAGTCTGGAAGGTTAATTTTTAGTATGCCGAAAATGAACAAGTTTATGTTTCTATCTTCAGTCCACTCACCCCAGAAAAATGTAGTTTTCAAACTATCAGGCGTAATATGCTGTGCTTCAACCTTGGGCGTTATCAATGAAGATGATGATGTCACCCAAGCTGACCTCGAATATCTCTTACCAACTTATTTCACACTACACTTTGAGACTTTAGATTCTTCAGACAGGTTGTGTTATTTTCTTCAGCAATAATTGTACTGCTGCACTGTAAACTTTTCTTCTACTTCCGCATTGCTGCTTATGTTGAAGGTTATCAGACAGACCACGTCCATTCACGGTGGAGTTGCGCGACAGAAGAAATCAAGTTTGACAGATGCGGTTTACAACAACCGAAAAGACTAACTGCCTATGTTTTTTTTAAAGCTACGTTTGAAAAGGAACTACCCGAACAGCAAAACTGGTTCCAGCGGCGTCACATACGGAGCGGTCTTCAGGTGATCTGTCGTTGCAATGCACAGTGGGCATATGCCTGTATAAAAATGAAAATTCCGACTTCGTCATTAAATTAAGACAAATTTATTTTTGTAACCTAGATACTTTAACTAAACTAAACCCACAATATCACGTCTTTCCATAACACATGTCGCGAGAA
>KB663611.1:2691193-2904056 GCA_000349025.1 Anopheles minimus | reverse complement strand
TCTTTAAAGAGTGAGTCAAAGATTCAAATCCTTATAACCACTCACTCACTCTGTTTCAACTCTTTGAAAAGAGTGATTTTTCCCATCTCTAGAAGCTAGTGGAATGTATAGCGTAGTACATGAGCAAATGTGGAGTTTATGTGCTTACGTGGCGGTACAGGTAATGCTAATAGGTAATAAAAATGTATAAAAATTGCTTCTACATGAACGATGGTGTTAGTTTGAATTATTGTAAAACAATTTATTACACAAACATTTTTAATGCGAGATTTTTTAATTCCCCATACTTTTAAAGAGATATATTCGTATGTCAGTTTAAATTTATTAATTTAAAATGTCAATTTTGTTTTGCTTCACTTATTTTTTCATAAAACATATTGCGAATGTTGCAGTGCTTTTTCCAGGGATTTTGTCACTGGTTATTTATTTAGATTTTTAAATTTTTCCAAAAGTAGTTGGAAGTTATTTTATCAGAATGTTTTGTGTGTATTATTCAATGCTTTTCTGTTTTAGTTTTCATATATTCCACATATCATTCAATACTTTTCATTGAGGTTTTGCACACATTTGTAAACAATTTCCACAGATATTAAGATGTATGTCCATATTGATGTGGTCATGGATAACGGTTTGAGTGTAAGTGACGAGAAGAATTTGTAAAAATGCGAATAGTAAAATTTTTAAATCTAAATTCAGCTACTGCTACCAAGTAAATCTATTTTTGTATTGTTTTTTTTATTCATGTATAATAGGCAATACCAGGATTTTTATTATTAATTAATTTCTATTCTTTCTCAAGATTATTGATGTGTAGTATTTTTCCATTGAAATAATCACGAAATAATCTTCAATCTCATTTACCGATAAATAAAACAAACCGTAATTGCTTACATCGCCACCTCAGCTATTTAAATAAATTAAAACTTTAAACCGAAGCAACTGGATCCAATTGGTAATAAGTCAATTAACAGGGCAGCACTATTCGATGTCGTAAATTTCACTCTGTGCCGCTTCGCTGCCTTCGAATAAGGCTGCCCCCCAAAAATACATGCCCATTCACACCTATCTGTCGAAGCGTGCTCAACCTCTATCCGCTTAATTTGTGCCCCACCGGCGGTTGGCAATAAATCCAATTGGCAAACAGTCATTCGTTTCTTGCATGGTGGATCGGTTACCATCCAGCTGTGGTTTCGTGCTTCTTTCCGACGAAATGTCTGCATGGTCGATGGGCAAAACAATAAGACAGTTTTGCGGTTGGGAAAGTGTTTGGCTCGAGATAGGGAAATTTGGGAAAATTTGGTGATGGATTGAAAAACGAGTTGTCCGACTTTGTACGGACACAGGACGGACCCGGCAATGCAGCGTATTGTTCGGCAACTTTTGTATTGTGTGCTCCGGTAAGGCCCGGTCCAGCTGCACCGGTTTGGACCAGTGTGGTTGACATTTTATGGGCAAAAGATTTAGTAGTGAATAATGCAGGAAAATTGTATATTATAACTATAAAATTATAAAATACATATTAAATGATTTTTTTTTTTCATTTTGACCTCATTTTGAAACGTAGAGTTATCATAGTAATAATATGAAAAATGTCCAGCAGAAGCCATACTCGAACCACTCTCAGCAAGTTTATTTGTTTGATGTTTTCAACCAAACCATATCTGCCTAAAACCATGCCCAACCACCAGAGAAATGGTAAACTTTTCCCACACCGATGTGCTGCTTTCCCCGAGGGCTTCCCTATTGAAATGTAAATCCCCAACAGCAGAAAGTAAGGATGTGATACTTTCGCCGTGCCAGCCGAGAAAAGAGAGCATCCACTAGCTTCATTGTACCATTGAAATTGGTGCAGCTTCAATCAAAGTGTTGTCCCCGCAGAGTTTTACCTCTTTTTCGGGAGGATTTATTTTCCAGCGGCAAACGAACGGTGGACGCAACGGAAGGGGTGGACAAGTGATATAAATTAAATTTCCAAAACAATAAATTGTGAAATTTTCAATTAGAATTCGTATCCAGCATACGAAACGGATGAGCAGCTGGGTCCGGCACATCATGTTATGTGTGTGTGCATGCTCCTTATCTCGAAGTAATTTCGTCGACCATCTCGAAAGTTCTTTTGGCATGGTTGCATTGGTTGTCCATTGGTACAATGTGCCAATAGTTGGTGGTGGTTTTATTTATTATACTGGCCGCGAAAACTGAAATAAAAAAAGAAGAATGAAATAAAACCGAAATATCTAGCGAGAATTAAAAACTTAATGGCAATATTAGGAAGTATTGTTAAAAAGTGAAATTATGACAATATATAGAAATGTCATTTAAATAAGTACATATCGATCGGAAGTTGATGGTAGTATACTTAAGTTTGGCGAATTGCATGCTATGTTTAAATTCTTGAATATTTCCCTTAAATGGCTTAGAATACAGAAATAATAAATAAATAAATTGTGTAATTACATTTAAAACTGAAACAAAATTTTCAACTAAATCCTCATAATACAATGAGGTTTTATATTCACCCCTAATTCTGCTTCACATGGTTCAGCAACTAAGTAGAAATCCACAAAGTACCTCCTAAGTAGCTGTTAATTATAGTACGGTTTATTAAAATTTCTGATTCAAAGTTTCAGGCACAAGAAGGAAAAACGAAGCCCAGTGCCGTTTCGGGGTGGAACAATTTTCTACGCAAATGACCAACCAAATGGGCACATTATTACTTTGACAGCAGCGAGCGCGTAAAACGCGACATTTGTCGCCGGCTATTTCTGCTTCGGGTGCACCAGCTGCGACAACTGACCGCAGTCCATTTGTTATGGGTGTTATTTAATTTAAGCAATTAATCAAAGGTCGCGCCGTCGCAAGGAGTTGACAATACGAAATGTGTGCGAAATGGTAAAGAGATGATTGAATGTTTCATTATATTGGTATGTTCATTTATGTTTCACTTAATTTTCTGAACAGTCAACACTTAAGGAATTTGAAAAAAATTATGTGATTTATAATTTTTACTTTTTTGTAAAATTTCCATACCTTCCTGTATATAAGAGACCTTTTGTATTTTTAGGCGTATGTTTGAATTTAAAGGTTTCTGTGGATTTCCAAGGATTGTTCACAATCCTCATAAATAGGAATTTATCCAATTCAGTTCGTATTCAAAGATCTGTACCACAAGGTGACTCTTCTTAGTGCTTCTGTTCGTGATTTATCTAAATATATTGATCAAAGAATTTTGCAAAACATGTAATGAAGAATATAATTGACTTGCGGTATATGCGGATGATATTTCAGTAATATCAGTTTCTCCCAGTAAAATTAATAAGATTAAAGAAATGATAGTGACATTTGGAGATGAAGCGGTTGCGAAATCGAATGTACAGGAATAGACTACACTTTAAACAAGAGCAAAGTCAACATATCTTGGTTGAAAACAACACATAACATTAGTACACTAATAGTATCTTTTTTAAACGATTAACAAACTGGGATGAAGCGATATAAAGAGTAAAACCCCACCCATGGATTATTCATAACAGAAATTTGAACACAATTCACAACGTAAACCATTAAATTCACAAATAAGCAAGGTAAAAGGGATAATATCGGGCTTCATATGGGATAGAGGCAAACTGATCTCTCTTGTTCTTAGCCTTAATATGCCATATTTGAAGAGCAAAGCGTTACTTATTAACAGATACCTTAGAGAATTTGAAAACACTACAATATCGATAATAGCATTAAAAACTATAAATAACCCACCGGATATCGTCGGAACTCCCTTGTATAAATTATGTTATAAAAGAATCCGCCGTAGAAAACGTAAGCAAATCAAAAGTATGCATCAAATACCCAAAAAATAACTGGACGCAAATATGCAAAAATGGGCACAAAAATAAGATGACCAGTAATCCAAAGATTTATTATTATTATCATATTCACGAGTAAAGAATAACCAAAAGTTGAAAAATATGAACTTATTAAATTCAGATAAATGTCTAAACCGCAACGAAGTAAAGTACTTGGAGCATAAATACTCAACATACAAAAGCATTAAGGCAAAATGGGAGGAATTTTTTTTTTTATTTATTTTTTTATTGTATGACGGCCTGGCCGTATTAGACGAAATGGGAGGAATTTATCAAGATCATAAAAATAGTCCAATAGAGAACTCTGAGCTGAGTAAACTTCGTGTTCCCAGAAGGCATTCTAATAAAAAGCAATCCATATGAATTACTTTATAAATTATATAAATGAAACAAGCAAAAACCCCAATATACATATAAACAAAAAGATGTTAACGATAGATTTTTAGAATAAGAAATAGCATAAGAAATACAGTTTTTGTTTGAACAAATAAAAAAACACTCAGCTATATTACTAGTCCGCTCTTTATCATCACCAGAGGAATCGCTCTGCTCAAGGTTGTCGTCCGTCCTCTGTGCTATCCAATCGCAGTAGATTTTCATTGCAATTTATTAAAGTGATCTTCCTATGGCTTGAATTCATTTTCATGTCTTTTAAGTTAAATTAAATAACAAACTTATAGTTAGTAAGTTTGTGAGCTTTGTATAAAAATAAAATAATCTAAGATCGAACACTGTAGGATAGGAGAATACGATGGAAGAGAAACGATTGTAAAAAAAGAGGAATGTATTAAAGAGAATGTTTATATTGTAGTTTAAAAAATGGTGAAACAAGAGTCTCTGATACGGTATTGAAAATGATAATATTCAAATACATCGTGCCTAAAAGTATGCAATGCATATTTGTAATTGCCGTTGATTATCTCAAGAGTTTGACAAACTAAATTTATAATCATAATGTAAAACAGTATCAAATATCGTTCACGGAACAAATACATGTGAGATTAAAAAAAAGTTAAACGAAACAAAATAATTCTTTTGCGGCCAGAATGCCAAACAGTAGTGAAACTTTGTACTAATCTAACTTTACCGAAGCTGTTACACATCTTCACAACTTCGATAGTTTTACAGCGAGGCCCAGGACTTAATTCAGTTCAATCAAACTTTAACTCCATACCCACAGCATTGCACAGCTTGTGGGAAGATACTAAAGAGAGCATTCGCGGTTTACTGAACGAGACTTTTCACCAGGGGTTTGCTTGCATGGGTCATGTACCTCTTTCGGTGGTGTTGTATTTGATTGTATTTTCGGAATTGTTTCCAGTTTGTGTTGTTCGTCGCACCACGAGGATGTGTAGAAGGAGTTTTTAAATTTATTTTTATTCCATACAAACTGACAGTTTGGTAAGGTACGCCACATCCACCAAATCTGAGGTACACAAACTTCTCGAGCGGGATTTGGAGATGGTGCAGTTGCAGTTTGAATTTTGATTACAAAATGAAACGAACTCAAAAAGTGAAGCAAGCGTTGCACACAAAATCATGGAAGAGATTATTGTTGGAATCCATTGGCCCTTCTTATGGTGTTCCCCGAAAGGAATCGTACCTTCCCTACCGGATCGAATTGATCATATGTTAACCTTTTTTTTTGGTTTCTCCGCTTAACTTCTTGTTTGACTCACCTGTCCCCGGGCGCGGTAAAAGGTGTGCATGTACGCTGTGGCTAGCTGCCACAACTTTCGTGCGACACTGTCAGTGAAACAACTTGACACCAACCAATTTCACGCGAATGTCCTGTTGTCGGGCCACTATGATTAGAGGCGGAAATGGACTGCGCCAACAGGGAAGGTGAGATAATGTTCTACCCAGGTGGACTAGGTGCTCTATCACAGCGTCCCGAGGCACTATGCACCGACTATACCGACTCGGAAGCCTATTATCGTTCGTTCCACATGTCCATAGTGGCGTACCTGGTTGTATGCCCGTCTCTGAAACAGCAACAGGAGCTCCATGAAATATCAAAACGTCCCCAGGGAGGAAGGAGAAAAAAATAGAACGTCCTCTTTTCTACCATGCCGGTCCGACGTGTGACAGAGTCCTTTTTTACGTGTTGTTTTTTGAAAAATGTTAACAAACTCGTTTTTTTTTTCGGTGGCGATCACAAATTGGACGACCCTCACAGCTTTCATGTTTCTTTTTTTGTTCAGCATTTTCGCGTGTTACGCTGGCACCATGCTGTCTGAGGTTTTTTACCAAAACCGTCCCGAAAAAGGACGTCCGTGTGCCTTTTTCGTCGTTGCGTTAGCTTGCTATTGCTTTCTACTTGAACTTGTTATCCTTCCGCTTGCAGCGCTACGGACACACTTTTATTTGTGTCTCGATTGGGTGCTTACACTTTATTGGAACGCTTGTTACATCTCGGGACGATACTTTGACCGGTGTACCGGTTTGCAAAATTTATATCGTTTAGTTCCGTAAATAAATCATGTCATTTTGCATTTTGATAAATCCGTTCCGTTCAGTTTGGGTTTTTTTCTGCTTTTTGTACGGAAAATGATCGGCGCACAGGATGCTTATTGAGAATGCTGTGTGAGTAGGTGAAGTGGCTAAATGGAAGCGTGTGATTGTAAAATAAACATGTTCTTGTTATAACTTTATAATTTCCCAAAAAAAGCGAGGGGCTGAAAAAGAATTGAAACTATTGCTGTCTAATTTCTCATGTGTGTTAGAATCCGAAATGATGACAGTAATTGCATACATTGAGGTATCATTCTATAGAGCAATGATTCCCAAAGTGGCCCCCATCTCCCATTTTGGGATTACTGGGATGTGGGAAATACTAAGGGCGTTGAGAATAAGACGACTTACAAGTCTTATTACCGTTTTGCAGTAGTAATTATAGCTAAGCGAAGCTTGATCGAATGAAGCGGATTAACTTTTTTTTTGTTAAGTTTAACCTAGGTAACGAAGACAGCTGTTGTATTAATTTGAATTTATATATTTTGGCTAATGTGGCTGCTGTTCTTTAAACTTTAAATCAGTTTCTAGCATCTAAAAAATGTAGCTTGTAGTTTGAGGTTCCTGGCATACCACTTGATCTATTTAATAATTCTCTTATTGCTGTATCTCCACAGTTTTCTGTTTTCACATCTGTTTCACATCTGTCTCCACAGGGACCAATCGAAGAAAACAGCTTCGGGCCAGTTTGTGGTAGATATTGGTAATATTTGAAATGTGCATAATAATATATGATAATATGATGGAAAGCATTAAAACCTCAAATTACATAATGTTAGGTAAACATTATAAAAATCGTAAAAATAAATTTCCGATGAAATTTGCTTAGACTACTTCCATGTTTTACAAATGTTTATGCCTTATTCAATGCGAAACCAATACTTTTCCAATTAAGTTGGTCGTTGCTTCTGTTGTTTACACTGTTTCTAAGGGTTGAAGTCGATTATGATGATCTCACCTCTGACACGTTGAGATCATCGAGTTATTTTCAAAATTAAATTTTCATTCAACAACAGATATCGATTGTTATATTTACTTATTTTTCGCTTCTTGAATGGTCGTGAAGGATCGTTTTTTTGCATTCCTGAATGTTTGCGAATAGTTAATATTGACACGGATTCGTGTTTCGCGTAACGACTTTCTCGGTCATGCCGGCTATATGATGGCTTAATAAACTTAGTGATACCATGTAGTTGGATTCGATTTATGTGAAAAACCGGTGTCGATTCCACCATCCCATCGGGCCACCCCATTGAGACGTGTTATGAAAAGTAAAAAAAAGTTCTGTCAAGAAAATTGTTGGAGTTATTTTCTATATTTCTTATTTTCATATCATTAATCATGTTTCTATAGTTTTAATAAAATTTACAGTCTCAAAATATAAGTCTGAATTAATTTCCCCCTCTTCCGCTCTCCCTCCTACTCCAGAGGGGCTTGAGGATGATTTAAGTGACAAAAGTAGGAACACCGTTCCGGTACTCAGTTAGTTGGAGTACAATTTCACAACAATAATCCATGTCGTGGACAAAGTTGAAAAAAATCAGCATACAAACGCATCTTTTGAGCGAAATCCACGTCGTGGACAAAGTTTGACCAAAATCGACAATCGAACGCAACGATGCAGTATAGCATTTATTTAAAATAGATGAATTAATAATATAATAATTATTTTAAAATATTTTTAATTAGTTTTATAATAATTTTGCATAATTGTCAAAATGAGTGCCCGTAAGTTGGGATGCATTAAGTTAAGATTGGGATGCATGCAGTTAAGACTTTTGCCAAAATTGCTTATTTAATTGAATACAATCAGAACACTATATTTAACCAACCGTTCTACAATATTACCAGCAAACTATTACAGCGGCTCAACTTGCAAGAACACCCCATCCTGTGATTGTAGCGTAACCGCATCTTTTGCATACACCAGCGGTATCTGTGTCCGAGGGCCTGGCCGGACACGAAAGTTGGCCAATATTGTAGCCAAACCGATGCGTGACTGCATCACACCCAGCCGCTGTCCGATGCAAACTCTCGGCCCTTCACCGAATGGCAGGAATGTACTGAAGTGCCGCTCGGCAACACGCTCCGGTGCGAACCGATCCGGATCGAATCGGTCCGGATCGGGGTAGTATCGTTCGTCCCGCTGTATTGCGTACACGGGGATGTGAACCTTCATTTTCGGTGGTATAATCACATCACTGTCCGGGATTCTGTACGCTTTGCAGGATAGTCGAGGTACAATAGGCAGTGGTGGATATTTCCTGAGCGTTTCTGGAAGGAAATATGGATAGAATGAACGCGGGATGTACCAAGGGAAATCCTTACTCACCATTGATACATCGGTCTAGGTATTCCATGTCGGTTAACGCTTCGTATGTTATACCGCCATGTTTCTGCATGGCCTGCTCTACACAAGCTCGTGCCCGTTCCTGGCACGCTTCGTTAAGTGCCATCTCGTACAGACATAAGGTCACGTTCGAGGACGATGTTTCGTAGCCGGCTAAGAAGAACCCGAACGCTTGCGCCATCAGCTCGTTCATCGTCAGTGCGGTACCGTTCGAAGCCGCCCTTAACTCCATCATCATATCAATCAAATCATTACGCTTGGTGGGACTGGTCTCACGCATCGCTACCGTCCGCTCCATCATCTCCGTAAAGAACTCAATCACCTCATCGTGGTTCACCTTCAGTCCGAGTATACGCCCAAGCACGGGATACAGCCGTAACAAGTTGCTGACCACTTGCGAGTGTCGTGGACTGTGAAACACTAGCTGGCCGGTTCGTCGGAACGCACTGTTCGGATCGTGGAAGCTATTACACTCGATACCGAATGCACAGCCACCGATGTTGTCGATCATCATACGTGCACAGTAATCCTTCACGTCCACCTCAGCCGAGCTGCCCACTTCCGTGCGAAGGAATTGGGTAAAATTTTTGGACACTTCCATCAGTATCGGGAACATGCCCTTCATCCGACCGGAAGTGAAGGTGGGCGTTAGCTTCGATCGGATGCTCTTCCACTTGGAACCCTCGAGACAGAACAGATGGCAGGAGAGCGCATCCACCCGCTCGATGTGATAGACACCATGGTCCGGGAAGTAGGCAAAATCTTTGATAAGCACCCTTTTGATCAGCTCCAGATCGGTGATCATGATAGTTGGTTGTAGCATGATCGACAGTCCGTAGAAACGTTCCTTCCGGTCCATCTGTCGGTACAGCTCGATGGATACCTCCGCTAAGGATTTGTTGCGGAGTCCGGCAAAATTGCCCAGCGGAAATGGGCACGGAAGCGTTGGTACATTTCGGCCCCTCCAGTAGTTATGGCGTTGTCTAATGAGAAACACTACACAATAAAATACACCACATAACAGCAGTAAACCGATCGGGAGCGCCATTGAGAAATGTAAGGCTTTTAGGGAGCTTACTACCGTTGTTGCACCGTTCAAGGGTAGCGATGCACTGGCCGTTGCATTTCATTGCATTGCAACGCGAACTCGGGATGAAACCGGTTATTTGCACGGCGCGGTAGCCAGATTAGACTGGGTCAGTGGGCCGGTACAGAATGATTATGATGGACGTGCTGCCAGATAAGTGGATGGTGTCCAAGGTAAACAGACTGGGCACAAAGCATTTTTTCTGGTTCCAAGGTGCAACAAAAGCTTGATACCATGATCAGATAATGGAAGAAAGGTTTATGAATTGTTTGAATTTTTTCTCGTACGGTTTATGATCACAATTGTGTTCACGGGTATTAAAAGTTACCTAAATGCACAGAGAACGTACATAGCTTATTAAAATTACTAGATAATGATTCGCTGATATAGTTTCGTTGGATGAAGTGGTAATTAATATATTTGGTTAATCAGTAGTGTTTTTTCGTTGTTGGAGTATTGAATCGAAGAAACAGTTATTGATTAATTATTATATGAACTTTTGGAATAAAATGTCGCATTATATGTAATATATTCACTATATTCATTGACAGAGACCACACAAAATCAAACAAACGGTAGGCAAGGAGAGAAAGAGGATTTAGGAGGAATATAAGCGCCGTCCATTCTACGTCCCTACATGTAAAAACATATCGAATCGATGTATCCGACTCTTCACTCCCGACTGCGCCACACACAGAGATGGTCTAGCGGTTTGAGCTCCACGCAGGATCATAATATATGATCCACATCGTGGATTCCAACATCGGAGCCACACAACTTCGTCTTACTGCTGCATAATTTATACGCTGTAGTTGAGCACTCAGTGCGAAATGATTCAACTAAAGTCTAGACATCATCCGTATGAATGCCCGATCCAGGGACAAGGCCGCAGGGACACTTGCGGAGAGATAAAAAAAAAAGCAAAAGTCCGAGATCGCACGCTTCTCATATGCTCTGCCATCGAGATAAGCAAAGTTGCTTTGAGGAACGAAGGAACGCTTAGGATGAGATTCTGGCTAGAAAGTCTGCCTTTTCATTACCGGGAAATCCGCAAGTGGGTAGGGACCCAAATTAGCGAGATTCATAACGTCCTTTTTAAACAATTTTTATTACAAAATTGTCTTGGCTCTTAACATCTCTTACAATTTTCAGTGCTTCGATAGATAGCTATCTGTAAAAATGAATTACTGGTCTAGGAGGACTTGTAGGTCAACAAAATTGTAATAATTTCATAATTTTGCTCTTAGAACTTGCCTGTACAAAGGAATACGGCATGGCCGTCATTGATGAATAGAAAAAAACTTGCCTGTAGAAGCTGTTTAAACCAGTAACCTTTATTATATAAAATATTACTTTATCTATCATGTTTCGATTTTCAAGCGTTTCATTTATTTTTGTCTCATTTAACATTTGATGTGATGATCACAGAAATAAATTATACTTGAACCAGCTGTTCAAAACACGAGAATTTATGTATATTTTCGACTCGAACTTATGCCGTCTTGATTGGAGCTAAAGCCGGTTTAAACTCCAGCCAAGCGCTGCATTGAGAGTCAATGCGACGAATAGCTAGACGTCGATAGAGCTCAACTGGGAAGCAGAGTATCAGTTGACGGCGACGATATCGAGGGAGTAGAGGAGTTCAGCTACTTCGGAACGAACGTAACTTCGGACATCAACATTAGCAGCGAAATCCGAAGGCGCTCAGTTGAATCGTGGGTATTATGAGTTCCACAAACTGGTGAGACTATAAATGCGCCATATATCGCACACTGATACGTCCGGTAGTTCTCTACAGACACGACTCCTGGACTATGTTGGCGGAGGAAGGAAATGCGGAATCGCCATTCTCGAACGGCGAGTGCTAAGGACTATCTTTGGTAGTGTGTGCGAACAGGGTGTGTTTAGAAGAAAATGAACCAAGTGCTAGCTGTACTGTTTGGCGATGCGTATATCCTGACGGTGGCCAAAGCCGGAAGGATACGTTGGTTGGGGCACGTGATGAGGATGCCGGACTCATGCCCCACCAAGTAGGTGCTCGTCAGCGACCCGTTCGGCACGAGACGTAGAGGAGCACAGCGCGCTCGATGGCTGTATCAAGTGGAGTCCAACCTGAGGGAGATCGGATGCGGCCATGGATGGAGGATTGCAGCCTTGGACCAAGTTTCCTGAGAACGGATTGGAGACCAGACCAAGTCACTAATAATTGCTCGATGGGGCAGGCCAGTGAAGAAGAAGACATATTTCTTCACAACGATTTTTTGTTTCTCCGAATAAATGGAGTTTCGAGTTCTAATTTTTATCATCTCTGAATATATAACCTACTCAACTAGCATCTATTTAATTTGACAAATATTACGATAATTGAAAGGTTAAAATAATAAAACCATTATTTTTATCCTAGGTTTCATCCACTTGTAAATAATGGTAAACACATTAAAAAGTATTAATTGAACCATTACTAATTTGTATCGTAAAAGGTGTAACATATGTAGATCCTTATTCAGACGCTTATTCAGAACCGATGAGGTTGAACATCAATTGATGTTAACAATGCGCAAAACGATACATTATTAATAAAATAAAATAAATAACCAACCAAACACTGCAGCAAACGCACATTACATTTACAATCCGTTGGTGGTGTAACTAACGCCCGATGCACATAACCATTGCAATTCGGATACATCAATTCAGCTGGAAGTAATGTGCTTAAAAACACATGCACATACCGAGATCGAGCGCTTATTGCAACGCCTTTTTTTTAAATATCTATCATTGGGTGACAATCTGGGGGGATGGCAGAATGCACACTTCCGCGAGAGGAAAAAAATCCCATTTCCCAAAACCTAGACGCCAGCCGGTGTCACGTGAGCCACGACGGCGTAAAATGATTGCCACAATTGTTACCAATCATTAAACATTTTACGGTTCATTAACGATTCCATACGGGGTATGGTGAAGAGCGAAGAAGTTGACACTCAAATAAATGGGGCTTTAATTTGTACTTTAACATGTCGGAACGGTAGCTTGGCTGTGAATAAAGTTAGGAAAGTATTAATTTAACTGTATTCTCGTTGCAAAACCACCCATCATATCCGAATGACGGGAATTTAAATTTCACACCCATAAAATGTTCAATAGCTATAATACGTAAGCGTTTCCCATAAAAACAAACGCACACCGTATAGAAACCCCCGCGAAAGAAGCTTAACGCGAGAAACGGTCTCACACCTGATTGAACATTAATGCGCTGGAAGCTGATTAAAATGTGGCTTTGGCTTAAAAAAAATACGGTGCGTACGGGTTGCATTGTGCAATTTAGCATCCATCCCACTACAGGCGAGGGTGCTCTTATGTATTGAAATGGACCGCGAGCAAAGTGATGCTACTCGTGCGTAAGTTAATCCTTCAATTTCGATCGCCTTTTTCCGGTGGAAGCTCATTAAATTGGTTGTGTGTAAATTGCTG
The DNA here is from genome assembly GCA_000349025.1 of Anopheles minimus. Classification (NCBI taxonomy): domain Eukaryota; kingdom Metazoa; phylum Arthropoda; class Insecta; order Diptera; family Culicidae; genus Anopheles; species Anopheles minimus. Next base: position 2,890,771 of record KB663611.1, on the reverse strand, counting down.
CCACACGGACCGTGTCGTTGTGTCTTTTTAAACGGAACGCACAATTTGATCAGACTCGGCCGTCCGCTGCAAGGGAATGCACTTTTCGTACCTTTAAACTCGTTACCGGCCGACATCGCATCACCCTTTGGCGTGTATGCAAACGTAGTGTAAAACGTGAACGGCGTGATGAAAAATAATCATAATTGATTTATATCAATGTCATCAGATGCTTTTGTATCATCGTGAAGCTAGAATTCCGCCATCGAAAGGGTGAATATTTTAAGAGGATGATGCTATAACTTTTATGCGCTAGAATAATGACACTGGCCAGATTTTCGATTAAAACGAACGACGAGTTCGGTTGTGCGACGAGAATTCATTTTTTGATATTTTTTACCAGCTACAAGTATCAAAATGGAACGATTCCGTGGAAACCATTATATATCAACGGTGTCAAGCGGGCAGGTGCTATGGAATTGATGCACGTCCGATGAGCTGCCGGATCAGCATCGTTTCAGTGGTGGCATCATTTTTTCTTACGACGGGCACTCAATCAAAAGCCGTGATTAAATGGATAGGTAGGATAGGTGATTTTTTTCCGTAAAGAATACTACTAATTGCATAGATTTCTACGGGAAAACAAAGATTTATGTGCATTGCATGGCTTTTGGGAAATGAAATGACGAATAGCTTTTGTTTGGGAGATAAAACATCCAGATTGTTGTCAATCTATTGCGTCTACTGGAGAGTCATCGTAATTTTTATCTGCAAATTAGCAAATCTGGTAGCCTGGTTTTTTTGTTTCGAATCATAAGAATTTGATGCTCTTCGGCATTCCGTAATTTTCCTGACAATATTCTGGATATATTTATGAGACATCCAGTGATCTGAACAAGGAGTAACTACAAGGTTTGAGCGATACTTTACTAATGAGGTTTTAAAAGTATATAAATAAAGTCAGAGTATTTCTAATTACTAATTGACTGATCTAGCGGCCTGTATATAAAAAGGGCCGAAACTAAGCTGAAGAGCGTAGTACTATTTACATATGTTATTATTATTGAATTGAATGTGTTATTATTTATCTTTAAAATACTAACCTTTTTGGCTTTTCAATGCAAAATTACGCGGTTTGTTACCGGTGTACACCTGACGGGCAATTAAGCTATCTGTTGGGCATTTCTCCTATAAGCGCTTTGCTATCTGTTGCAAAATACGCATACGTAGGAGTTTGTTATATAGGAGAAAACTGTCTTACAAGGATCAACTGATCGGTTTCCATTGAAGTTGGCTTCTGATGAACGGATGAGACAACAATGCTAAAGATTAAACATGCGTGGAGGAAAGGATTCACTTGATCGGTTGATCGGTGACGAACAGGATCTACTTGTACTTAGCGTGTAGAACGACTACACTGAAAAATTGTTCAATGTTTATGAAAATAAGGTTTTCATTTCCTATTTTCATCATTTTTAACAATTTTATTGGGACAATTCATAATTAGCATTACAACATTCATAGTATTCTTCTATTTCGTCCTCACTGGTGGTTTTGTCATCGTCATCACTAACTGCATAAATTCCGTCATCCTCAGTACCATTAAGGGTTTTTGTGATTTCACTTTTTTTAAACGATTTTTCTGCAATCGTATCCCTGACACCATTTGGAGGGTTTATGGACTGTTCCTGAACGAGTTAGTCCCTTGTATCCACTTTTTCCATTCTTCCAATCTTTAAACTTTAATCAAATCTTTAAACAACAATACTATTAATTAACAATAAACACTCGTTAATCTGACTGTTAATAACAACTGATAATAACAACCCCCTTAATCTGGCTATTGTTATTTTTGAACTAAAATGGGGTCGTAGTAAAAGCTTAAATACGGTACTTCTTTCGGGGATGGTTTCTGGTGAACCATATTCAAAGATAGGTCTGACCAAAGCACTACAAAAAGATATCAGAGTCTGCGGATCTGAGAAGTCGGTTAGCGTACGTTTTATTAGCCCCAGGACTCTTCTAACCTTCGTAACGAATAATATCGATGTGTGACTTGAACGAGAGTTTGTAATCTAGCCATGCGTCAAGATCCATTACAATATCAACCTTGTTAAGACGAACACCATCAAGGACAAAAATTTTCTATAATATAATGAGTGCGAAATATGTAAAAAAAGGACGAGACAGTGTAGCATTAGTAGTGAAAAGAAAGGAATGGAAAAGATATTTGTGGGAACACCAAACAACAAAGAAATTGAGGATATTTTGGAACAACTATAAATCACAGGGCTTGAACATACACAGAAAGATATTTAGATCATCTGCGTAGTAGATGGCGGACTGAAAGAGCGTCACTAACCAATAATATGAACAGGAATGGACTGAGGACATTAAATTGGAGTACTTTCAGCAGCATTAGGTTGAATTGATTATAACGTATGCAGATATAAAATATACTAATGTAAGCCCTATCACCTAGATATTAATCCAGATATACTATACAAATGCTGTAGGTATTCCGCTGGACTCAGACAAAATGTGATAATTTTTTGTCAAATTGGACGTAATTACTCGACAAAATTGATTGATAAAAGATATCTTTTTTACCTAAGACTATCAACCCACCCATTTGTCGTTAGATATACCAGACAACTCTTTTTTAGTAAACCTCAAACGAAGGATCTACTAAAATAATATTGGAACTAATTTTGGGTGACAGTTGATCAACATTTTTTCTAACTCATTTTATAGAGGCCTTGGGTCTTTTGGCCAACAGTGGACTCAATTCATTTTAAGTATAATTTTGTACATTTTTAACTTCTAATATTATCTGAATCTAACTGACAAACGTTTTGCTTATCATCCGCATTATATCTCTGCCGCAAATATTAATGAACAGATCGTACCGGTTTGTGCTTTCAAATTGAAAGTCAAACATGCCGCGATCGGAGCAAAGTTCTGTTTCCGTAAATCAGAATTTAATTAAATGGAAATCGAGAAGTGAGACCGGCATAGTGAGCATTCTGGAGTAAAGTTTTATATCGTATACTTTCTGAAGAATCTTGATCTATTTTTGCCTGATTTCCATTTCGTTCTTCTTTTCGTTTCGTGACGCCATCCAGCGTACACGAACGTTTGCCATCGGAAAATCTATTAGCCATTGCCTCAATCGTCTTGAACATTCTTTTTAAAAAAATGGCAGCAAAAGATGGTCTTAGATGAAGGTGAAACGATTATTGCCACAAACAGTAGCCGGTGTATGCCAAACGAATTGCTGGAAAGATGTCGAAGAAGCAAATGAGAAGCCCGTACCGGCAGAACGTGCGGCAGAAAGCAATCGTACAGGGTGGGAAATTAAAAATCAAGTGTTCGAATCCAATTAATTCCGGTTGGCCAACGGGATAGCGGTGGTAAAGCAGAACAGGCTTGGAAATTGTGCAATAGTTTCACAATTTGCATCGATTCTCGTGCTATTAATGGTGTTGGCCCGTTTAGAACGTTACGGTCGAACCGTTTGCGCGAATGCACGGGAGTGGGATTTTCGAACGAAAACAAGGAAGAAAGGATATAACTTTCCGAATAGCCGTTTAAATTGGACTGTGAGAGTAGCGTTTCGGGGAAGGGGCATTAAAACAGCAACCGGAAGTGGCGTAAATTACGCGCCGTACTAGAACGTGCCAATTGGCCATGTTTTGTAGCGTCAAGGATGAAATTTTAACGAGAAACTATTTTTGTGATGATCTAGGTACGATAAAACATTTGGCCATTTTTGGTTCAATATCTTTTTGTGTATTAATGTATAGATTAGTACAATATTATGCTATTTAAATAATTTAAATATTAAATGAAATAGAAAATATAACTTTATGTTGGAATAATACATCAAATCAAAGATTGAGTTTGGTTTAGTTAAAGTCAGCTTAGAATCAAATGTTTTACTATATGTAAAACATATTTGATGCAGTTGAAATACTCACTTCAATATTTGAAAAATTACACTCACCATCATCCATCCCTTAAGGTTATGCTATCTAATAATATAATAAATTTAAATCTGCATAATAATTAGTATGGAAATCGTATTAAAATGGCATTTAGTCAAACGCTACCCTCAGGGAAGCTAGTTAAAGCAATCATTCATGATAAACCGTCCCACAAAAAAAGGATTCCCTTTTTACGCTACGGTTTACCGGAAGCGACCTATGACAGTTAGCCATCATCCGTACGAATGAAGCAACAACAGTAAAAAAACACACAAATTGTGAAAAACATCCTTCAGGGGTTGTGTACAGGACAGCGACAATGGACAGTACGTCTCTCGGACCATCACAACATAATTGCCCGTGGGTAGTGAAAGCATAAAAAAATTGGTTCAATTTTCCTCAAACAGTGGGATTCGTTCTTTTCATGGTATCAGCGTACTGAAGATGACCGGGATATTCAGTGGGTCGTAGCTTGTAATCTACTTAAGTCATGAAAAAGAGTCAAAGCAAACGGTGGAGTGTTGAAGTTACCAAATGGATTTGAATAAATTTCATGCTTAAATTTTGGAATGTTAAAAATATTTCTATAAATTGTTTAATACGAAAACAATGATCTAAGTTATAGATATTTGTTTTTTAAAAACATGATAAATTTGATGTAATATAGTTTGACATAATTTATGTTTGGAGTTCTCATTAAGGGCGTCTACTAAGGAGCTAATATGGCGTAATGGAGCATTGGAATCGACAAAATTCTTAAAAAATTAGTGAAAACCATTAATGAAAAACGTCTCTGTTGGAGACAACTAGTGTTATGGCCCAACCTGCTCTCTGGTTTTGAAAGAATATAAAAACTAGTTTGAAAGAAAATAATTGCCTTGATTTACCGAACGGTCAGCTTTCAAATGTTGTTAAATTGTGGTCGGTACGTCATCTCCTGACGAGAAACAATAATTTACACTCTTAAAAATCGGTGACAAAATTTGAATAAAACATGTGTGGAAGCACTTTGCATACAGTTTTAAGAAATTTTTATTACGTTGTAACACATATTTCAATAAAAAATATATGTTTTTTTTGGTAATTAATTAAAAACTTATCGACACATATGCACTGACTTTGAGCTGTCCAGTGTGTCATTGTCTAATTGGTTCACAATCAACTCTCACGATTTCAGCATCTGAATGGAGACACTATAATACTTTTTCACTGAAAATACTTATTAATTAAAGCCACAGGAATCTCTTCTTTGGCCTAACGACCTACTCGGTCATGCCTGCCATTTGTGGCTTACGAGACTTATTAATACCACGTAGTTGGATAGTCAGTCCTCACTACGGGGGAACGGTCCGGATGGGATTTGAACCCCGGTCCTGCCGTTTAAGACCGGCGCCGCTTATCTCCTCGGCCACCGGACCGCCCACAGGCGGAAGCCACAGGAATAGCTGGTGTTAATTGACAAGCAAATATATCGACGAACATCGAAATTACAGCTCAAAGTGTAAACTCAATGATCAAACATGATTTTCTTAAATCTCTGTTACCTGATTAGTTTGACGGACCGGGGCCAAAATCCCGTTCGGAACGTTTCTCGTAGCAAAAAAAAAGATAATTGACTCTTAAATGTCCTAGAGATAAATTCGTTCCTCTCAAGCCATTGTCCAGGCTTGAGCTCGTGGTATCATTATAATTGTCACCTTATCTCTTCATGTTCCTACAATTCCAACGCTAAAAATTCCATGTCTTCAAATTTACACATTTTGAATTTATGTCTTGACCGTTTGTTAGCGAATAAAATATGGAAAATTTATTATGTACTTTTCCTTCGAGAAATTTCAAAATAGGCATTTTCATGTTCTTTTGGGAATTTATGTTTTGAATTCATATATTCTTTTTCCTCTTGGCTTATAGACCAGTTCGGACATGTCGGCCATATAATTGCTTACTAGAGTTTTTTTTTTATTCACTGAAGAACGGCCCGGCCGTATACCTTAAAAACTAACTTACTAGAGTTATTGATAACACAAATAGTCAGTCATCACTACAAGGGAACGGTCCGAATGGAGTTCGATAGGCCATCGGACTGTCTCAAGGTATAATCTCTAGTTAAAGTATTAGATAATTTCGTTTTTATTAAAATTTTGATTGCTTATAGCAAAGTTATAGCTGTACATTATTGTGTAATTTTATAATTATGAGCCAAGCACACTCGAGATAAATGGCCATTTCACGGTTCGTATAATATAATCTTTTCCAACCTTAGTGAATTGTATATAATATAATGTAACCGTTAAGCAGATGGCCAGGTCGTTAATAATATTAATATTAAATAACTATTGAATATTAAAAAAAATGGAGCTATTCAGAGCAGCCATACAATTACCGATAGAATACTCCGCAATCCAACCCGATTGCTACAAAACAAATTCAATCGATAAAACTACTTCACCAATCGGCTTACACCATGTTTTACAACGGATCATTACGAAGCAATCGTCTCCAGAGGCAAATCGTTCAAATCAATTGACTCGTTCCATGTTCTGTCTACATTTGGTTTACCGTCAACTTTTTTCCCCAACCGTCCAATGCAAAAAAGCGAACACAAACTTCATCGAAAATAGTAACTTCAATTCGTTACTGTTGTTAACAACGGATAAAAATAAAAAAAAAGCGAATCAGTTTGACCATCACAAGCCGAACGAAGGAAAATGGTCATCGAAATGGTCATATTACTATCGTTTTGGGATATGAAAAAACTCTATCCCACGGTGACTTTGCGATAGATAAAAGTGAAAATAAAAGCTGTTAGTGGAATCCTTACTGGTTTTGCGCAGCAACGCAATGGTTTGTAAGCTGTGTGCCTGTGTGAGGACTTTCAGAATAAGGAGAATGAAAAAGGGATGCAAAAATTGTTTTTTTTTTCCTCTTTTGGTTCTGGAACTTAAATTTTGTGGATTGAATTTGCATTATCCTCTGTACCTTGGTGTGCTTCTCGGGAGAAAAGGACATTCGGTTGTCCAGCTGCTGCTGCGAGTGGTTCGGAATGGCCAGGGGAGAACGGGAAGTAGGGAAGCATCACCAGTGCGGAATAAATGCGCAACCGAGCAATGTGATATTAGTGCTGATCCTTTGCCATGATTACGACGGATCACGGAGATTCCGGTCTCTACGGGAAGCCAACCACGGTGGACCAGCATCTACAAGTTGGAAGTTTTACTGTGTGGACAAAGTGGACCGTGCAACAGTGCCTGACCGTTCCATATTCATTCACGTTGCATGCTACCACCAAATGGGAAGCAGTTTCAATATGCGAACCTGTTCCACACCACATTCCAGCGCCACACCTAACGTTTCTCTGTCTCGTAACCATCCACTAATGTCACCACAGCATACGTTCTTAGTACGGCAAGTAAGCACAGAAAAAAGATGACGTCCTGGTAACCATTCCTTCTGCTCTCGTAGGGATTTCATTTTCTCCAATTTAATAATCATCCAATTCGTACGCTTCCTGAATCGGATTCCGTAATCGCATTTCACTTCCCCCATTGGGTGCCGAATTCGTACATTCGTTGTTTCGTTGGGGAGACAATAAATGCTGCAGGATAATCCACCGGCCGTGTCAAATTGTTAAATAATAATATTGAATTAAGCACTGAACGATGTGCAAAAGTGCATGGGAAACGGATATGTGATGATAATTCGAATGAATTATAATTCATTGTGTTGTGTATTAGTGTGGGACCAAACACAGCATCAATACTGCGAAGTATGGTGTCAATGTGTAGGACTTTGCTTGCTCTACTTGGGGATACTACTAACAAGGATCTTTTAATAAATCATTTAAAACAACATATAGGTCATAACATTGCCATTAAATGATCTTTTAAGCGTAGAATCAAATGTTAAAATCTCTATAATATTTTTAGGCCTACGGGTTAATACCATCTCTCTATTTACTGAGCCAATTCTGCAGAATTTAACAGGTATTGCTAGTTAAGGTACATAGAAGATATGGAAGGACAGAGACTGAAGAGTTCTTGCACTTTGTAGCAACTGAAATATAATGAACCACATTATTTATCTATTGAGTTCATAGAATGATACACTATCAACAGCAATCCTGGAGGATGGTTACAATCCATCCGGAATGTATTCGTTAACCAATCCGATACTTTCGCTGAACACTCGGAATCGGCTCTGGACGTCTGATACTTCCTTATTATGCCGAACTACATTTGACAGCTTCGTTCTTACTGATAGTTGCATCATATACATCACCTCCACATTGGTTTGTCCATGTAAACGACTAAAAGACTTTACGGGCTTAGTAGTCCAGCGCCATTCGCAAGACCTGACAAACCCACGATAGCAAGTTCATCGTGTAACTAAACTACGGAGCTCAAAATCATTCTGATCATTTTTCTCTCGAACGAGGCTAAGAAGGTTTCCTGAGTTATTGGACAGATTGTTGTTGACGCTGATGATGCTTATAGTGCAAGCTCGGGAGCCTTTGAACATTGAACGAACTTTGAATCGTCTTGCTGCTATTTGCGAAGAACTGATGTTTGATGTTTTTGATTAGGCGTTTGCCTAAGAACATTTGAAATACCTAACGAAAAGAATTGCAAAACGAAAATCCTGAAGAACATAATGCCATGCCGATTTTTCATTTATGAAAGCAAAGCACTAGTAAAAATAAATATCTAACGAAAAATATCCAATAAAATATTTCCCTAGTCGTGGATAAAACAAAAACAAATTTAAGACACAAGAGTTCTTCTGAGGAACACCAGAACAGTCCTAAAAGGATAACAAGAAGGGGAATTGCAATCTGTTTAGAAAAGCCCGACATAAACCATTAATACTTTGATCATCGAAAACATTAACTAGGCTAATGAGTAGCTAATTCACGGCCCATTACAATATTCGAATATAGGACAGTTGGACAGTTCTTGCATGGTGGAATTACCCGAGTTCCAAAGTAAAGGAAAAAAAAGAACAGAAGTTCCATCCATATTGTACAGAAGCCTATGCGAAATTGTTAATATCAGTATTATCAATGTTTGAAGAAACAACGCATTTGGAGGGATCTGTTACTAGGAGTTCTTTTTAAGTAAACGTCAAGAACATGATAAAATGTAGAGCTCCTTTGAAACAATTCGGAGTTATTCCTCATATTCTGCTCGAATGATCAGTTTAACACTTACTTACATACTTACTTACTCATTTGACGCTACAACCACTTCGCGCTCTTGGCTTGCTGTAGAAGTCCTCTGAACCGTTAACGGTCTTGCGCCTTCGTCTACCAACCGCATAAACGCCATCGCTCCACCTCAGTTTGAGCCTACCACTGCTCCTCTGTCCATGTGGATGGCCTTAAAGGACTTTACAGGCCGGGTTTTCCGGTGCCATTCTCATTACGTGATCAGTCCACCGGAGCTGGGCGAGTCTAATTCGTTGTACGACAGTAAGGTCGTCGTCGACTCATAGAGCTCATCATTATAGCGGCTCCTTCATTGTCCTTCCACACATACAATAATAGTTAATAGTTAATAGAAACTATAAATTTAAATGTGGCGTATGACCAAATTTATGGTGTGAACTTTATTCTTTCATTATTTTAAACCATTTTCCGTCCAATGTCCTCAATAGTCGAATGATAAACGTAAACACTTCCGTTGATTGTCGATGATGTTTGCATAGTTTATGAGAAACAAGGTCTTTGATTCCATCTCCGGCATGAACGGTCGTTTAGTTTCTTTCACTGTTCGTACGGTTTTGCAAACTGTAGACCATCATTAGCGGTTCATTTTATTCGCCACACTGCAGCAACATTGATAAGTATTTTTATTGGTAATTCAAATCGGTCAGCTGTCGTGCCGTCGGTGTACACTTAATATTTGCTCTTCAATTTACATTGTAGTATTTCAGTACAGTTGGAAGGAGCTCGTATGCTTTCGTTCTGACCCTGTCTAGCATATGTATGAGTGGGGGAATTCGGTTTCGATCACTGTTTAACAGGGGTCTCCCTCAACATGGTGGCTTGAGACCGTAGTTGTCTTATAACCAAGCGAGGGGCTTGGTAAGATTCTTCTCTTCTCGACTGTCCCAACATCTGTGTGACCTTCTTTCAATGTTATGTTGAAATTTCCATTGATTATTTGCAAGCATTTCGTAAGCACATCATGTCTTTCGCGCTGTTCGCGTAGGGTTTAATGCATTGTATTTTGTTTTGTTTTCGCATTTCAACGAAGATAAGGGCTGAAGCACTTGGTGCATTGTTGTTGTGCAATGCGAACAAGAACCATTAAACTATGGATGCATGCAGGATGAACCGAGTACGGAGCTAGCGGAAAACGCGTAGGAAATCATACGAAGCGGACATAATCGGTACAAAGGTGGTAAACTCCCTATCGCTAAGTTGCACTCGCACGGAGTAGAAAGCTACATCAGTAGGTGTTTCAATTGAAGGTTTTTGTGTAGGAGCCCTTTTGCATGATTCTTATTAATATTTTACTGCTTTTGTGAGTTGCTCTATCGTATTTCCACGTTCATCAAATGTAGATAATATTTACAACAGAAAACAATTAAAAATAAACACACACGCTCACGTTTCATTCACACACAGCACTTGTGGCATCCACCTCACAGGAAACTCATCATCACAACTTATGTATGCGAATGAAAACTGATTAGACCACTCGAAGTTATACATTTAAAGATCACAAAAGTATTGTTTCCATCCTGCGCTTCTATCCATCGGTCTTTCTCCGTTTCCAACTCTCACTAAATATGTCTTCCGTTTTTTTTACACTCATGTTTTCCACAAAACCCTCTTTCGCTGCACCTATCACCTGAAACTCCCAATTCCATCAATCGCGCACTTCCAAAATCTAAACAATCGATCAACCAACAATATCAATATTCAATGCGCTAGCCGGTGTAGTGATACGCGTGGCTATTGGAAACCATTAAATATAATCTTTGCTCCTCTTTTTCTGCAGTTGAAGGAATTATTGTTTTAGTGTTTCTGTTTTATTAAACTGGTAGCTCTATCTCTGATTGTGGATATTGCATCATCTACACTTGTAGTTTGTTTTTTGTCCTTCTCATCTAACATGCACTGTTGTGTGTCCACACCGTTCACTAATATTGCACTATTTTAATTGTTGTGTTATATCTTGTATGTGGATGTACGCATCTTCTATTACTGTTTCTGGTATATTACTCATTAAGTTTCACATCAAGGACAAGGGAATATTGCATTTAGCTGTTGTTTGCTTATGTATTGTAACCAGCGGTACGCTATCTTACTACGTCGAGCGGGAGAATTTTAACAAACTTTCTATAAATACTTTTTTAATTCATTTATTATTAAAATGCAACAATCAAAAGAAGGAAAGTGCATTGGGAATATTCCAACACATGCGGACAATCTTACAAACGCGCTGGAAGGACGAAATGGGAGACATTCATTATCGAACAGGATTGCTTTTTAGAAACGTTCTATCGTTGGAGTTTGACTGACTGGTTTGAAGGCGTGAACGAAAATGAAGCACCTCGCTGCAGGGAACGAAAATGCTATAACTGATCTATCGTTAGTCTACCTTACCATCAATGCTTTGTCACGGTGCAGGGTTCAGTTTTTTTTTTCTAGAACAGTGCTTTAATTCTCTGATGCAAAATACCGAGTTTAGCGCCAATTGGAGGTAATCTTCGTGTGGAGTGTACTTTAAACGGATCTTTTTTCCCGCTATAAAATAGAAGGTGGTGGCTACAATTAGTGCATATTTGCTAGCTTGCAACACCGTGTTACGTCTATTACACACAGATGGAGTACGCACTACGGTTGATTTTCTTTTCCACGATGAATTCTCCTGCTACTTTATGGTCGTTCTGCCATTTTGGATTCATCCGTAGAAGTTCACTGTTTGCGTACGGACTATTAATTTTAGGGATTCCACCATTTGGACTTCTGTCAATCAAGATATCACACAGTAAGATTATGTTTTTGAACGACAAATACGCGCCTACCGGTCGATCTCGCGGTAAACATTGATAAACCTGTTAGTCAGTCATATACCGTGTCTCTTTGCCACCATTTCATCGCCAACGATGTCTTCAAATGTTAATCACACACCATGGGCCGATATTGAACATGTTTTGTTTTCGTTATTGGTTTTCTTTATTTTGCTCTTTGTTTTCGCGCACACGATGAAATCAGGTTGAAATTGCATTAAAATAATGTTGAGCAGTGTAACACGGGAGAAGGGATGCAATTCTTACGCACAAAATAATAATCATACACGTACTAATAATGATAATAAAAATAATAATGATAACGCGATGCTGTAGACAACTTATGATATGAAACACTAAAAAAGTATCACTAACATATTGTTAAACATAACATGATGTTACAGGGAACCCGGGCATTCTGTTTTAAAATATACACACCAAACGCGAAAACGTTGTCGATCACACTGCCCACAGATTTCCAGTATTACAGTTAAAAAAAAACGCACATCGTCCGCACGACTGTGAATGAACTGAATTTCGTGCTTATTGCCACACGGTTCTAAAACAATAAAGTTACCCCGTTTTAACGGCTCAACATTACAAGATTGCGCATACATTACTCTTTCGTTTTCTTACTAACACTGTTACCACCGCCGCCATTATTGTTGAAGCTAGTCGTGCTAGACGCTTCCCCATCTTTGATTGCCATCTTCTCCATCAGCGGAACAAGCTTGTCTGCAGATGATTTGATGTGATCCTCCTTAGCTGTTGCGTTGTTCGCGGATGTTCCTGACAGAGGCGAACCTTTCCCACCCGAGGGCGCCGTGGTATTAGTACTGCGTGCACTGGATTGATTCGCGAGTGTGCTGGATTCTCCTCCAGCTGTTGCAGTCACCGGTGGCGTATTGTTGTTATTGTTGACACTGTTCTGCGACACCGAAGCGATTGAAGATTCCGATGTGTTGTTGCCTCCACAAGCTGCCGTCAGATGTAAACCCCCCGTTCCGCCACCGACACCATTGCCAGCAGCAGTAGTAATGGTGGAGTTTTGATTCGATCGCCAAATCCCGGCCACCGTACGGGGCGTTGTTTTCAGCGAGGTGTTGCAACAGAGCGGCGACAGAACACACTTGCTTTCGGCGGCACTGCGTGGATGCAACCGATCCGGTGACAACGCACGGCGAAGCAATGGAGAGCTCGGTTCGGCTGTCTTCGCACGTGGGAATCCTTTCTTCGTGGGCGGCGTTGGTGATCCGCCGATACCACCGGCCACGATACCGGGTACGACGGCGGACGGAAGGCCGGTTGCGATGCCGATACCAGCGGCATTTGGTAGTCCACCGGGACTGTACGATTGCGTTGTGTTGGACGCGCCGAGCGGATGTACCACCGGGAATGCTAACGGGCTGGACGAACGCGTCGGCGATGCGGGCAGCGGCGAAGGACTGGGCGTTCGGGCGAGCGGTGACAGTGGCATATGGTCGGCAGATTTCCGACGGTTTGAAGGACGCCCACCGGCAGCGGCTGCGGAGTGAAGCGCTTTATTGCTAGCACAAGGTGACGAGTGGAGTTTGTGCTTCAGCACATGCAAAGTCGATGGTCGCTGATACAGTGGAGCACCGTCGTTGTATCCGAGCGTACCGCTTCCCGTTGGAGTACTTGGCGCGGATGTACTCGGAGATCCCGGCGACGGAAGCGTTGGGTTGTAAAGTGTTCCGGCCGAGTTTAACGGTGAGAGGCTTAACCGATTCACGGCAGAGCTGCCCGTCGCGGCTAGAGTGGATTGTGGAATTGGAACAACTCCCGGTGCTCCAACCGGAGATTGCATTCCGGCAGGGTGTGGAATAGCACCGGGGACAGGCATTCCACCGGGAGATCCTACCACAGGACCAATACCCGGCTGGAGCAGATTCGGCTGGCTGCCCTGGAATCGCGCCAGCGATTGGAAGCTTCTACTCGGCGGAACGGCTGATGTGGGCGATTGAATTCCCGCTACCATCTGCTGCATCTCGGCACTCGCACGCTTGCTGCTGATCCGTCGAAACAGCGATGCCTTGCGCTTCTTCTCGTTGTCTTTCTTTTGCTTGCGCCGACTGTGTGTTGACTTCTTGGCAAACTTGCTCTGCCATGGTTCGCGCTTGCGTCCACCCGTTTGAATGCTTGTATGTTCGAGTGGTGTTGCCCGAAGGCTCACCAGTTCGGATCCACTTAGCAACAGCTGTAGAACCTGCGTATGGTATAGCCCTTGTACGGCTTCACCGTTTACGTGCGTGATCAGATCCGCAGGACGGAGACCGGCTTCGAACGCGGGACTTCCCTCATCGACGGCCATTACCAGATGATGCATGGTGTAGAAATCTGTGTCGCCGTAGTACACCCGTATCGTGTGCACGGTAAATCCAAACCCACGCGGTCCACGCTTAATGATCAGCGGTGGTTTCAGGTTAGTGACTAGAGGGCTAAGCTCTCGGCAGGGCGAGGTATCTCGCGAGCTGGCCGTGCTGGAACAGTTACCCGCCGAATGCATCGTAGACGATGCGACACCACCCGTACTGCATCCGGAAGAAGACGACAGGTTGGACGCGGTCGTTCCGGTGGCATTACGTCCCGATAGCGATATATTGCCACCGCCACCAAGTGACCGACCAACGGCGGTGGTGACGGCGGATGACGAATCATCCGATGATGTCATTAGCGAGAGACCGAGTGCAGATGCCGATTTTACGATATGCCGCGAATGGCTGCCGCTTAGGTTGTGCAGCGAGCTCGACGGTGACGATGTAACGATTTGGGACGGCGTGGATGAAGATGTTTCATGTCCGCTCTGATCATCCTCGATCGAGATCGAGAACTTTGGCAAGATGCGGTTGTGCACGATCTTGCGCTTGCGCTGTATCTGCGGTGACACATCGTCACTGTCCGTTTGGGAGGATTCCGGTGTGCTGAGCTGTTTCAACGAGGAGAGCGGGTAAAAGTCACTGAAGCGTTTGTTCGTTTCGGGTGTTTCCGGAGTACTGGGAGCGATACCACGCATTGTTCCTAAGTTTACCGCGGTTGGCCGGAGATTAATACCGTGATGGACCAAGAAATCCTCCCGATCCGGTGTAGCCAGTTCGGGCAGATAGTCGAGATCGGGCGTCGATGGCATCTTGTAACGCGACGGGTTGATGTTGAACTTTCGCAGCTCTGGTGTGATGATCAGCTTGCTAATGTCATTTGGCCGTGGATGTGTCGTATCGTAACCGTCCTCGAACAGACTTGGTAGTTGCGGTTTTACCAGCGTCGACGATGTAGTTGTGATGCTCGGCGTTTCCAGCGTTGACTCACCCACCGTCGTAATCTGAGGCTTCATGGTGGAAGGAACGCTAGTTATAGGTGCTGTATGACCGCTACTCGCAGGACCGCTCACCGTTACCGTCGCTCTAGATTCAGCAGCATTTCCAATCGCATCCGGAACGGAAGATCCAGAAGATGAAGAAGACGGAGGAGGTTGCGGTAGAGCGGAAGCGTTAGATGCTACAACTACCGATGGTATTGGAGCAGCAGTCGATGCGCTTTCGCTACCAACTCCACCACTTATCCGACTACCGGTGCTGCCACCAAAATTGCCACTAGAATTGATGGACGCCTGAGAAAGACTGTGCTGCTTACGATATTGCGGCGAGTACGAACTGAACGAACCGAACAGCGGTGAATCCTCCATCTCGTCCGTATCGTCACCACAGATCTCGTGATTGAACCGATCGACGCGCGTATCGAAGTAGCTCGTGTCCTCCTCATTGTCCAGCTGCGGCACAAATTCCGCCTTCTGGCGCAGCAGATTGTTCCAGTCGAGCCCGTAAAAATAGCAATGTTCCTTCACTTCGTGCGCTCCACCAGTACCGAGCCGATCGCGTGGATTCTGCTGCAGCAGCACGGTAATAAGATCCTTTGCTTCCTCCTGCAGTGGCCAATCATCTTCGTCTGGCCACTCGATGTCGTCGTTTACCGTGTGCGCAAACAGCTCTTCGGGTGTTTCGCCGAAGAATGGTACACAGCCTATCAGGAACTCGTACAGTATGATGCCCATCGACCACCAGTCCACCGGTTTGCCGTACCCCTTGCGCATGATCACTTCTGGTGCAATATATTCCGGGGTGCCGAATACCTGTTTGTCCGAAAACTGTCTTGTCTCGCTGTCTAAGTAGCCTTCGTACAGATTCGTAGCGAGTGACATCAGCCCCATCTTTGACAGCCCAAAATCCGTCAGCTTAATATGACCAAGTGCGGTGATGAGAAGGTTATCCGGCTTCAGATCACGATGTACGATACCGTAACTGTGCAAATACTCGACCGCTAGGACCGTTTCAGCAAAATAAAATCGTGCCATATCCGATGGTAATGGTCCGATGTTTTTCAGTAGAGTTGCACAATCACCACCTTCGACGTATTCCATCACTAGACAGAGATGCTTTTTCGTTTCGAACGAACAGTACATGCTCACAACGAAAGGATTATCTGCAAAGCTGAGAATGTCCCGCTCGGCAAACACCTGCTCCACTTGGTTGCGCAACATAAGACTGTTTTTGTTGATCTTCTTCATTGCGAAACGTTGACGAGTTTGCTTGTGTTTCACCAAATAAACGGCTCCGTAAGCACCATTGGAGACTAGCTTCAAAATATCAAAATCCTTCTCATTTGGAACTGCATTGTTTGAGCGTGCTTTAAAGCTCTTGCCCACTGCGCCCGCTGTCCCTGTAGCTGATGGGGAGTTCCCAGTACCCGACGCACCTCCTACCATCGTGCTTCCCGGATCAGCATTGTTATTGAGGACATTGCTGGTACTGCTGGCTGCACTATTACCGGCGGAACTAGACGACCCCGATCCTTTCGGTGTGGAGCATGTCATATCGTCACCGCCACGAGAAATATTATCACTCGCCACCGATGAGTTGACATCCGCCAGCTCACTGTCGTCTGCGCGTGCGTTCCTATTGCTGCGCAATCGCGACCGTCGATCAACGAGCTCCTCCTGTTCGGCTTCCTCCTCCAGATCGGCACAATTCACACTTGAGTTAAGCGATGCCGTTTCGACGTTAAACTCTTCCTGCAGTTCCGCTATCGGGTCACGGTTTAGTCCGAGTTTCTGTATGATGTACTGTGGAATGTCCGCTTTAATGCCTTGCGTCACCTTTGCCTGTCCTTCGGCCACCTCCAACAGCCGATAGAACTCTTCCGGATCGAACTCCAAACACTCGAGCAACCGAGCTGGACGCGAGGTGATGAGAAGCAGCTTCTTAATGACGCCCGTTATCTCCGGTGCCGCTTCGGGGGATTTTTCCTTCGTCTCCATTAGCAGCCGTTCGAGATTTTCACTCATCTCATAGAAATACCTCGATGTGATCAGCTTCGCCTGCGATTTGTTCAAACAATCGCGAGCCATTTCCAGCACCTGATGGTGAACGAAGCGTACGATCGGTTGCGAATTGCGCGCACTATCGTTGATGATGTTTTTGTTTTCATTGATAAAGTGGCTTAACCGTTCCTCCATCTGCTGGGTTGCTTTCGGGAAGCGTTCCTTGTAGAACGTGTTCATGATCGAGATTTCACTATCGGTAATCGGTGAATGGCTCGGACTGCTGAGACTGCGCGATCGCGGTCGATGAATCGGTGAACGACACCCACAAAAGTTATTCATTTCATCCTTCCCGGTAGGACCACTGCCGCAGCTGCCCGAACCGGAAGATCCCACCGAGGCCTTCATCGTGCAGTGTTGATGTGGTAGCGGACCGGACGATGGATTCGTTAGGCTTCCCGGTCCAGGCGGATAGCCTACGTGTGCCTGCAGACTGAGTGGTTGCTGTTGTTGGTAAACCGTACCACTACCCGAGACTGATCCGAAGCTAGTCTGTGGTGAGATCGACGAAGAAATCCCTCCACTGGCCTGCGCTCCGATTGGTGCGCCACTCATCGCCAGTGGATGCTGATGTGAGTATGCTTGATGTGTGCCGGCCCCTGCCGGCAGGGAATGATGATGATGATGGTGATGAAGATGTGGTAGTTGTTGTTGCTGCTGCTGCTGTAGAGCATGATGGTGTGCCGGAGGTACCATCGGGTGATGCGGATGATGTTGATGGTGCTGCTGATGGTAGCCATGATGGTGATGGTGACTGTGATAGCTTCGTCCCTCGACTAAGCTAGGATTGCTATCGTTCGAGGAGAAATGCAGTGACAGCAGCTGCAGATCGTCGTTGGTCGGTACGGCCGGAAACTGATGTAACCGTTCCTGGCTCGAACATTGCGAGGAGATGTTGGAGCTCCCGGGCGTCGTTACATAGCCGGACGAAGGTAGCGACGCGACCGACCAGCGCCGACTGTCACAGCTCTTGGATGCAGCCGTCGATGCGATGCGCTTGATCGGCATAAACGGAAACTGCATAATACTGGGCGAATTGATGCGCGGACTATCGATGGGACTAGCGGGAATGGGTGAGTGAGATCGGGGCGAAATGTTTGCTACGAAGCTGAGTCGATGCCGCGCGACGGCAGCACTTCGGGCGGCTGCTGCCGCCGACGACGAGGACGACGAGGTGGGACGCTTTTGTCCGGCAAAAAAGCTACCACCGCCTAGTCCACCCAGTCCGAAGCCTCCGTTCTCTTTCGCACTCAACGAGAGCGTTGGTGCGGAATTGCCGAGGGTGGAGTTGCGCACGCGCACCAGGTTCGAAATGTCGCTACCACTACCGGAATAGCGTAAGGAGTGCGAGTGCTGTGGTTTGTAGGATGACTTTCGGTATGACGCCGACTTATGTAGGCTGGAACCGGAGGAAGTGCGCATTACAACGGCGGACGGTGATACCGTAGTACCAACCAGCGGCGAACCAATGGCGGTTGTTGTCGGTGAGGCTGCAGCCATCGTCGTTATCACAGGAGCGGCCAATGGTTGTGGCGATACGGGTGGTACATGGTGCGGAGAAACACTGGCGGATGGTTTGCCACCCAGAGGCGAAGAGCATGCTACCGGCGCACCAACAAACCCGGGAGCCGGTACAGAGGATGCCTTCAACAGGGTTGGTTTACCGGTTGTCGAGACCGTCGTCTCATGATGCTCGTGCTTGAGTGATGCACCCTGATGCGGTATTGTCTTTTTGATGCCCATCTTTGCTGGACTGCCTATCGTCGGGGGTTGACTGGATGCGCCAGTGCCGGGTTTCGCTTCTTCAGGATGAGGTTTCGAATGCGGTGGCTTTGATGCGGAAATAATCGCACTGGCGGCAAGCGAATTAGATCCCATTTGCACTAGCGCACTACTGTCCTTACGTTCTTTCGGTGCGGATTCTGTTTTGCGTCCAGCTGTCGATCCCGCAACCGGTAGAAGCAGCTCCGGATCGTCAAAATTTAACGATCTTACCGAGGAATGTGCTGACTTGGTTCGCGCTCCATCTGCGGATGGTATCGTTGCCGTTGAACTGACTGCTTCGCTAGGTTGCTTTTGACTGACACTGGTAGACACTGTCGCTGCCGCAGTCGTAGACGGTGCTGTCTTAGACTTGCCACCACCTGCACCACCACTACTTCCTCCTCCACCAACGCTCGTCGATGTCTTCTGACTCATGGTGAAGCTCGTTTGTGTTCGAAGGACCACGTTTCACCCGTGATTGCGGCCTTTCTTCCCGCTCTTACTTCACGAGGCTGGTTCCGGGATGTTATCAGGCAAATCTGAAGCGAACGAGGAACGGTTATCAGAAAAGTCTCACCAACAGAGGGAATCGATCGATAAGCGTGAAAGCCGAGTATATTAAGGGGGAGGCGTTCGTTGACATGCTGACCCACGAGAGGGCATTGCCTTGAACTTATTACTGGTTTACCATCCCTTCTCGAAGGTTGTTTTTTTCTTTTGGTTTTTTAGTTTCTATCTGAGCCCTGTGGTGGGCGATGAGAAATAGATTTTTCGGTTCACGGTTGGACGTGCACTAACCTGTTCTAAGATAACACCATTTTGTCGTTTGACTGCCCGGTGCCTTTGCTGTACACGGCTGTTGTATGCGGTGAGCGAGAAGCTGCTTCTCAATGTTGGTGACTTCCTTCGGCAAACGTTGGTGACACTTCTTATCACACGGCGAACTCGCTCGGCTTGTATTCAAACCGATTTATTGCTTTGCAATCTCCGAATGGTCTCAGCAATAGGGAGGACGAGTTCTTGTTGCATTCCTACGAGTCAGAAGAAAGACCCATCAGCTGACAGGGTATGGCTAATGTGTTTGTGTGTGTACATACGATGAAATACGGCTCTCAAAATTCGGTGTCCCTAGGTGACGAGGCTCGGTTGACAACTGTCCATATTCAACGACGCCTCCATCGTGCTGGAAAAGGAAATAATAAAAGAAAACATTAAGCGATTACAAAAACCGGTAAATGCGGTAATAAAAGTTCATTAGTAGCCGAGCAGAATTGTACCCTGCGTTGGGTACGCGCCGATAAGACGCAAAACAGCAAGCGGAAACACGTTTTATTAGATAACGAAGGCAAATGCAATTGCATTCGAACTGTCGGTAAACCCGGGTAGCTGAATGGAGTGTACACCACCAGTAGTGAGACTGAGTTGTAATGTTACCCGCTCTACCTGAAGGCGGACGCACAATTTGACCGTAGAGTCCTTGATATTGCTAGCGTCGGTACGTATAGTTGCTTACCTCGCGCGAGGTGAAGGTAACTGACCAAACGTTAGCGTAGATCCAGCAGCAATCGTGTTCTGTGCTGCCCGAGACCGGGGATTGTTCGTCGATCACCGGTATCAGGTAGTACACGAAACAAACAAAACACCCGGTTCCGATTGAAACGTATCCGGATGTGTAAGATCCGTCACTCTCTCGGATCTGTGTGTGTGTGTATCTTGATGAGCCATCAAACATCAGTTTCCCATCCGAAACAAATGAACAGCAAATGTGAGGCTGCTGTTAATGGCGTACCATCAACACTTGGTTGCGATAAAACCGAACCACCGTAATGGACGTGGTGATGGTGTTCGCTTTCTATCGTTTCTCTTCTGTCTAATCTGTTTCGGCAAGTTGGTGCCTGACTGCCCTGAAGGCATCATGTTGCTTCGGCAAATGTTTTCCTTTGTTCCCATTTTCGGGACCATCGATCAGCTTCATCGGTGGTCGATCAGCTGTATGTCCGACGTCGGCGTGATGATGCCTTCATGTGCATGTGGAGTTTCGGTGTACAAAACTCAATATCCGGCGCGCCTTATTTATGTACCAACAAATTTTGGAGCCGTACCTTCCGACACAATCACACAACGGAACGGTGATGGCGGGTAAACGTGCCTGAAGTTGCTGATACAGTGGGTAACGATTGATACAATCACTTCATGAATTTAACATTCTTTTAAAATATTCACGTTTTTAACTCTTTTTTTAAATACCACTTCAATGGTGCATTGGTGCTCTATTTAAGCTGCTTTATTTAATTGATCTCATTACAAATTTTGTACCTCCGACGTCTGCACATATATGCTATGATATCTGCTATCTGTGTATTTAATATTCCACAGAAGCGCAAAGAAAAAAGATCAAGTGTTTCGAGCAAATACTGCATCATGCACCACTTTGCGCTATCTGGCAGTATGCCGGCACGTTGTTTCCGCCTACCCGGAAGGTTGACGTGCGTGCACGGCACGGACTCGCGCGCGCGAGCACAGGTCGATTGAGTAAGCAATAAATGATTTTTAACTTTCAAAAACCGACACTTCCGCCTGGCGTCACGGGCCGACGGCTACGGCACGAGGAGATGGGTCCGGTCCGACTAGATGCCGATCGAACCTACCGATAGAAAGTCACCCTAAGGTAAACGCAATCGAACGAAAGAAAGGAACTGCAAGTGATTGGATTAATTAACAATATGAGTGAGATGAGACGAATTGATCGATGAGTTTCACCTTCTACGGAGTTAAATATTGACACAAATTAAGATCATTTGTTTATTGATGGTGATGAAAGTGATGATGAAAGAATTGTCTAACGTTGTAAAATGAGTGAAAAATAATTTTAAAAAGTAAATTATAAAACTTCTTACTACAATATATCACAACACGTGTGAAGAGTAAACGTTAAACATCTAAAGCGAAAGCAAACAGTAACGCTCAACCTCTGATAACGAGGGCACTGAAGTTGATAAGACAAGAAGGTAATCATCGGCGAAGCTGCTACATCCATCAACCATTACCAGTGACGATTGTGAGCACGAGCTGCTGCAATCAATAAGTTTTCCACGCGATCACGTACTACTAAAGCTAGCACGAGAGTCCACACACCCGATGGACCCATGTGGTCACCGTAGGAATACGATTGATGGATGGCTGACTTGATTGGGTCTTCTCTTATGAAGCGAAAAAAACTGCAATCCACTTTATATTGAAGAGTTTCTCTCCACTGGAAGTGGCTCCGTTAATAGGAGAGTTCAGACATTGAATCTTCGGCATCCATCGAACACACCGAGGTAGCGGTGCGTGATTCATTTCGATGGTCCGAAAAATATGAAAATAAATAAGTAGTAAAAAATACATGATCTGACAGAAGCTAGGCCACCTCATATTTTCCCTTTTCAAATGATAATCTGCTAATGGCGAAACCCACCGATCAGGCTGTACACACGTGCAGAGCGCTGCAATTCACACGTACGGCTCGGTACAAGTGTGCAGCCGACTGGGTTCGCGAGTGTAACAGATAGCTGTGTTTAATTGCTTGGAAATTGTTTTATACGATCGCATCCATTGCCCACTGCGACCCACTCACGAGAGGGGGATTTTGTGTGGATTGTTTCCTTTTCTCCGGACTTGAAGGAGGAGCGAACAAAAACAGAAAAATGTGCAGTCCTCTGCTGAGGCGTTTTTATCTTGCAGCCATCGGAGACTTTCCGGTTTCGTGACCAGCAACATCATCGAACAAGTACTAGCAATGGCCATGGGGTGATGTACTAAAGAGCAGGTGACGGGAGTGATCATCTGGTGGGACAGGAAGGCAACAGGCAAGTACAAGGTTGATGGCACGCTCGTGATGACGGACGATGATGCTGATCTACAAGCGTGCTCCTCACTCACCAAAACCCATGGACGACGGACAAGATGGATTTTTGATAGATAGATGGTAAGGTACACTTGCTACAGAGCTGCTAGATAAGCTGACTAATACAACTCGGGGTAAAGTTGGAAGTGGAACCATCACAGTCACCAGACTGGTGATATTTATGTTAGGCACTGTAGGGCAAAAACAGGTACAAAAACACACTTTACACTGTTTCTTTCTGCAAAAGACTCTCCAACTATTTGCCGAGACCACTTCATGTGAGCGTATTCCGATCGAAGCGAAACCGAGACTGTGGGGCAGTACATGAATTGCCTGATCGTGAAGCTACCGGTCACGTAGAGATACTAAAGCTTGAACAGAGCACGTGTTGGCGCGTCCTGAATGTTTCCTCCCTGTTCGGACAGTTTGGCTTCTGTTGTCCCCCGAAATAGCATCATCTATTTCCTCTGCAGTTGAAGAAAAAAAAAAACACACACACTACCAACACCGGCACAAATCGAGCAGCGGATAAAAGAAAATATACCTCCGTTTGCTGCTGTCGATGTTCAGTCTGGCGGTTCAGGGACGATCAGAAGTATTTGACGAGTTAGGTGCTATGCTACCTGCCGGTGTGTGTGAATTTTTGGTGTGGGTTAAATGTAGATTGTTCCTCGAGGGGTAAAATTATAGTGGCGCCTGAAGTGGTGGAATAGAACACAGTCTACCTTGCTCAGGTATTCCGCCTTCTCGATCAAGAGTCTTACTGTACGAAACTTCAATCGTGCAATGTACGGTGTGAGATTTGGACAGCGTCCGAACCATGTTACATGTTAGCCGTACATACACGCACTACGTCATAATAAAGCGCCCTTGCAGGGTACCGGACCGGAGTGCACCGGTAGTTAAATTACTTCCTCAGATCAGCGCGGTTTTGACGTGACTTTGGCAAAAGGGGCAACCTCCAGCCGGGCAAGGTTAGGTGTGTTCATGCAGCACGCAGCGTGCGGCGGATCGTGAATAATTATACACCGATCGTTGGGTATTTAGTGTGAGAGGAAGTATTTTTTTTTATTTTGCCATGTCTGATGCTTGTGTTTGCGTTGCCCACACGTGCGTCTTTTCCTGCCAGCAAATGGTCGGCAAAAGCGTCGGTAGGTCGTGGAGAGGGATTCGATCTTGTGACCCATCAACGAGCACTTACATATGGTTTGGTACAAAGAGAGGCATTAGCAGAGACTATAGTTTTGATAGTGATTCGAATTAAGAGTATTAATAATATTAAATACATTATCTGATATACAATGTTCGACAACAATGATGCTTTAAATGAGCTAAATAAGATTGTTGTCATATTATGATTTGAGGCTCTTTCATTCACTCAAACCGTTAATGTTTATTTTTGACAAATTGAGCCATCAAAACTTAGCCACTTCGCTTTCAGTGCGCCTCGATTTCGACCAGTTTTTTTTGTTGATAACAAACATCATGATTGTGGTGAGATTTTTTGACATCGTGGTTGTTATCTGATGTGTTCTTTAAAAACTCTTAACGTTATCTAGCCACTATATAGAACATGAAGTCTCCATAAAACTATTTTTTGACACATTAGTCAGATTTCATAACTGATAAATTTTCAGAGATTGATTTGATGTTTCTCAAGTGAAAATGGGATAGCAACCACAACTAAGCATAGCTCGAAAGCACGATAAATTAAATTAAATTAAATTGAATTGAATTTAATTTAATTTAATTTTTTTTAGAAACACAGGCCTTTCTAAGCTAGCCTCCTCGAATTGGCTAAATAAAGTTTTCCAATAATTTTAGACGATTTTGTCTATTTGGAAGCTTCAGAATGCCACATTAGAGCCATGACGGCTTCCCTTAGTACTATTGAACGCCCAACTACAATTATTTGATAATATTATATCATATAGAACAATAAAAAATGATAATCTTCTTCTTTTGGCCTAACGACCTACTCGGTCATGCCTGCCATTTCTGGCTTACGAGACTCACTAATACTACGTAGTTGGATAGTCAGTCCTCACTACGGGGGAACGGTCCGGATGGGAAAAAATGATAATGTAAACTGATAATCACCTGAAGCGTTCATATGTAGAGCTGACCTTCTAGGTCCGTGTAGATGAACAGCTAGGTAATTTTGTTTAAAAAACCTTCATACTTTTATGTTGGTAATATTAACAA
Organism: Anopheles minimus; assembly: GCA_000349025.1. NCBI lineage: Eukaryota > Metazoa > Arthropoda > Insecta > Diptera > Culicidae > Anopheles > Anopheles minimus. The sequence continues at coordinate 2,865,537 of KB663611.1, read as the reverse complement.
ATAAAAAGCAATTGGTTTGCTTTACATATTATATTATAAACCACAAGTCCACAATCCAAACAACGTTAATGTACAAGGTTGATAACTTCACAGGATACTACCAAACTAATTAACTGATTACCTGTGAGGTTATCTCTGCAAGGCGTTACGATTCGGCCATTCCTGTCATACAATTTTGAATCAATTTGAATCGATGGTGCGATATTGGAAGACTAGAGGAATAATCTTAGAGAGTAGAATACAGTCTCCATTCATTCGCTTAAATCATGCGTGTTCGATATCGACATAAACTATTTTTTCACACTTTTTTTTCCTTCCAAACAAGCCGCCTCGAAAAGGCAGTTGGAGTTTGTTTTTACTTTTCGATACGATTCTGTCTATTTCAATGCTGCAGATCGTCAAAATTAGTCCCTAGTAGATCTTCCTAGCACTAACGATCCACAATCAGATTTCCAAAATAAATTATTTTTAATATTACAAGCGAATAACACAAATTAAAACGTTAAGTGTTTGCTGGCCCTTATCACTTCAAGCGTTCAGAATCTGTAAACGGATGAATGAAGACTATTTTCTACCATTTCCTGCATATTCTACAAATCTTCGTGAAAAAATGCCTTAAAATGAAACTTTAAAAATATGAAATAAAGGAGATGAGGCATTGGGTTAGATACTCGAAAATAAACGAAGAATTTATAGCATTTATCTTCAAACCTATCAAACGTCACTAGACGACAAATATTGTGGATATTTATATGTACTAGTGCTATAACAACGTACCTAAACGTATTGTGAGTTCTGCATGAATTAGAAACGGAAGTATCTTGTTTGTAGTAGCTAGTGATCTTAAACGATACCTCCCCAGTTCATCCGTTCCATACGGAAAACTTCAAATTGATAATGGCGCAATAGAGTAAATTGAATCATACGCAAACTAGGAACACCAAACAAACACACCCCGTAAGGTTTCTTATCGGATGAAACGTGTTTGAATAAATTTATGTGCACTGTTTGCTACCACAGATTTACGATCGTTGTTAGCATTGTTTACACTTTCCAACTGATACCACTAAAACCTTTCCCCCCTCCTCAAAAACTAAACAGTTTCGCGCGATACACGCAGTTAAGAGCTGAAGGAAATTAATGACACATTAAATAAGGTCCGCACAGCCCACCACCCCTCGACACCGTCACGAAGGTCATGGACACTTACACCTTCGAGCCGGATGACTAACCGCCTGCCGAATTTAATGTGCTGGCACGGGAGAAGTTGTATTCACACCCAACTTCAGGCCAAATTGCTTACGTTTTTTTTTCTGTCTCGTTTTGGGGATGACCACCGAAAATTGTTCGCATTCTCGTGTCTTTTAAAAATAGCATCAATAGCAAACATTCACTCTTCATCGGTTTGTTTATTTCGAAAGACATACACACGCACGATCAACAAACACGCCACGGACGAAAAAAAAGGGTCAAAAAACGATCGTATCTGTTTGTAAATTTCTCATCTTTAGCCAAGCATTGCCCTCATCGCAATGGGCAGCGTGCATGGGAGACAGATTACATGGTGGCAGTTTTTCGCGTAGTGTAAAAATTCGCCAACCACACACGGACACACACGGACACAAAAGCGGTCTCGAGCGGTTGAATCGGCAACAACAAATCATCGCACGCAGATGGACGATTGGCAGATATTATGGCACCGGATCGACTGTTACCATCCGGTTGCACAGTTCACTCGCTCGTCGTGCCAAGTGGACGCGAATCACTAAAGAGAATCATCTAATTTAGCAAACCGCAAAAGCGTCAAATACAGAATTTCCACACATTTGGTACGCTCGTCTATGAGTCAGAGATCGTCGTGTTTCGCTTTTCATTTCGTTGCCAACTCTATTGCCGGTATCACCATTGCGAGTTAGAGCATCGGAGCACGGGGTGTTGGTTTAGCGATCAAGTTTAAGTGAAGAGTTTGGATACTCTACACCAACCCCCCCGGTTCCATTTCAATGTCAGTGGAGTGAAACCGTTTTCCTGGTGAGATGGTTTTCCTTCCTTTTTTCACGCGAACCCATACGGCCAATGTACATAATAACAGACCGTCTAATCCTCCTAAGAGGCCGACGGATAACATTCATTTCGTTGAGGAGACACTATCCTAAAGCGATCCCGACATTAGAACATCCGTCACATTGGGCACACTATTAAGATAATGGATTGTATTTGAAAGTCAATAAACAAACGGGAAGCATCAAGATCGGCGCGCGGAATTTTATATTAAGTGCTACCTTAGCGTGTTGGTGTGTTATTTAAAAATCTGAACTGACCCTCCACCTCTTACTATGTTTGGACACTGGTGGCAGATCGTTCATCTGCTCGGCACATACGCGACTGCACACTACAAGCCGACCGTTCGTCTGGTGCGAACAAATCAGCCTGTCGGCCCGATTAATCAAGGGCATGTTTTGACACGAGTCCATATTTAGTGGAAACGAAGCGAAGCCGCGTACATCTCGCTTAAACCGTGCACAGAACTCTGGTGAACATTTAGCGTTTACAAATTTTGTTCACCGGCGATCGAAAGAGGTTTTGTTGTGTCGCAGCGGAGAATTTTAGCGAAACAGATTTGTGATAATTAAGATGTTTCCTTGCTGCCAAACGTGAAACAAGGCGTGGCAGAATTAAATGGTGTACTAATGTTTACAATCAGCAAACAATGAACGGTAGCCAAGCGAAGGCACAAAACGGCAAAATTGGCATTCGGTAGCAATTGACGTATTTGCGCACGAAAAAAAAAACATGCGCGACAAGAATGAAAACAACAGACGGTTTAGCTGGTGACACAGTGTCTTTTCTCGTGCGTCGGGTCGATAGAAAAAGGTAAAAATAGATAAACACAGTTCATTACCATTGCTTGCTTTCGTTGGCATCGTAAATATGCGTTTACAGACAAATTGGTTGCAAGCGAAATTAGTTCGATTGTGCAGTTCGGTAGTACGTTGAGGTTTGAAGCAAGTAGAATTACTCAAGAGTTGTATTCTGTTGGTCGTTCTGATGTAAACAAGCTGAAATTCTCTAGAGTTAAGGAACAAAGGGTGGATAGTGTTCTTAGTTAAAGGTGTATATACAGAATATACAACCTCAAGACCTTAGGAATATCTGATACGAATTTGAAACCAACATCCCCACAAACAATGAAGATCTCCAATTTCGAATATATCCTATACTGAATATCCCGAGCTCTGCGCGTTATCACTTGCCTATAAGAATTATTCATTCTTAGAAATTCTGATGTAAATGTCAAAAACTCCTTAATCCTTACATAGACGACGTTTAATGATAAATACGAGCATTGAAAGAAATGCCCTTCTTCAGTGGTTGCCAAATTACGGTTCGTTGACAACTTGAATTTGGATCTTTGTCAAGAATGATCGTCGAAATGTTGCCACAAATTGTAGCTGCATTTAACCAGTACTGACGGTTCATGAGAATTGTAGAACGGAACTTGGAACCTTTCTAGATCAGTTACCTTGGACTTGAGTCACATCAGAGAAGAATGAAGTCTAATGAATCAAACCAACCAACCACTTTGGTAACAAACTATGAACATTCAAACGACTTTTAAACAATTACTAGTAAGAGGCATTAAACTACGAACAATCCAAAATTTCGCAATTCTTAAACTCTGCAGCCAATTCTCAATTTTTCGCCGTGTGAACTTGCACGTCGTAATCATATGAGGAGTTTAAATCCCAAATTTCACACTATTGTGAATTGCAAAAATTGTATACGATCTTAATTTTAGGGATTGCCGTAATCAATTGCTAATTTGAAGAACATTTTCAAATATAATATCAGATATACTAAGAATTTTCAATACAAAATCTAAATGTATGTACGTAATGTCACATTTTGGCTCTTCACAATCCACTTCTAGTGGCTTGACCTTGATAGATAAAATCAGTCGTCCAATTCTAACCAGCCAGTAGTAATTAGGTGAATACTTTAGAACATGTTGAACCTTCAGAACTATATCACTCGAGATCATTTCAATAAAGAATATACAAGATGATATCAAACATTCAAGATTTATAAAACATCTCCTAATTACGCCTCATTGCCGGTTTTACATTCAGCAGCTTTTAGCGATAGGCCATTAAACCTTTCGAGGATGTCCCAACGCTAAGCACGTTCCGTTTCTTAATGCAACCTTAGAACGGTCAACATAGGACATAGCTCCTCACGTTCAAGGCACATCGCCGGACATCATTTTGACAAAGATTCCCCATGACCTACAGCAAAATAGATTCGCTCAGAGGCCCAAACCGACCACAACAGGTGTCCGCTCACCAGGGAGGAAAGGGATCAAATTTTTTGTTTGTTTTCGGTTACAGCTCGACCCTTCCGTTGATCCGGTAATTTATTCTGACATTCACTCCACACAAAACCGAGTGTGTCCCCTTTCGCCGGCGTACGTAAACAGAAGAACGCAGCTCTTCACGGTGACAGCTAGCGCGATCGGTTGGATGAGAACGATGAGTGCGCGCAATCTACGAACGGATGATGATGATGATCATGCCATGAGGTCGTGCGTGTAGAGCTTATTCCGCTGCCGGTTTTAGCATCGGACCCATTCGCGATCATCGTGATCGTACCTAAAGGGGTTTGCGCGATGCACGGGGTAATCTCACCCATCCAAAGAGGATACACAGCGGTGCGGATTTCGGATACGGAGCGAGCAGTGGATTAAGAGAACGTGACTTGATCAGACATTCTTGACTTTAACGAACGAAGACCGAAGCTACCGTAAGCGCGTATGCGAGCGGTGACGAAAATAATCTCTAATTATTCGTACCATTCTGCCACCGGGGGGACTGGGCGTCGGAGCTGTGTGCAGGGCTAATTTTGCATTTAACATTGCACGGTTGCCACTGCCCTCGCGCTATGGAAACCAAGGTTAGTGAAACAAATTCAAGGGCCACTACTCGTTGTGCTCTCTTGCGGTTTTTATATCAATCTGTCTCAAATGTGAACCGCCAATCCGTAAGTAGAGCACCTGCGGGAGGGTTTCTGATGTACGGATAGAATTACACCAAGCATCTTCAAGGTGTCGTCCTTTACGGTTTAACGGTAACACTCTGTGTAGTTTTAAGCTGGATTAGTAAACAATACTAAGATTAAAATAAATATGTTACGAGTTGTGGGATTTAAATCGTGAAAAATATAGTGTTACTTCGTCGATAAACTCATTTACACAAATAGCATATAAAAACACCATCGAAATGCCATATGATAATGAGTAGCGTAATGAAGATCGACTGTAAATTTAATATCGTCACGAATTTAATTTCACTTCAATATTATACGGGAACCTTGGAATAAAGAGAACTACAATTATATGCATATTGTACTGCGCATTGCTCATCACGATGTTCATACAGTGAAGAATAATTTATTCAGTATTGAGACAATGGTCATCAATTTGAATTAATCTTACCAATATTTTTCATAAGCACACGAGTAATTGGAAAACCCTGTTTGGATTGCAATACCATGCAAATACCGGATATCCAACCATCTAACCAATGAAAAGTGTAAATGTAAACGATCCATATGAATGATGTTTTGAACTCAAAAAGATTACAGAACTTAGAATTATAAAATAAAATATTATACAGTGCGCAGCTTAACTATATGAACACATGTTTTTGGAGGATTAAATGTGATAAATATAACTATGTTAATGATCCTTCAAAAGAAGCATTCAAAAAAATTTAAACCGGATATTGAATGGTTTAAAGTTACTTGTAAAACTTAAAGTCTAAGTTACAAAAACTCACTTAAAGTTACTTACAGCCACGAAAGTCAGAAATGGTAGGCCAAGACCTCTCAAGACCTCTTTTATTCTTTACGTACAGTGATAACCCGTTTATCGGGTGCCATAACAGATCGTCGGATCATCCGTAAAGCTATAAAAAAAATCAATTCTAAAAAGAGTATTTCACATACAGTAGTTTATACGTTTTTTTATCCGGAGGCATGCGGGTACTGGAGCATATTATCAACGTAAATTACAGTAAAGATTTTTTTTGTTAAATTAGTAGCTTCTTTTTTAGCAGTTAAAATAATATAAACACTTAATGAGCTAGAGCTTCTTATATAAGGACAAAAAAAATCAAAGCGAAAAGCTGAAAGTTAAAAGGTCTTCCTACCAGACTCATTCCTCCTGCGGGCGGGGCGGTATGTCTACATCGTTTTAGTTCGATATTGAAACGTTAAATTTTATGTGGGGCGACAGATTATTTAATAATCTACTTTTGAATATACTTTTGCTTGGATTTACTCATAATTCAAACAACTTCACGTACTTCAAACACTTCCTACAACACACAAAAACACTGCATACGAACTGTTGTTTAAATTTTGAGTTGTCAAACAATGTTGACCATTAAAAATCGTGAAAAAGTGAATAATCTGATGTAATATTACAAAACAATAAATTTGTCATAAAAATATCCCGGAGATAAATTATCATGCCATTGTCGAGAGAAAAGGCGGGACTCGTCATCATCAACATCATCATTATCATCCATCATGTTAATATTTTGTTTAATAATACAGATGATCGTATACATATGTTACGCACTGTATCGAATATCGTAAAATTATGGTATATTGTGTTAGAGCAATTTATAATGTTCCAACAATTTTTGTTGCACTCAAAAGATTAACATGATCGCAAAATCACGAAAGATAAAATAACGAAGCAGGGATTCAAACCGACGTTGGAAAGGATTAGAGAGGTTCACTGAGGACTTTGGCGTTTACCCTTCCCTGCAACGTCGCCCTAAAACCCCGCCGGTGTGCGCGAATGATTAGAGATTGCCGTCGGCTTTCGGCCGTGGATATCTTTCGGTTTGATCTACTTTCCATTTTTTCCATTGTAATGAGTTTACGCTTTTGACTGCCGGTAGCGTTCGTGGACGCAGCCCGCAGTTTCAATAGACCAGCTCACCATGCGCCACCAACCGGAGGTCGGTTCTAGCGCTGAGAACGCAAACGATGTTGTGCAAACGCGTCACTCCGTAGCGATTGCGGTCAGCCGTGCACCGTGCAATCGAGCCGGTTAAATTACTCAACCCCAACATCGCGAGGGCAGCGTAGAAACGGGGTCTGTCTCGGGGTGGTGGATGGCAGTCTGTGTGTGTATGAGTGTTTGCAAGCGTTTCATTTTCTTTTTGCTGCCGTGCACGGAAAGAAATCTTGCTCCATGCTGGAGAACCGGTGTAAAGCTGAACTGCCGAACGAACGTGCTGTATCCGTACGCTAAGTGCGCGCACAAGTTCGTTGTGGCCGGAGCTGTTGCCTTCAATGTAAAGTACGCTTGCGGACTAGTAACTCCGCGCTGTGTGGTAGCCACTTCACCAATATGGCAATCGCGGTATATCCGATCCACGGGGGAGAGAAAACACGCGCGATAGAGCGAGAGATGGTTCGCGCACGTTCCACAATAGTGTGCCACCGAATGGACCGATGACTCGCGATCGTCACACACCCTACGTGGATAGGAGGGAGGCATGCATTAGGCAAGGTTACCACCACTATTGGGGAAGGGCATTGCAACGCTATCTTCCCCGGAACTTCCACCCAGTACGGTACCGGTGTGTAGCTGCACTGTTTGCGTTTGGGTTTGATTGCGAGACCGGGGGGTTTTACTCTTTGCCCATATCTAGCCATAACTTCATAACCTTACAACCATGCGCCGTCTACCGGGTGTAGGCGTTACGTTTCATTTCAGACAACCCACCGTTTGAGCGCCCTATCGCACAGAAATGTACCGATCTTCTCAAGGTCGGCACGAAGAAAAGTGACTCACTGAGATATGGTCTTTTCCTGCCACCCGTCGACCGTAACAGATGAGGCACAAAAAAGCAGCTGGCAATTTGTAATAGTCATACCTAATAACTCTTGTCCTCTTTATGGGACAAGACCCCTGCAGCATCCGTATTCCCCGGCAATGAATTGGGGAATGACGCATCTATACAGCAACCGAAACCACCGATGACGTTTTGTCTCTTCTCGCCCCGAATGTCGTTTTGGGTTTGTTTCCTTTTGGCCAAATCAGTACACAACCAATCAACAGACGCAACTACGAAACAGTGCTCGGTCTCGGCTTTCCTACGGATGTGTGTGTTTGTGTGCAGCATAATCGTGCGCACCGGAACGTGCCGTTTTAGAAACTCGAAGGTTAAGAACGGTGCGCCGAAGCAAAGGAAATAAACTGAGACATCCATTTTCGGAGCGTTTTGTGGACGTCCTCGAAAGAGGATGAAGAAACGGCGCTTAAATTTGGCCATTCGGGTACCTGTATGCGTTTTTCTGCATCCATTAATGGAAGCGAACGAAGCGCACCCGGGACCGGGGGCATCATTTTTGCACATATTTATGAATGTGTGTTTGTGTGTACCTTCTTCACACGAAGATCGAGGGAAATGCAAGCAAAGTTTCTGGTGCATAGAGAGGTTTCGCCTTTTGCCTTAGTTCCGTAAGGGTGCGTTTTACTTTGTTCCCAGGAAGCTAACATTCATGTTTTGGATTGTTTTCCCCCATCGTCAGGGTTTCTCCACTGTACAGGGTATCGTTTCTTGATCGTTTGCTCAACCGATGAGTGTCGAGGCGGCTAATAAAACTCACCCATGATTCATTGCCGTTCCTCGAATCGATCGCGCGATCCCGCATCTTCGATCAGGAAGAAGCTGGGCCGGCAATTGCCGGCGGCGCGGCAATAAACACGCGAAAAATAAACACAATAGTAAACAACGCACGTCGAAATGCGATTGCAGTGAAGAAGGAAAAGCAAAAACTGACCTAATGGTACCGTGGCAGGAAAGGGATTAATGGTACACGTTTGCTCGCTGTTGCTTCTCTCGACCACCGGTTCTGCACGTCAACCAGGCAAGTTTTACTGTCTGCGTGTGTGTGTGTTTTGGTGCTCTTTCATGCGAACTTTTCTTCCGACGATGATGTTTTCTCCCGTCGAAGGATGGTGGTGCTATCGTTCGCAGCCAACCACTGGGGCACAGGTTTCTTCTTGATGGCCGGACATTTTACCCCATCGGCTGCTTGCCGTCATGAACCGCTGGTTTGAGGGGGTTTTCACAGCCCATGACGTGTGCGTGGTACGGTGGGATTGGCGAACGATTTGTAATGGTAAAAATTTTGAGCTATAATGTGAGCTCGCAACGATTCCATTACGGTACAATAAATCTACAAAAGAAGATAAGATTAGTGCAGTATCCGACAATGGGATTTCACCCACCAACCAACACACACCGCAAGATGGTTTACATAGATAATAATCCGTAATGCGAACCGTGCAACGATCCGATCCCGTCGGAAGATCTCTGGACCGTTTTTGTGGTCTTAAAGACGGCTTTCGTTGCCTTCCGTTCGGACTGATAAGGAAGGCAGCAAGCGAATAAAAGCTGCACCCTTTTTATGGTTCACTTCTATTAGATTATTCTGAGCCGTCCCGGGGGCGAAAGTATAAGAAAAGATGCCGATGCGCGGAAGGTGTGTCCGGCATTTTCCGTGCTTAATTTAATTACACTCCCTTTCGAGCTGCAAATGAAGGGTCCTTCACTTTCCCTTTACCCATCGGGCCCATCTCCATTCCGGTCATCGATTTGTGCGCCGGCACGGCAGTTCAATGAACAGAGAACGTTCGGCGAGCCTGGAGCTTCCCGGTTGGAGCGAATGTTTTCCTTTTTGCCTCTTAATCGAATCAGCGACCAGGGATTGTGCTGGTTCCCCTTAAGCAAACACTGGTAGCCGACGTTCGACCTGAGGTTTGTCCCGTGTGCCGTAATATAAAACATACACGTTTATATGCGCATGACCATCGCTATGGGTGGCGGGTTCAGATGTCATATTTTGACCGACCTGTAAAAGCCCATCGTGCGGCAACCGTGTGTTACGAAGCGAGTAGGGCCTCTATATCTGATTCATTAGAAGACAAAAACAAAAAATGGCTCGCGGACAGTGGTGTCCTCCGCCACGAACCAAACGCCTTTCTCGGATCGAATTTGAAGGTGAAGGCGCGTAGCCACCAACTCTCGACCCTAAGCATCGGTGAATGGGATCGTTTAGAGTTTGTAGACTCTTTCCGTGCGTGTCTTTACGGTCCATCGTTGCGATTTTTTTTCTGTTCGTTTAGTCGCTCGCTTGTATTTGAGCTTTATTTTTATGTTACCTTCTTGCCGTCGTTCGTCTTGAAAAAAAGATTCGTATGTGAAGGGACGGCTTTGGGTCGGTCGTTTCGCGGTCAGTTGGACCTTCAACGTTTGACTGAACGAGACGGGGGTCTTAGAACAGGGACGAAATCATGATTTCTTCTTAGCTTTACTCAGTCCCAACGACACCTTAACGTCCGGCGAGTTTCTTAAATTGATGAACATTTTAGCGACAAACCCGTCCTCTACGTTTATCTACGGATACAAGGAAATACAAAGTATTTTAGGAAGATATCTCACCTTTTAGATGGAGTACGGGCTGCGTTCCTCTTAGCCAGAAAATGGCTTGATCCAACAGGGGGAAAAACAGGATATCGGGGTGCCTCCAGCTGAGCTTTCACAAACGTCAAATCGAGTTCGAACAAAACGCACAACAAACAGGACCGCAACTCTGCAGAATTTTTCACCTTCGTCGTGGGCGAGTTGGGCTTTTCCGTTTTGTTCGATACAGTGGGAAAATCAGATGAGACTAGTAAACACAACAATTCCTTTCCACCCGTTGTGTCCAGCTGCTTTCCTGTGACAGTTTTCCAGCCGTGTCACACGTTTTGTCCCGTTCTTTCCGTTCCGTTTAGCGAATCGATCTTCTTTTGCTCTCCTTTACTCGTTTGCTCGTCAAGCGATATAGGCAGCGCCTGCTATCGCAAAAGGATTTTCGCGTAGAATGGGAGCGCGCGCACAACACCAAACGCACACACATGCACAAAAAAACACACACGCACGAAAGGATGCTATGGTTTTTTTTTATTCCGCACTTTCAGGACGATGGAAAAAACAACGCACGGAATACCGCGAATGGTTGTGTTTACACAAGTGCACGCACGCACGAATGATGGACACACTTACGCCATACAGCCGCCCACACACAATCTCACGTACGCTACCACACGTCCCACGATGGCAAACCTTCGTAGGCCATGGCCGACGAACTCCTCACAGACACCGATTGCTCACTACGGATTGAATAAGGGAGGTGTTTTTTTCTTTTTTAATACTTCCAACCACGTTCCGTTTTCCAGGTGGTTGAAGTAAAATGGGCGTACGGACGCGCACACCACACATACAAAAAAAACAGGACTCCTGCTCGATATCGGTTATTTATCTGCTCGAAATTGCGATTCCACCCGAGAATCGACCGAGAGGAAAACCACCTTTTTGACACACTTTTCTCTCGTTGTTTCGTTTCATTTCGCGTACAGCCTTCCTGTTTGCTGCGAAGCCTTTCTGAACGCTGGCGCTGTAAGGGCGTGCATCGCCGTACGAGAAAGCGAATGCACTTTTATCAATCCTAACCCACGACGCGTTGTCGTTCCAGTAGCTGAGAAGGCGTTGTCGAAGGTCCCCTGACTGTACAGACGGGCCGAAAACCCTCCCGGTCGACGGATTATGACCGACCGACAGACGGACGCGAAGGATGGAGCACACGTCGCTGGGACGGAACGCAACACCCGCCAGTCTGTTCCACGCACCCGTTCTGCTGGCTGCACCCACCGATAGGACAGCCGAGTTGCACTTGCATTATGCACTTCACCGTACCGCGGTCGATTGATTTTCTTACCACAGCAGCAGCTTGCCTTCACTCGCGGAATGGTACGACTGTCATACACACACCCGCACACACAGCCACACGGAGAGAGAGGCGAATGAAAACCTGAAACAGCAGCTGACTGGGTAGCACTTATGATGGTACGGGTGTTTTACGCGTTTACAACGGGCGGCTCGTTACGGTGGCACTTTTCCATCGTCAGCAAACACGGGTCAAATAATACCCGACGACGACGAAGACACGCACCGATACTTATTTTTCGATTTTTTCGTGATTTCTTTCGTGATGTTTTCGATTGACGGCTGACGCACGGCCAGATGTAGGGCGAAAACGGGCCACACCATTCGAATCAATCTGACAGTTCGAGATTTGACGTAAGCATGCACATTTGACACTACGCGTGTTTTCGAATGGAGAGTTGGAGGTTTTCATGGAATAATGCAGATTCTTTTAGTAATTTATTGGTGCTAGAAATGTTTAAGAATAAATAAGTCTCGAATATAAATATTTACAATCGTTTCACTGTTAAAAAATGTGATGGTGTGTCAAAAGATGAAAAAATGGTGACTGGAATTTCTCGCCCAGTTGTTCGGTACTGTACCGCACACAAAGTGCAACTGGTTTGCACTACAGGTAAAAGCATGGACAAAACACGTTTTTATATTAAAAAAAAAGGTTTTGTAATAATTTTAACAGATAGTATGGTTTCAAAACGTTTAATGTGGGATTTAAAAAATGCATGTTACGATTTACTTCTTTTTGTCATGAAACTAGAAAAAAAGCCATTTCAAAGGTAGATTTTAAGAGAATGTATTAAAATAAAAACACATTTTCATACTTTTATACTTTATATATTGTTGTGAGAGTAGTTAGTTCTTAAGTTAGGGTTTGATTCTACAATTTAAATAAAATAAGTCTTATTTAATTTTAATTCGAACCATAGTGTCGTGAAACTGCATTCGGATTCCCATACAACAATTTATAATTTAAAAAAATAGTATAATTGAAGCCACGATGGGATTTTGTTCAAGAACGTTGTTAATCCTTTGCCCTTGTAATGCCGAGGGAAATTAATGTAGCACGTTTATTTTAAAATAAATATACATTTTAAATAATTCATGAAATTTTATCGATTTAGAATAACTTTGAAAATAAAGGACAGTAATCTCGTAGTTTAATGTACTTAAGGCTTTCTGTAGAATCTTTGGTCTCTCGTTACAGAATGAATTTATCGTCATTATTTTTCTCTTTCGTCGTATGTGGCATTACAATCTCATGGATTAGTCTCCCAGATTTAGATTTAGAGTCTGAACTAAATGTACACATAGCAGTGTGGTAGTCTTTGGAACGGGGGCATGATTCGCATGCGATATAATACCAATCTTGTCGTATGGGAATTAGTTTTCCTACTTCTGGTTAGTGAGTTAGTCATAATGAAATAGCTTGTTCTGGTCATGCTTGTACTATACATAAAAAGGCAAATGGTTAAAAAACATTTGTTTTGTATATTAAAAATAAAGAATAAGGTATCTTAAAATATACTGAAGTATTTTACAACTATTCGCACATTCAAATGTGATTAAGCAAATGCAGAGAATGTCTTGTTCAGTTATGATACGTTGCTTTGCAAGTTTGTATCTGCCATGAAGCAGATAAGACTTCCGCTAGCGTGTGCATAGAACGAGGGTTGTTTCCTTTGGAACCAACGGCCTGTCTAATGCCGAAATGAGTGGTTTAAGAAGCTACATAAAATGAAGCGATAAAGGAATGAAACACTGGGCCAAGATGAGTGAACCGAAGACGTCTTTTCAATTTGCACAATCACTCGAGTGCACCGATTCAATCTAATTGGATTGGTACTCATCCATATGCATTCACAACCGGGAGGGTGAATCCTTGAAGTTTTCTCCTTTTTGTCGATCGTACAGCGAAAGAAATACCTCAATTTCTTCCTCGTATCCTCCACGAGGACGCTGGACGGCGAATGCGGAAAATCATCTGGAGTAAATTGAAAGAAAAAAAAAGATGCACGCACACCCGTTTGGTGCCAGCACACCGTAACGAGTGCCAGAAAGATAAAAGCACCCGTAGCTCACTTAAACAGCGATAAAGGAGAAAACATTCAGCTCTACCAAGCTCCTAGGAGAAAGCAGTGAAGGGAAAATGAATAGAAAAATAATTACATTTTCACATTTCCCTCCTATTTCAGGACACTTTTGGGTGGTTGGTTTGAGGTACCATAGGGAAAGGTAAAGTTGCACAAGAGGCAGCCAAAATTTACATCTTATTCGTCCTCCATCCAAGTGTGACCGGTAAGGATGCCCTTAGACCTGGCAGTATCCTTTTCATCGCGGGAAGTAAACCTGCAAGAGAGAAAAGAAAAAAATGCGCTGAGATATGAAGTCATAAGTGAAAATATCTTTGACCAAATGTGTTTCTTAATGCCACCGAAATGGAAGTAAAAAGTGGCAAAGTAGCTGTGCTGATGCTGAAGCTTTTCGTATGCATCTTCAGCGTCAAGTGGAGAATGGATTTCGCCGGGTCGTAACCGTAATTGTGCACGATCTTTGAATGTGCGCTAGTTAAATTGAGTAGAAAAGGAACTCACTTCGTCAGTCAAAAAGCGTAATCATGAGCATAAATATATTTTGCAATTTACCTTCTCTGCCACATCTCGCCGTAAACGAGTGGGCGCAGCAAAAAAAAAAAACGGTTGACACAGCTACCGAATGGTTTCTGGATGTAATTGTAACTGCGGATCAAGTAGAGAACTTGCCAAATATGCATTAAAAACATGAGAAAAACCCAACCAACCTACGGCCACGATCATTAGTTTGTGTAAAAAAGAGCAAAAAGTAAGGAGATTGAATCATAGATAGCTTCTGATGCTAACTAGACATTTTATTCAAGAATTTCGACCAGAATAGAATGATTCACACCACCTTTTTTCGTTATTACAAATTCTTTCTCAAGCGCTTTCAAGTGCTTTCGAGGTCGCGTCATATGCTTTTTCATATGACCTTTAGTGCTCATGTGGACACTATCGCATGTTTTTTTTTGTCGCTCCCGTCTGTCTAGCCTGTTGTAATGTATAATGATGATGCTGTCTGGCATCAGTATGAATGCACACGTAGAGTCGTTACTCTAAGTGTTGTACACTTCTGTTGTACGTTTGTTTAATTTTTCGTTAGATGCTCTCGGGCAGCATAAGCAGCTGCAGCTAGTGTGGGATCTTAGGGAAAAAACACAATTCCTCTGTTGCTGCTCTTCACCTGAACGTTTTACAGTAATTGGTGTAATTATGAACAATTGGTAGCCTTTTGTCGTTGACTGATCCTGGTCAGCCGGCGATCAACGTGCTGCTGTCACTGCACTTAAGATGACGGCAAGTGACGGAAATGTCCAATATTCATTAGAGCACATGAGCACAGCTCAACCGGAAAGCAAAAGTGACCTGCGTGTCTGTGGAGGTAAAAGAATAATTATTTGAAGGTTGCTAAAGCTTGCACATTGCTCTTGCATTAGCATCTGCATTAGTACACTCTAATGAAGCTATGGAATTAGTAAAGTCAATAGGAGGAGGGGTAAGTTTTGGAGGTTTACTTCTTTCTAGGATTTTTGCAATACTGTGGTTCCGTAATAATATGTAAAACCGTTTTATATTATTTTCCATCATCAAAAACGAAAATCTTTCTTATACGCCTCAAGGTAGGCAATGTATCAAAATCGATCATTATCTATGTCGACTTACGGAGTATTAGCAGGAGCTAGTGTTCTTTGAAGGTCGATTCTTATTCGGACCATTCTTCTGTAGTGAGGACTGACTATCCAAGTACGTCTAATAATATTAATAAATCTTGTAATTATTTATATGGGCCGGCAGTACCAATTAGGTCGTTCCGACAAGAACAAAAAGAAATGAGAAGCAAGGTGTTTTCATTTGGAACACTTTGGAGATTTTATACGATATTCATTTGTAGTTTGCGCACACTCTCTACAGTTTCTAGTAGAAACCAACAGAACTTGCGCCTCATAATTCTAGCTTTTAGCCAGTGGCGGATTAAGCTCGTTGGAAGCTTTATGTGTAATGTAAGTTCGGGCCCCAACATTTGTAAGAAAAGCTATTGGATTAGCTTCGACTTTTTTTAAGGAAATCAAATTGTGTAGGGGGTACAACCGTAATCGATCTTCAGAGTCCCAGTTATACCGGAGAGGGTAGGAGTGGCTTCAAATTCTTGAATTACTGTGTCCCATGGATCCTAGGCGTCCTCTAACTGATGGGCTACTGCTTCTAGCTATGTCTTCATTTATCGGAGCTCATGTAACTCGACTATAGTCTGATAAGGGGATTACACAAAAAAGGATCATTTTTTTGCCTAATGGTAAATATTAGTTTGTAATGTTTCCAGTTCCGAGTGGTTTGAGGTGCACTTTTTTATTCTACCTGATGACTTAGTGTTGAAAATAAATTATTAGCTTATATTTGAGCATATTCTAGCAATCATCAATCAATCTTTTATGACCTTTTTATGTTTTCATTTTAACGTGCCAAAACGCATTGATAACGCAGGTTGAATACTGAAAGTCAGTAGCGTGGGGATTTCCACAGTTTCCACGAATAGTTGGCGTTTCATTGTAACTAAAAAACGAAAAAAGTAAGTGAATGCATTCTTTTAGGCGCTGGTAATCTAACATGATATCTAGCTAAATTAATATCACTTTCTACTGGGTTTTTGACAAAAAGGGTCGAAAAAGAAATTTAAAAATTCATTTATACTCTTATTGTGGTTGTTCATGGCAACCTCACCCAGTTGGCTTCGTAGCCAACCGTAATTAATGCGAATAATCTCATTCGTGTGAAACCACGCGACACGATGTACCTTTCCTCCGGTTATGTCTTTCGAGCGTTTAGAAATAATTCCTCAACCCCCATCGGCCTTACCCACGGCAGACAGTGGGCGGAACAAATTTCGCTCTTTTGAATTATCCGCACGGCGTGTAGTTGGCAAAATTTATTGCGACTCCCGTCGAAGCAGAACATCGGCGATACGCATCAACGATCTAATTGAAATGTATTCCTTGTGAGTGCGTTTGTGCATGTGCGCAATTCCCGACTGTCCTCTTTAGGATGTGGCCTTCTACCTGCCCGGCCTGGTGTGCATGATGGCGTTATGAAGATGACATCGTAGGCTTCCCGCGTGGTGGTTATGAACACGATATTTATGGTGTTGCGAACACACGGAAGCATCGCTTATTGCCCAGCCATCAGACCTTTCACGGTCGCAGTCAACGGTGCCATCATTGTACGTCGGGGAAATGCTGCATCCTATGCGATAATGATCGAGGATCGACTCATCCTATCTCGCGCAGGATATACACCGGCAGGATAAGGCAGCGAATGAGAAAGCTAGCAAGGATGAGGATGCAGGAGATCATTTCGATTCGATTTAGCCCGAGTCTGTGTGTTAAAAGGGTAAACTTTTATGATATATTACTTTAGCGTCAGCAGGAATGTAAGCGCAGGCTCGAACGGTCGAACGGCCTTAGCTTGCTTCACACGTTCGTCCAGAGCGTTTTGCATTCGCTTTGCATCTCGTTTCGTTCCGTGATGTTGGTCGGGAACACCTGCTACGGAATGCCCGAATTGGTTGCAAAACTGAACCATGCTCCCGGCGGGCATGGGTCAATTGTGTGGCACACGTGGCAAAGTGGCAACACCGAAGGCAGCAAAGGCAAATGGAAACAGATGTTAATTAATAGCCTTCCTGGGGGTGATTTATGGTGACCGTTCGTCGAAAGTGAATGAATCAAATTAATTATCGTTTTTAGAGTGTCAAGCGGCGTACGAGGGTGTACTTACGGAAGGTAACACTTTTTTATTGTTTTGTTTGAAATTCTCGTTCCACGTATTCTCGCGAACAGCTTTCTGGTATTGGTATTGTAAAACATAAAAAACCTACCTTACTCCGTGTTGCTATTCGAAACAGTTTAGGATTTCCGGGTGGGATGCGACGCTGCGGCGTTGAAGTTATCGATTACGCAAATCAATTTAATTGCAAATGGTACCCAATAAGCAGCTCATTTTTCTCGCCAGTTTCACTCATGGTTGGGGAATTTCATGGACAAAATGGATACTATTTTTTCAAATATCATTCCCACAAGTCACGATCAATGGAGCATAAAATGGGAAAACGGTTGACTGTGACTGATGGTTGCTGTCGGATGAAAAAGAGTTTATCGAAAAATCCTTTAACAAGCATGTATTAACTATTGAAAGTCATGTTTGTGCAAAGTAGTAGCTGTTGATACACCTTTGCAACATTCGTTTCAATCGATTTCGTTTTGTGGAAAGATCCTATCCACTGTAGACAATCACAATAATCAGATAATTCCAGCATGCTTTACGAATTGCCTACCTTTAGGCGCGTTATTTATTTATTTCATTCTATTGTTTGCTACACGGGTTATACAAAGGTAAAACTTGATTCTATTTTTTCTTATCTGTTTCTCTTATTGCCGAAAGGACGTTGTAGAGCTTGCCATTTTGGTCTTACAATATTTATGTTTGATGTGTAGTCGGATTGTGAATCCTTGCTACGGTGGAACGACCGGGATTGGATTTTGGTACCAGTTCGTGTGAAAGATCTGCGCCATGATTATTACTCCACCTTGCCGTCCATTATCATATATACATGTAGGTACACGAAACAAACCATACGAATGTTATCTTTTGAGACTATTCCAATTGGTATCTGTACTACCCGTCTTTTTATCGACCTTTTATAAGGGAACCAGCGAGTGTCACTCACACTCCTACAAACATTATGCATTACTTATTTTTAAATGATTCTAGGTTTTATATTTTCGCAAATTCTAGGGCTAGAGGAACGATCAGTTTAATTTATGTGCATTTTAATTTTTCCTTCGTTTTTTATTGTCTCTCAGAATTCCGATAACACCTACAGGAATAACAAGTATACATTTAGATATAGCAAACATTTGGGCGTTAACGAATAGGATTTTAATGAAATAAGTATAAACAATAAAAAGGATGAAACGCTTACCCCCGCTAATTGTTTATTGTTTATAGAAAACCAAAGTGATTGGCCGAGCGTATTGGCCCTATCACAAAACTTAGTTCTATCCTAAAAGCTATACAAAATATTTGACGACGACTGATATAAGTTAGACGAAGACTAATGAACATAAAAAGCACGGTGCCAGTCGAAAAATAAAAAAAAATTTGATGAATGTACGAGCCATAGCAGTCAAGGGATCATTATCACTATACGCACGTCTAGTTATGTCAGTTCTCAGTAAAACATAATTTCTAAAGGTCCTAGGAGGTACATTGATATTCACACATGCCAGCAGTTCAGGTGCGTCTATCTCACCAGTCAGAAGTTTAGCTAAAAATTTACATTGAGCAATCTCGCGTCTCCGGGCAAGGCTTTCTAATCCTAACAGTAAACAACGGGTATTGTATGAAGGACGTGGTGTAACGTTACGGAACGGTGTAAAACGAAAGACGAAACGCGTAAATTTTTTTTTTGCACGGATTCTAGCCTATTCGACCAATGACAAGAAGAAGGACACCAGACAACCGAACTGGTCTCCAGCACGGAGCAAGCAAGCGATTTAAATAGTGCTAATAAGCAATGCGGATCAGAGAATTCATTAGATTGCCTTCGAATGAATCCTACCATTTTGTTAGCTCTATCAATTATGTCATTGTAGTGGTTACTGAAATCAAGCTTGCGGTCTAAGGTAACTCCTAAGTCCTTAACTGTGTAGCATCGTTGCAGCTGTGTTTCAAATATTTTGTAATTAAACACTAAAGGACGAGCAGAATGATGAAAGGACATGCAAACACACTTATTAACAGAAATAAGTAGGTCGTTTTTAACGCACCAGTCAGAGAAACAGTTCACAGAACATTGTAGCGTCATACAATCACAGCTATTCCGGACACGTAAGAATAGTCTCAGGTCATCGGCGTAGAGTAGACACTCAGCATCACGTACGGCCAAAGTGACATCGTTGAAGAAGAGGGAGAAAAGCAGAGGTCCCAAATTGCTTCCCTGAGGGACGCCTGAAGAGCTTTCGAATTCGCCGGATGTAAAGTTGTCAATTTTTACTCGGTAGCAACGTTTTGAGAGGTACGATCTAAACCACTTTACAAGGGAGTCCGAGAATCCGAGGCGAGTAAGCTTGGCCAGTAGTAGACGATGATTCACGCGATCGAATGCAGCCTTAAGGTCCGTGTAAATCACATCCATTTGCGTCCCGGATGCAAAAGCAGCATGACACTTAGTTACAAATTACGAGGTTAGTCGTAACACTCCGCCGAGTGTAGAAGCCGTGTTGATGCGTTGAGATGATCTTCCGGAAATGGTACATTAGGGAGTTTTGCACGACGATCTCGAGGACCTTCGCTCCAGCAGGCAGGGTAGTAATACCGCGATAGTTTTCAGCGATTCAATTTTGTAGCGATTTGATAAACCTACTAACTTTTTATTGTAAGTTTATAAAAATAATATCACAGTAACGGACCCTACCGTGTGTATTTTTTAGCAAATCCAGAGTGCCTTTTACCACTTGTTGATACTGGTAATTCGAGTTGCATCGTCATTTTTAATTACTTTCCCCATATCAGTCTCCAAATCTTTTTAAATCTATGAAATCCAACTACTTCCGAATACATTTGAGTATTTTATTATGTATCTTTGTATTTTATTAATTTCACTATGACACCGATTTTTAAAATCGTCGTCTTATTCTGTAACTAATACATACTATAACAGAATCTTAGTAACGACGAATGATAAATGTCATCATTTGTTCCAGAAGTTTTGGGGACCTTGTAAGATAACATTGGTGATCACCACGAGTCTCGATCAAATTAGCATTTTTTTACACTGATCTTCAACTGCGGTAGGAGCTTGTTCGTGAATTTGGTGTCAGAAATCTCCTAGGCATTAGCAACTACTAAAATGCTTACGGATTTACGTATCATAATGCTAATTTATCCCAAATAATATTGTCGCTAATTTGACGGCTGATTAACCGGTGCAGGTATGACATCGTTTTGATTCGATCTTCATCTTTTGCTTCTTATATCTAAATAGAAAATTCCCCACTATGTTCTTGTTCTACTATAGAGTCGGTAGTACATATAACATATCTCAGTAGACTTATAGTTTTCACAATGGTTGCTACAAAGTTCTCCCTTTCTATAATCTGAGTTCGATCAATGGATCCTTCAATCATGTCACCAAAAATCCTATTACTTAATTGCTCTTCCCAAATCATTCCTTAAGCGATAATTAATTCCTGATATAGTTCAAATCACTAGTTGATTCACATAACAATTGTCTGCTCTTTACCCTTTACCCTAAACATCACCGTAGCTTTCCGATATGGTTTTGTATTAAACTGGTACACCTTATCCATTTCCAAAAAAATTTCCAATCCAGACCAAACCAATGAAACAGACATTGAATTGAATCGTGCACAAAGAGAAGACAAAGTACCTTAAAGAAGCTAATGTAGCGGGTCGGTAAGCACCCGACAGGGAGGCACATAAATAGCACTTTACATTTTCACGCGTTCAATATTTAATGAGTCCCAGAGTGAACCGTAACACTGGAACACTATCCGGAGCCCATGTCTCGGAAACCTCCGTGCCGTAACCAACACCGGAACAGGTCCTTTTGCGTTGCATTTCGCCAAGAATGGCAACCAACGGGCGAGAAAATGGGCTTAAGCAGCAGGAAACAAACATTGTGCAACCCCGGGGTGACACGAAGACGATACCGATGGGAGGACTTTATTTTCCATCACAGTGCATCTGCGGTCGCTGGCATTAACGAGATGTCGCGCGAGAAGAGGTTTTGCTTCCCGGCCGGTTCCACAGCAGGTGGCAGGTTCTCCGGTTATCAGATTCAACCATTCATCCGTCTTCGTGGCGTCTGGCAACAAATTGTACGAATCGGGAAGTGTTCCTGCCAAACGTGAGAGAAAATTCTCGTTCCCAGCGGAAACGGATTTCCACCTTGCATTAGAATTGATAATTTGCCAACCGGATTTGCTCAAACACTTGGAAGGACGGGGTGGTTGTGTCTTTCTTCTCGACGTTGCCATTGTCAGGAGCAAGTAGAAAGTGATTTTTTATTTCATTGCAAGCAAGTACAGGTGCATCTGCTTTTTGTGTGTGTTGAATTCTTCCTTCCGTACTACGTCGTTTTGTGTGTTTGGATTGTGGGTTTTTACTGTACCGAAACGCTCATTTCGTTTGCAAGGTTCGTTCGTTGTGTGTATCTGTCCGATGTGTGTACTTTTTTTTTTGGAAAACACCTCATAAAGCATATAGCCTCAGTAAGGACAAGGAAAATCGATTCAAAGATTTAAAGCAGGGAATGTTGGCCATTTGAATTTTCGTGTCTGTTTTCATCGATCCGCACCAAACTGGGTGTGATAGTGAGTGAGTTCAAATATTTATGAACAACGTGGTCTGTACGCTTTTTTATTTTGTATTGTCGCTTATTTTATCATTCAAGTCGCGTATTTGTATGCTTTAAAATGTTTTAAGGTAAATCTCAACTCAGTTTATTTGGCTTTTTTATTTATATAGTAGTTTTGATTAACAATTAATTTATTTTTTGATTATGATTTTATAGTTTCCTTTTCTGTTTGTTTCAGTTGTTATCATTTATTTCTCCTAAGTTTGTTTAGTAATCATCGTTTATGTCCAATATTAGGATTTCTATTTTTTTTGCCTAATATGTAAATAGACCTGTTTTTATAAATTAATTATCAATCTTGATAACTTTGTTACCAATTTTGTTGAAATTATGAGCATGAATCTGTGAGAGTAAAAACCATCTAGCCCAGCTAAATTGATCAACAATAGAACTACTAATCCTTCTGACAAAATTCCAACTGCCAGTCAAGGAGTAGTCACTTTCTAGCGAAAAAAAACAACCTTGTGGAAAGATGGGAAAGTACACTACCCGGAAGACACCATTTTCAATTGTACGAAAAAGTTTAATCCATTTTCTGGGCAGCCTTTTTTTTTCTATTCTTTCCGCCATTCGCAATCTCAACTTGATGCGACAAATTCCAGCTTGTTCCGGGGCACTGTTTGAGCCATTGTTCTCCACTATCAGGATGTCGCTATAGGGTTTCTTTCATTGCAAAATGACCGATTTTTGTGTGAGAAAAACCGGTAGTGTATAGAAAAGTCCTTTTATCCAGAACAATATATGAGTGTGTGTGTGTGAGAGAGAGAAAGAGAGGAATAAAAATAATAAGACAACCACTTCCAATTCCGACCTCCGCGACTGTGTGTCCGATTTGACGAATCCTTGCTGGAAAAAGCTCATGGATTCGACAAGCTTGGGCTGGAAGGAAAACGAATGAATGCAGGCACTGAATTGCTGAGATTGCAATTGCATGATGGAGTGCAATTTCTAGTTGTGCCGGTGTAAGGGAGAAAATGCATTCACTAAGCGTTAGCCCTCCAATCCTGATGCCGATGGACTTAGGGAGCACGAGTACGATGTGATGATGAAAATTTTTCCCCATTTTCACACCCAATTGGAAGGCATGTACGCGAGCAACGGGTGCTCGGTGCAAATGCAGCAATGGAAGAATGGAAACTTGAATCGCCCGGGGGCTTAGGAACAAATTAGTTCATTTTCATTATAAATTATCGCCGAGGCTGCACTTAACGTAGAGTAATTATTTTCATTAGCATGTCTTGCTGGTGGGCAAACCCGGCGAGAGGAAAAGCGGCTCGTGGGACGAAGGAAATAGATGGCGCTTTTTGTGGATATGTTAGGAGCGGTGGGTTTGTGAGGCCTTCCGAGCTTCCCACGGGAGATGACATTTGTTCCACGCTGGCAGCTATTTGATCCAGTTTCGGAAACGAATCGCTTCGCTTAATATCGTCCCCGCGAAAGGCTTTTCACAATTTAGGCTTTCTGATTGTGGTTTTCCATCCTGAAATTCGATCAAATCAATAAATTCAATTGGATTGGGATAGTGAACGGATGGTCGGGCATTTGGAAGTATCTCGCACTGACCTAAATTTATCGACGTGCCAAGCAGAAATGAATGAATGAATGATGCCGGTTGCGCTGCTAGGAGGAAAAGTTGCTGTCGTGTGGATTTTTAATGGAGGATATATTTTTCTCCTTCATTGTACCATGTCTATAATCATAATCAACTTTAGTGATATTTAAGATCCTTCCGATTCTACGCACGTGACACGTTTGCTGTCGTGAGATGCAATGCTGAATGCTCATAAACGATGAAGAAACTGGTGACTGATGGACCTGAGTAAAAAGTGATGAGATTTTAGTTTATTCTTATTACCACAGAGTTAATTTTAGAACTCAATCAAAATAAGCAAAATTGTGGAATATATTCTGAACAATAACTTTCAAATAAGATATCTTATAGAATTGCTAAATGTTCTGTGAAGCAAGCTTTTCAGTAATTGTATTCATAACAGTATTCTGATATAGTAAAAATATATTTTGTTCTTAATAACATTGTGCAGTTAAGATTCTACTGTTCTTTAACGGTTACACGCATTTATGTTGCAGTGAGGCTGCATAGAAGTCGAGAGTTATGGAAAAAAACCTGTTAGAAATATTTACAGTATGTCTTATTATTACACATTGCGTCTGTTTTCTATTATTTGTTATTCACGATGCGCTCAAAGTGATCTTATATTTATTTATCTTTATCTAGTTGATCTCTTAAATAATAAGGCTACTGTAGTATTAAACATTTCCGTTGATAATTATATTTAATGTAATGATAATTAATGATATTTAATGTACTATTTAGGAAGGTTTTAGTAAAGCAATATGATTTCATCTAAGTTTAACCGCAGTGTGAACATGGAAAAATAATAAAAGTAAATAAATACGAAATTTTGCTTAGAGACTCAAATAATTGCATGCCAGGGTGCACAAGAATTTGAAAAGATTTGCTTAAAATATATTATTCGGCTTCAGCTGTCTTTTAAGAGGAATGCCTAAGAGGAATAACTTAACTATAGGACTATTTTTAATTTTTAATTACATTTTGTAACACTTTATCTTTTACAAAAATAAACTGCCTTATTTTTACATTAGGTCCACGATTTTCTATACCCATGTAAATTTACGTATGTCCGATACATGTCCATCTTTCGCTTGGCTTATAGCTTTTTTTACATTACTTGTAGGAGTCACTTATTCAACACAAATACATCTTAAGAATGGTTTTTGCCTTAAGTTTTAAAAACAAAAGGATTGAATACATGCGATATAAAAAATATAAAAAATCAAAATATGTCCATGCACGCCATTAAAAACTGCATGACAGGGAGCCAAAAACGAAAAATACAATTATCAAAAAAAAAATTCCTTAAAAAAGTTGTCTTACGCTACTTGTATTTTTAAACGATTTTTAAAGTCATTACAAAAGCGGAACGTAATATTTTTCGTTTGTGTTCGTATAGTTATACCAGTTTGCATAATTAAAACAAACTGTTAAGGTGTGTAAAATTTAATTTGTTTTCCAAAATGTGTGTTAGTGGTCTTTACAACTTACTAGAACATCCATTTTAGCTAACTCTTCTAGTTCTTATTCTGAAAAAAGGAGATTGCATAGTTCCGGTGATGAATATACTTACGTCACATAATGTATAGTTTTCATCCCTTTCCATTTTTAATAAATAAAAATAGTCCTTAAGAAATAATATTAAGGACAGTAAAGTGAAAATAAATAACTTGGAAATATAAATTGATAATTGGAAAATCAATTCAAAATCACAAGGACAAATAAAAACTCAAATTACCGATAAAGCAGTGAACAATATTGACGAAAAGCAAGGGGAAAAATACCTTCATTTGAATCATACAAATGACTAGCAATAAAATTTAAAGAGTCGCTAATGGTCTGCTCTTACTATGTAATGGACTCTATACTCTGGATTATGCAAAGGAAACCTTTGAATGTACAAAACACGAAACATTTTGAGAAATAACGTCATCCGGAACCACCATTTTCACCGCAGCGTAGTCCTTCGATCAGACGGCTACCGGGTGACATCTTTATCCGATAGCGGTGTCACCCCGTGCAATAAAGGTGTGTTTTATTTCCCCCAAAAAACCTAGACTTTTGCATCAATCCCCCCGGAAGGTTTACTTCCGTATTATTTATATTCCACCAGCGGGAATGAAGGAACCGTCCGCACACGCGATAGAATATAGTGGTTGGCGGTGAATTTCCCCACGGACCTTATCTTGGGCCTTGATACATGCATGGTGAGTGCCTCCCGGTGTAGAGATTATATCCCGCATCGTTTAGCTTTTTTGTATGCAAATTCAGACAATTTTTCTCCTTACTCATGCATTTCATTCTCATTACAAATCATTCACGGTCCAATGAGGGCAGACCGTGTCCTTTTGCTGGATGAGGGGGGTTTTGGGTTCAAACAGGGAGACGAGTCAGATTGCTATCCGAAGGGACACTTGGAAATGTCTAATCATCCTAGAGGAGCGTTCAACTTCAGAATGTGTTCTTTTAATATCTTAAACTATTAGTTTATTTAAAGTATTAAAAACCGTAATATTCATGAGAACTTTAGACGTGCTTGAGTTCTAAAGAAAATGTTCCTAAAGCGTGCATTAATAGAGCTCCATGCGGCAGAAAAGAACACTGGAAACCACCCGGATGTGGCATGTGGTTCATCATCCATCATCAAAAGTGAACCACCACGTACCCGGACGGCATCCCGGTGCGGCGAGTGCCAATATCCTGTCTCGTTGCGATCCTGTCTGTGCGCTTGATCGAGCTTCCATTGCACGTCCTTCGTTTGTTCGTCGCTGATTTCAGCTGATGCAGGCCCGATTCCGGCCACGACCGGTACCGAAACCTCCGCCCGACCTCGACAATGATGATGACGGTGTATGACATCTATCTCACTTCCGGTTTTATCGGTAAAGGTAACTAGCGGTCGGTTCCACCGCCGACGAGGCATCCTTCGCAGCATCATCGATCCGGAAGACAGCTGCAATCTTTAACCATCATAATTTCTCAATCGTTCGTCGCGCTTTCCTTCAGATTGGGACGGCAACATCCAACGCATCCAGTGGGTGTATGCAGGATATCCGATTCGGCACATGGGCGCGCTCGAGGGGAAGCAGCGTTCTCTGATTTATCCATCCGATGATGTCTTTGCATTTTGATGAACCTCCTTATCCGTATGCTCATTGTTCATCCCCGCCACGCTCGAGGACATTCTTGGTGGAAAAGAAAAAAAGTTAGTAATTGAACGGTTCGAATTAAAGGAATTTTACTGCTGCGGTTGAACATGGAGTTGGAAACTTTACCGCCACCGTAGATTCGAAACAGTGCGAGCATCGTAAACATAACATCTAACAACCGACCGGAAAATGATAAAAATCAACCGAAGTGAAATGAATCGCTTTCATTTGTGGTACATTCTTCACGATCGACATCACATGGAAACGGTTGCTTCGTGTGTGTGTGTGTGTGTGTGTGTGTGTGTGTGTGTGTGTGTGTGTGTGTGTGTGTGTGTGTGTTCGAACTCGAAAGGAAGTGCACCAATCATCAAAGGACTTTAAGCAGGAGTAGCAGCAGTGGTATCAATAAATTCGCGAAACCATGTCCCCTAAAGCGATAAGATCGTGCAGATTCGCGGTTGTGGATAATAGTGAGGAAGTGTCTTTGTTGTTGGAGAACCGTACTTCAGCAGCATTTCCGTATATGTCGAATGCATCGTTACAACCGTTTCCGTTCTGTTTGCCTGTGTGATTTCTTAAACGGTTGATTGTTCAATCAGCATTCCCTGGGCGATGAATAGGATGGACAATACAGCGGATTTTTTTTTCAACGCATTAAAGTTTTTGGCGTTGTTTGACAAATTGGTTATAGCAATTTGTCAATTAACAGCAAAATTTACAACTAACCTGTATTTTCGTCTAATTTTTGATAATTTGATCACCACGTCTGCGCCCAAAGTTAGGCAATTGATAATAAAAAGGGTGTTTAATTTTATTTATTGCATAACTTCAGGCGTTGTAAGGATGTTTTTCTACAGAGAGTTGGAAATACGTTTGACAGTTTCGTATGGTGAAAAAAGAATACATTGTTTGTATCTATTCAATTTATTGATCTCGCTATTCGAATTAACAAGATTAACATAACCGATACAAGCATCGAAAACAGCTTGAACTCTGTTTCAGAACCTCGAACATACTGATGCTACTGATACTAGTCTTCCTGGGATAGGTCCGTGATAGGATATACGTTCAAATGATGTATTTTTCAAACGTTATAATAAATGGAGCTTAAACCTGAGGAGTTTGGAGGCCAATCATTTGCATTGATGAAGATTTTGGACCGCAGTATGTTTTTCAAACATTTTTAATTGTCATTTTCTGTGAATAACTGACCTTGGTGGTGCTAATATGAGTAGTTCTTAAGGAAGACGAGTCCTACTGCAGCAGTTAACTCGGTCAAGAATCCTTGGAGGAACAAATTTGCATATACCAATAAAAAGAACACAATATAGACTACAATTAATAGAATGTTGATGAATGAAGATAACCGAACACAAAAAGTTAATACAGAAAATAGGTCCAAAACATGAAATCAAGTTTGGAAAACTAAACATTGTCCTAAGCTATGATTGGCACTACATATGTAAATTAATTATAAAACTGTCGACTAGTGCTAAATGTGCGAACTGCTCACTACAATGTAAAGAACACAAATTTGATACATGTCCGAGAGTCGCTGCAGTTTGGGACGTATTACAGGAACTCATTTATGCAGACAAACCAAGTCAAGAATTTACTTACTTGTTTTCATTTTCCTTAAACACTCAAAACTTCGATTGCAACAATCAATTCACGTGCCAAAACCGAAATTCCAATGCTAGGGTTCTTCAACACCTGCTCTTCCAGATATGTGAGGAATTCTACTGTACGAACGCAATCCAATCGTGTACTATGATTTGTTCTCCCTGCTATATCCTCCTTTTCGCCATTGCAAGGCTCTAGTTCATGCCTAAATGGTTTTACTGTATTAAGAGACCATGGGACAGCAGTCATAATATATTTCGATGCCCGGAACGAATAATTCCCTAATTTATTCCTTCTCATAATCCAGGTGCGTTGCAGTTAATCATCCTTTCTGACTTTTTCAATTTGAATTATGAAAGGTCCAACCTTCTAAATGACGAATGAGTTAATAACCAACAGAAAATTTTAAAATATTACTAATTTGTCAAATTTCTTCCGAACATTATTTATATATTGCTATACCAACTGTTAAATCATTCAAATCTGGTTAACTCATCACTGAACAAGATAAAACAATGTTCTTAAGATCACACATTTCAAAATTCACACAATTTACCAGACAAAAATGTACATGCGGCTGCTTCTTTCAAACATAAGCTGCCACTTAAAATTTCCCCAATAGTTAAATCCCTTTACCGATAATCTGAGCTTTCTTACTAACTAGAAATCTTCACGCCATGCTTCATCACTTTGCGAAACCGTCGTACTGGCGGATAATGATATCAAAACGGTCGATACCCCTTTTTCCGGTGTTTAATTCCGACAAGATAAACACGGTAAAGCATTTCTTTCTCCACGCCGGGTTAAATGTTACGACTTTAGCCCGTTGATGCCGCTACAATTGAGCAACACTAATCCTGAGGTTAAGGTGCACAGGGAACCAGGATACCGGAAAGGGTTGATTCACGTTCACGATCCACTGACCATCCATTCGCCATCAATCAGAGCAATTTCAGGTGAACCGTGAAAAAAGCATCCCTTGTAGCAGGGCGCGTCGAGTCCAGTGCCGGGAAAGCAGCAACCGTTGTGCACTTGCAAAATGTGGATAATGCGACAGCGAGGGTACAATGAGAAAAACGGGCATAAAAGGGGACGGTTTGACGAATCCAACGGTGTCATGTCGTATTATACGGGATTAGGAGGTAAATCTTCCTTCGAGTAGATAGCGCAGAAGTGGTATAGGAGTGGTGTAACGCTTCGAGAGTTGAAAATGTCATTTGCCTTCCTTCCAATTAACCATCCATTTTCAACTCCACGCTTGTGTGTGAGGTACGCGCGATGGCATTGCGTAGTGCGCACCTTGCGTCGCTAAAGAACGTCCATTTACGCGCCAGTTTCGCTCTCGTTGCTTATGCAACATAAATCTCACCTCACCCTCAGCTCAGTGCCTCTCGGGTGGAATCGGAAGCGCCTTCTCCCCCCCTTACCCCTGCACGCTCTTCTCTACTTATCCGTTGATCTGGACGACAGATTGTGGATCGATGTAAAGGCAGCGCCAGAAACGTGTAACTACTTGTCCGTACGTCAAGTGTCAAATATCCCAGATTTATAGGCGATTGGTCCGGCATATGGCCGTGTATCGGATTTGTGTCCATCTTGCTACCCCTTCGTTTCCTTGCCTTTACCAAACCATGAGGTCTTGGTGTATGGACCATAGAGCTACTGAAGTATGTCTAAATGTAGAGTAGTATATCGCAGTGAATCTACCAGCCAAAGCTACTTGAGTGTAGTATATGGAATAGCAGCATGAATTTCGAAAACAGGTATGACCATATTTATTTGTTCAACGGCGAAAGAGTAGGCTTTTAATTAGTTTGTATTCTCTTCAATTTAAAATTAATACTTTGTTGTTATCATAATCGTAGATCCTTCTATAACTAAACTACCGAAACATACATTTTCATTACATTTTGTATTCGTGAAGAACGGCCAGGCCAAATTGTTTTCAATTTAAAACTCAAACATATGCCCAATATCAGTCGCAATTCACATTGAATTGAATTGAAGACTTCAATAAAGTCTTGTAATGTTTATAAATATATAGTAATATAAATTATTTTACTAGGACATACGGCCTGGCCGTTACTAATTAAAAAATAAATAAATTCTTAAAATATTATTCATATTATGTAAAAAAAAAATTCAAATATTTATAACGAACTGTTATGACAATACTGATTTGATTTTCATATTTTAATTTTATATAAGCTTGCTTTCAGGGGATTAAAAAATTATAATTAATGGTCTGTTTTATAGCTGTCAATTATATTTGTAAACAACTAAACTTGTCAATTGTGTTAACAATGTTTATAAACCCTTCACTATGATTGTCATTGCCAAGACGAATTTATTGTTTCACTATTGTTAAATTATTGCAAACCACTGTACAAGAAAGCGAATGTTACTGCACCTGTTTCGTTAAGGATTTGTAATCTGCTTTGCTGCCCGCGTCTTAATACGCTTCTAACAACCTCATCTTACCGTTCCCGCCGCACCGTAGCACATGCCACACAACGTGTCGTACATGTTGCAGTGCAACAACTTCATTGATTACCGTTCGACAGCCGTTACAATTCGCAACTTCGCTCGCAAATTGCATGTACATCTTAATTCTAGTCTCCTGCCCCCCAAACTTCGGTTGGCTGGTCGCAGCTCCACGCCAACACGCTGACCGAACGCAGCAACTTTTCCAAAAATGGTTGGTTAGCATGTTTTAATAGCGAACGAGAAGAGCAATAACAAAAAAAAAACTGGTACCAGTATGCACTATGACATACCATTTGCTGGTAATTCTTGCCACACAGATAGGATAGATAAATAGCAAATAGAGTGGGGGAAAAAATTGTGTGCGAAACAATCCCCATCAGAGATCGATGGTTATAGGAGTGAAAAATAAAAGCAAACATTTCACATGCGTAAAATGGAACGAAAACATACGTTTGCACAGTATCGTTTCTGTTTGAGGAGGATGCAAAAAATAGAAGTGAAAATGACCACCATAGGGGTGTGTTTTTTGCGTGTACGATATAAAAAAATGGGAGCAACAGTAAAATGGAACATTTAAAAACATTTCTATGGAAGCAAAAGCGAGAAGGGGATATGGCAACGTGTTACTCCACCGATAGATGCATCGTGACCACTGAAGGACTTCTATAGCCTGTTTGTCCCTTGCAGCTCGCATGCACTACGGGTGGGTATATAAATTTAAAATTTGTGCCTATTTGTTTTGACCCGCGGACATTCCACCACAACAACCGTACACCGTCGCAAACCAATAGTATTCGTGCACCCGGGTGTGTACATGTGTGTGTCGGGTATGGCAAGTTCAAATTAATAATTTATGGACGATAGCTGTAGTACATTGCGTTCAGGTTGCGTCAGGCCCGGATGTTCCGTTCGCGATTTTCCGGCCGAACCGAACCGTCCGCGCTCGATGCCCGTGGTTGATGAAAGATGTCAAAGAGTAGCATCAGAATTGTACGGGATGTTTTACAACCGTGTGACAGAAGCACCCTGTCGAGAGGGTTTTGTGTTTGTGTCGCTTGGAAGGGCAGTTGTTGATAGTGCCACTTCAAAATGATAAATACTCCAAAGTGGTATAAAATATGGATGTCACTGTGACGAGCTGGAACGCTTCGCAATGTGCGTGCCTCTCATTACGGGTAGCCATAGGTCAAACCATTGAAGGACCGTGAACCACGATCCTAACCTTGGTCCATGGCGACGGCAATTTTATGGAGCATTTGATCAACTGTATTCCCGCGAAATCGACTGTCAATGATATATTCTGCACCGTCCGAAAATCGAAGTTTGTTTGATTACCCATAACGATGATTACGTTTGCATTGAGCGATGCTATTGTGAAGTAATGCAATCAGTACTCTTGTGAAATAGAATGGAAAACTGCTCCCCGGAGGAAAATTTGGACAGATGTATTGATGCCAGAATCAGAAATATTATAAAATAATGTACTGTGCATTTTGATTTTATCCCCCTCTTGGTATTTGGTATGATACGATGAATCAAGTCACCTAAATAATACATTTCTGCGCTTTTTAAGTATGCTATAATTATTACATTTATTTTGCAGATAGTTTCAATCGAAGAATAATTTTTTTCATGATTCTTATCTTTTAAAAAATTCTCATATCGGACTAGGCCGTTCTACAAAAAAATGAGATATTTAAAGATGTTGGCGCCAAAAGTTATGCAATTAGCATACAGAGGGGCATAGTATGTATCGTTTTGTCGACTTACATCGACATTTGTTTGAAGACAAGGTTTGCATAGCTTATTGAACAACACTTAAGAGAACATCTACAATCTTATGTATCATACTATTCTAATTCCATTATAGTTTTTGGTAAACATTAAGGTAATATATTTTAGAGCCACACAAATAGTACTTCGGTCAGATGCATTAGAGATGCATGGTGATTTCCATTTCAATTAGTTCTGAACATATTTTGATGAGCTGCTGGCTTTTTAATTACATTACAATGAACTTTTTAATTACATTACTAATTTCAATTCACAGAACGAATTTAATACTTACTCTCTAATCTAATGAATAATTACAATATATCAGGAAGCGTACTTTTCAAAGGTATTTACTGAATCTATAGCTTGAACATTTACTGCGTTGTGTTCTCTAACTGAAAGTTTGTTTTTTAATTTCAGAAATATCATAAGTAATTTGAAAAATCGGAGTTCCGGTGGCAGAGGAGATAGCAGGAAGAATAGGAAAAATAACTAAAAAGTGCTTAGAAACAGTGGAAGCCAACCGTTCGATTTTTTGTGCTTTAGTGGTTATATTAAAATATTAAATTGTAACGCCAAAATGATCAATCACAACACTTTTCCGAAAGAAATTCATAACTGAGAAATATTTTTACGCAAATAAATATTTACAAATTTGCATGCAATTGGTTAAATGCTTGACTTGAATGCAGCATTTTGATTTGAGATTCGTCGTAAAAAGTTGTGTAACCTTTTCGTGTCCATGGCAAAACCTTCCGTCTACTGTATGACCTCTATTTAAGGATCACCCACAGAGACGCTGTGATTTGTACAGACTACCTTCAGTTACCGGGCCAACATACGCTCAACACTTACGCAATGCCACTCCAGTTATTACGCTCATCGCAGAACACGTACGTGCAAGTTAAACCCATCGCCGTCAAGATTTCCCTTTTCATACATTTTCCCAACCTCCAAAGCCCTGCAACCGAACGCGGACCAAGATCAGAAATCGTCTTGTACGACGATGCTATAATTGAAGTCAATTGCCTTCATCGTACGTGAACCGGGAGGGGTTTGACATTCTTCTGCCCCACCGTGTGCTTCACCACACGCAGACAAACACCGGCTGTTTCGCAGTTCCGGTAATTAAATCGAAGTAATTTCACGTACCGAAAGGTTCGTACGTTTTTGGCTCCACTGCAGTGCTGCGAGAAGTGGCAGGTGACATTCTGTTACCACGGTGACGAAAGTACCACCGTGTCAGGCGTGAAGAACTCCTGGGGAGTAATGTCGTAAGTCGTGGGGTCTCATGGGAAATCAAAAGACGGTAAGCGTTTGGTACGGGTAAAGCGGACGTGAGTGTGTGTAACGCGAAGGAGCAAATTGAAATATTATTATCTGGTTTGGAAACTGAAAGTTGTAGAGACAGTGCACCGATCTGCGAGGACATATGTTCGCACATGCAAAATTTAACGCAAAGTCATAGAAGCTAAATTGGCCGTGTGGAATGTTTCATTGGTTTAATATTTTCCTTTAACACTGCGCAACATAGCTTCGTCAGGTTGATCTTACGGCAATCGAAGGGAATCATAAAACCATTAAAAATAGTACTTTATCTACAGACGTGTCATGGCGTTGTCGCGTAGTAAAAGTATCCAAGAGACAAGAGTTCTCTGACGGCGAAATCGTGCTACTTTCTTTTACCAACTACTATTTCCCGGTTTGCCGAAGAAAAAGAACTCCACCGTTATGTCCACTTTCTGGAAGCATTTTTCCCACCCACCGATAAGTGTAATGAGCGAACGCGCTGGGGACATAAAAGCTTCTCCGCACGTAAACTCCACTTATTAATCGCAAATTAAACACCACACCGTCAGCTACCGATTACGGGGAGCGGTTTTAGTTCGCGGCTCCATTTCGTAGTGTACACGAACAAGACCGAATGTGAGGAAATGGTAGCGTATCCTTTAGATAACAAACACCCGCCACAATTCGTCGTTCGGCGGTGGGGTTGATACACTTGACTTCTGGAAGTTCTGGTGCTACCGAGTTGGGAGAGTTTTTGCCCAAAAAAGAAAACAGGAATAGCAAGGTAGCGTTTACTGGCTGGTGGACGATGCACTCGTGCCAGAACGATCGCGTACAGCACGAAACACGGGTAGGAAGTGTATAAACAATATTAATTGCCTTCCTGTTTTATTTACACTTAGCCGACACCGGATCCTCCCATGTTCGGCGCCATCGCCATCCACCCGTCCGACACTAAATGGATTATATTAAATACTTTATTATCAAACTTTTTACATTACGGGCCACCGGCCAATGGTGGTGTTATTGTAAAGCTGCATGTTGCAATGGTCAGAAGATCGGTGTAGTACTTTTCTTTTCTTCCCCCTAACAACCTTGTTCAATTTCCTTCCCGAACTCGGCGAGGTCTTTCCGTGGGGAAGTTTTGCCTGCACGCTGCCTGCTGTAGAATCTTTCATTAGCCTCATCGGTCAAGATTGTGCTATGGGAGTGTGAAAGTCATGGCGTCTGTGCTTGTGGGCACGATTACTGTTCCTGTTCGCTTTTCTTTGACGGTTCTTCAGGTTCAAATTAAAAATGGGAAAGAAACTAGAAGAGAGGTTCTTTAGCGTACGGTTTTATTTGCTTCAACGAAGAAGTGGAAAAGCAAAAAGTTTGTGAGAAAGGAGTTATTTTTTTAAATTAAAATTCAAGTAGCTTTATCAAACTCATTTTCAATAATTTAAAATGTTATTTCAATGCTAAAGAATTTCTTGTAAACGATTCTGAATAAATATTTAATTCAATTGTAATAAAAAGTAAAATAATTAAAATTAAAAGTCCATGTTATTCAACAAATTGTGTCGTTAATGAGTACTCAAGTAAGAACATAAACGATTCTTCCATGGCAAATCGTATTTTTTGCAAAAAAATAAGTAGTTTTCTAAAGCAACATAATTATGTAGCTTTCATTACCCTGTCCCAAACTGGGCACTATTTTAACAACGGCACAAACAGTAATTGTGTATTAACGAGAAAAAATGGTTTCCTTTCTTAGGGCGGTCCTACGCATGGGTGGGAATAAGAAAGTGTCAGAACAGAACTAATGAACGGCGAAAAACGAACCACGATCGTTTTTTGCGCATCTTGTTTTACTTCCCATTTGATGCTTGCTATTAGCTCTATTTTCTTGCTATGTGCTTTTCCGTTGGAAAAAGATTTTCCTCTCCTTACAAATTGGATTGCTTAAAATTTCGATTTTTTTAAGCGATAGTTCAAGGTGCAATGTGGAAGTTTTGGTCGTTGCTTGCGCATTCGACCGATCTCTGGAAGGAAAAAATGGAATATTGGAAATAAAGAAACCCCATTGCTGGTGGTGACTGTTTTCCTGATCCCAAAACTTCACGCCCGTCCAGTTGTACGGGGGGTTTAATTTTAAATGCGAATTTTTCATTTCGCAATACTGTTCCTATACCGGGCGCACTCGCACGTCCGCGCCTTGGATTATTCGCTAATCATTTGCACCAGCCTGAAGGACGTTTGGATACTTTTTTTCTCTCTCGTTTCTTGGAGGTTCCCGTTTTCCGTTGGTGTTTCCGATTTTGGATGTCTTTAAATGTCTGTCCCTTCTTTTAATGCATTTTCCGGTTCGACGAGCTACTACCCGGAGGGCATTCACCGAAATCTTAAGGATCGACCTCAAAAAAAAAAAAAAGAAAGGAAGTGAATGTCTGGGTGAGGTGTGTTCATTGACACGGCTAACAATGTGATTATGGATTACGGAAGTTTTTAGTACTGGAAAATATTATCTTACCACGGTGAATTAAAGGTTCAAGGCAAGCTTTGTAGTTGGGGGTGCAATTTATAAGCTGTCCTTTGGCCGGGAATGGCAGCACTGTTGGCAAGAGAAAATAAAAATTTGTTTAAAAAAATGTACTAGCACTCATTCCACCTTCAAAGGACTTCGTTC
Source organism: Anopheles minimus (assembly GCA_000349025.1). Taxonomy (NCBI): domain Eukaryota; kingdom Metazoa; phylum Arthropoda; class Insecta; order Diptera; family Culicidae; genus Anopheles; species Anopheles minimus. Next base: position 2,828,598 of record KB663611.1, on the reverse strand, counting down.
CATTCTGAACGCCGCAGGGTGACATTTGTTAATTTGAAAACCAAAACAAAAAGGAAGTACAAAGCACCAAATAAATCACTATTGAATTACTCATGCAAAACGAGTCCTGTAAATTAGCTATGGTGTACAACAAAGGGAATAAGGTGGGTTTTTTTGGGTTCATTTTGCGTGGAAAGGAAAACATGCAAACCCCTCGCAAGACGATAGTAACTAGTTACCGTTCCCTATTTTTCCATTGCCGACCACCACCGGCCATTTCCGCCAGACGTTCTGGGAAAATGAAAATCCACCCGATTAGACGGTGATTGGTGTGATAATTCACACTGGAATGAATGTTTAGCTGCGCTCGTTCACGCGAAACAAATATCGTAGTTTATCTTTCTCCTACCCGAATTGTTTAGAAGAAAGAATGAAAAGAAATGCTGGTTTGGAAATGAAAGCTTGCTCAATCCGCTTGTTGACGGGTGCTGAAGATTGGCGGGTTGTTTAATTCATGAGATCCTTTCCGGGGCACGTGTCTTCCGGCATCTTTCTAGCAGTTCCTGGCCCAGGTGACGAATAATCGATCGCAATCGACCTATAGTCAGAAGATGTTTAATCCGTCTCATGAATCGGATGATAGGTACGGGGGGCGTTTATTTGTTTATCTTTCCGTTTGAGATTTGGAATTGAAAATGAGTTGCTGTGTGCTTTAATGTGTTTTCCCAGAAGAGGGAGCTTAATTTAGGAGTGGGACTAATATATTGCGTTTTGTCTATATTTTAAAATAAAAAAAGATACACTTTCACAAAACAAATGACTCATCTATAAATTGCTTTAGAAATCATTCTTAAATGTATGACTATTTTCAAACAGGAATAGAACACTTCGAAACGAAATGCACTTTACCGACTGAGGCATCAGTGCAAAGCGTGTCTGAATGTCTTGAAAGAAAACCCTGGGCTAAAATACATTGTCAACAACTTCATTCATCTTGCTACCGAAATCACTTTTCCTGCCGAATTTCGTATGCAGCAGCGGGAACGAACTGAGGATCCTGCAGTCATCACCCCCCCAAAATCGGTGCACCCCTTTTGCGTACTTGAAAGAAAAAGTCCCGAAGGTTGTCGAGGTAAGGCATCGATTCGATTTTCAATCGAAATGTTCAACGGTAGACATTGGAAGGAACGGGTTTTTTTTTCCTGCGAGGATGAGCTTGCGTTGGATGGCCCGAAGTGAGAAATGGAGGCGAAATCTGCATTTATATGTTTTAATATTGAACCTTAAATACATTTCTTTTCAATTTCCAATTTTACTTTCTTCTGCCCGTGGCACAGGCACCCGTGAACCTTTTCCCAAACCCGGTGTTGGATTTTCGTTTCGCTTTCAATCTGGCAACTGTTTTTCGAGTGGTAAGCCGAAAGGTTTTGCTATGGGAGTTGCATACAGCAGTCGATATAGCCAGACTGCACCCTTTTGGGGTTGGGGGATGTGTGTGTGTGGCAACATGATAAATATCGGGAACTGGAATCCGTGCGAGCCCCCAGTTTCGAGGGTTTTGTGGATGATGTACGAGACACACCGAGCAGGACGTGAAGTTCATCCTTTTGCAGATTGGTAGATTGTAGTTTTTCTTTTATGGTTGCAGTGGAGGGATTTTCCCCAACGAAGGGTTTGTGCCAAGAAGCTTCCAACAAAACCTGGCAGGAACAGTATTGTGGATTTAATGTACGAGATATCATCAGTTATACGTTCGACAGGTTGCAGTGATGGAATGATTTTTTTTAAGTAGTTTTCTTGGGGTTTTACACTACTACAGCTGGATCCTTCGCACAGTACAATATTTTAATGTGTAATGACAATTCTAAAAAATTTTAAACGAATTACTTTGATGGGGGAGAAATGTTTTATAATAGTTGCAGTACTTATGAAACTCGATGTGTTTTCAATTATTTGTTTTAAACGTTCCAACATAATTATTTATTTTTGTTAGTACGCTATTTCATCATATTCCTCAATTTTTTCTTCAAACCCGAATGATCCAACCAAAAAACTACAACATGCTCATTTATTCGTTATTATAATACCTTATAATGAACATATTTGTCGCAAAATGTCCCCGTTTTAATATTTAAAGTATATTTCATTTAAAAGATTTCAAACCTATCTTTTTATCATAGAATGATATAAATCTTGGAAGGCTATTTTAACTATTTTAAATATGAAGTAGAAAAAATTAAATAAAAGTCTACAACAAAATAACGTACCATTGTAGAGAAACTTTATAAAAATACTGGAGCTTTTACAAAAGCGAATACAAAAGCGAAAAACTATCACCATTTGCGAAATTGACACTTTGAGCAGCAGATGCAAACAGACCTGACAAAAGGAACGAAACGAAAAAGAGACCGTTCCATTGCAACTGTCACCAAGTCAAAATGGAGGGCCTGCTCATCTATATTCTGTGGCGTTGGCACACGCCTGCCCGAATATCTGACAGCAACACAAACGGTGCATCAGGCAGGAGGACTTCGATGCAACAACATTCGTTTCATCATTACTTTCTTCCTATTTACGCCCTCGTGTTCGGCAATTCGGACGGGTTAAGGCGCTATTCAAGGGGAAAAATGTGTTCATTCCTCGTCGAACGTTAGAGTGACGCACTCGTAGTGAAATGGAATAGACAGTTGGCTTTCTAGGCCAGACCATTTGCTTACCAAGGATGGGAACGCTTTGCTCAATCCTTCACCAACATTCTGCAGATCGTTTGCAAGGTGGTGGGATGTCAACATTTCCCAAAAAAAAAGAAGAATAGGAAGTAAGAGTTGAAAAAAAAACGAATCAAACAGGAATGGAACCCCTTCGCACTGGAAGGCGCAGATTGAATGATGCGAACAATCCTTTCGGAAAATGAATAGAATGTGTACACGACTGTAAGCGGGAAACCCCTCCTGCCCGTTCAAGACCAAACTTGCACAGAAAGATGAAAAAGATTTATCTTCCGCAACCCGGGCAAATGGAGGAAAGGTTTCGAAATGAAAGTCTATTTTATTATTTGATTTCATAACATTATAACTTTTTCAGTCCGGATTTGGTGAATGGTTGTGCGTCCTCGGGGGGTGGAACTCTTTAAGGGAAGGCACAAAGTTACTCCGGTTGTAGGCAATGGCGCTGCCACCTTGCGCTGAGATTGCATTTTGCGTTATTTTTTTACTCTCTATTTGCCAGCCCCAGTATATTCTTTAGCTTGTTTGTTACTTTCATATTTTCACCTCCAGCGCAGGGAAAAGTTTTCACCGAGGCCCATCTCTAACCAAGGAAAAGGCTAGTCAATTTTCGCAGAGTGCAGCTCATTGGTGAAATGGGGGCTTTTTAGGAGCAGGCTGGTTCTTTGATCACCTGCAACTGATTGGATAGGTGAAGCGTAATATTCCGCAAAGGGAAATGGGCAGGGGTTTCAAATTTGCCCAGTCACCTACAGGTGGAGGATGGACGTTTCGGCTGCTTAGTAGAATTTGTTTACGTTTCTTTGAAAGAGACGAAAAATTGGCCCCGTGCAAGAAACTTTGCCGCCGGAAGGTAGGAAGTTTTATTTTATTTTCCAAAAGGAATGCAGTAGATGACCGTTTGAATCGATTTCACTGCAAAGACAAACAATATAGTGGATAGGAAAGATTTCTTGGACGGCCTTTTTGAATCATATGAAATTGTTTAGAATATTTTAAACTTAAGTAAAAATGGAATTTGCGGTATTTAAAATATTTATTCTTAATATGATTTTTACTATAGCATGTTTGAATCATTGTATGTTAACTCTCTTCTATTTTTGGTCAAATATTCCTCAAACCAAGTTTTATTTACCAAAGTTCTTAATTTTCCAAAACCGGAACTCAAAAAAAAAGATCCCAAATTCCAGCCACCATCAAAGCTCGGCAAGCAACGTAAAAGCTATCCTTTCAGGAAAAAAAAGTCAGCAGTGTTTTTCATGTGTCCATTCAACCAAGGGTTCGCATCCGCTGCAGTCCTTTTATGTGAGGCCCCATTTTCGAACCTAATTCGAATGACCAATTTGATTCCGGTCAATTTTCGTTGCTTCTGGCGGATCGCCATCGCTTTACCGTGGGCCGACCGATCTTTGTGTGTTTCGTGCTTTATGCCTTTCTGGTAGACATTTTCGAAATTTTCCATTCAATTTCTCGACCATTAGTGTGCACCGGGGGAAAACCACCATTACACCACGAACATTACGGCCTGTGATTGTGGCCCCGATGTAGAATGTTCCGATTGGTAACATCGTAAAGACATGTTGTGGGCGCATCGTGTGTTGTTTTGGTTTTTTTTCTGTTTTTTTGTTTCGTGCTCAGTGCTTACGGGATTGGTAGCATGAAAGGTGCTTCCGGGGCTGAAAGGTTGATACATTTTGTTGAAAAAAAGAGCCATTTCCGAAAAGGGGTAAACAGGGATGCGATGGAAAATTGGGCCCCCGGTACAGTATAGTGGGTTGGAAAATTGAAAAGAAATTGCATTAATATTCGTCCATGCTCGTTTGCTGCTAGATGAAACCATCACATGCAGTGTAGTTGTTGATGTTTACAAGAATTCTTTACTAAGTTGCTGATAGCTATTTTTATTGTTTTGCATAAACACAACAATGCATGAAAAATGTTCGAGAGGTATGATGCTTTATTGGTAGAAATTATTTGATATTTCAATAACACATTTCAACTGCCCGCTCGTGTCGTTGATGTTGGTGCATTAAGTGGTTTTAAAACTATTTTCGATGCCAATCAATCCAAATAAAACCCGTACAATTCAGTAACATTTTCCTTTTTTTTATCCAAATCAATATTTTGACACACAAATTTCGGGCAACCGTCAGGAACCGTTCGCTGTTTTGTGGGCAATGTTTCCATAAGCACATCAATCAAATTAAATGTTCCGGCGCCGGTGAAGGTATGCTGCCGAAGGAAAGTAGAACCTAAAAAACGATAAAAAATATCCTAAATATATTTTTCCCCCGGTTCAGTAATAAATGTCAGACGTGTAGATTTTGCATAACGATTGCATTTGTGCCATTTTAAATTGTGAAAAACCACTTGGGGATGGGTAATGTTAAATCATTTGAAACGAACAAGAGGGACAAATTAAAATAGAAACTGAAATAAAAAAAAGCAAAAGTTAAATGAAGCTAACGTTCCTGTGCACCCGTTCCGGCAAGCACTAACAAGCGCAAAGCATAATTTACTATTTTTTTGAGTGTGAAATGAAATAAGTAAAACAACAACACAAAAAAAAACTGTCACTCTACATATGAGTGAAGGAAAACTCGGTCTTTTTCTCTCTCACACACACATCGTGGTTCGGCTAAAGTTGAAACGTTCGCATTTTAAAGGGAATATGTGTACGGTCAAAATACTTCACCTCGGTTAGTGGCTAAATGGTATGCGGGCAAGCGAAGGAGTATATGGCGTTTAAAAACTGCCAGGAAAAAGCCATTCGCACCCTGCGCACGATAAATCAATCATTTCAATTGAGACTGTTGGGACATTTAGCAGCAACTTGGGAGGGCAAAAAAAAAACCAAACGCACAAAGCTTATGCAGGTTTGATGTAGCAGGGGGGGGCCATTTCATCCCTTTTGGCTTGTGACAATTCGACTAATTTAATTTTCCCCCACAGGCTTGAAATGGTCCGAAACGATGCAATGCAAACGGATCGGAAGCTGATACGTTGGGAGCTACTCTTTTTATGTTTGTACGTATGTTATCATTTTTACTCCGTCACCTTTGGCTTAATTCAAAAAGTTCACCAGTGCAGTTAGGTTTTTTTTTTGGTTTTGGTAGTTGCGTTTTCATAAAATGGATGTATCATTTATCATGTTGAATCGATCTTGCGAGCGCATGGTTGTGGGTTTGGGGAAATGTGTTTTTTTCTTGTTTGATATTTTCCACAAAACGAATTCAAATTCTTTAAAGTTTATAATAATTTTTTATGATTTATTAAATACTTTATGGTTTTATTAGTAGCTTGCAAACAACTATCCTTTTATGCTTCTTCATTTAATGAATTTATTTTCTTATTTCAGTATTAACACCCTGGCCATAATGCTATCGAATGATTATTTTCAATTAAATAAAAGTCCACAATTATTCCTTGAATTTCAATACTTTTCCGCTCAATTTCCACACGTGGAAACGATAACCATCCCGTGCGCGATGATGATCCTATGCAAACTTGCTACTTTTTTGGCCCCGTGCTTACGTTGCATTCCAAAAACCACCTCAAAACTCCCGCTGCACGGTTTGCTCACGGTCGGTGCAGCCATCGGCATGCGTTTCATGATCTGCGAAAATTAATTATATGGTTCACTGGGTTAATTTGATTTTAAATTTCTTTTCTGGTACGATTTGAAAGGTACGCCCCTAGGGAAGGATGTGTTTGTTTGTTTTGTTTTGCATGGAATAAAACGTTGCGAAAAAAAAAGATAAACAAGGAAAACTGCACCAACACAAAAAGAACCTATTTAGAGGTCAAAACTTTTCTGGAGACTATCTATTTTTCAAAAATGATCTTACATAAATTGAGCATTACACTATAGGAGCTCGTTGAGGGATAAAACTTATACTTTTTCTCCGTGCTTAAGGTGATGCCAGAAGGATGAGAAAACGATAGAATGTAGAGCTAATTGAACTGTCAAAATTAGTAATCACAAACCAATCTCAGCAGTGCAAATGGGCGCAAGAAAAACATTGGGCCGGTTTTCGCCTCTAACGCAACGAGCACGGGCGTGCAAGCGCATGAAAAATCGATCAAATGCAGTAAAGCTTCTGAGCAGCGCTGGAAAAAGGCGCCACCGGAACAGGTTAAAAGAGAAGTCAACTTTAAAGCGTAAAAGTCATGCAGTTCGAAGAAATGGATCTGACGGTATAGAGCGCCGGTATGTTGATTCCTGATGCAGGAACCCTAAGGATACACGCGGGAAACTGTGGAAACAGCTTTCGCTATGCATAAGTTTATCAATGACAGCATAATACATAATGCCATATTGGACATGTCAGATGTGATTATGTGATTATTATTTTCCAAATCGGATTTAGGTAGCTCGGGCTCGCTCTTGGCAACGAACAGACCAACTGGTGTGACTCCCAGACGCCGGCTTCCCGAATGCACCGCTATTGCCGTGTGACAAGGCTCCAGGCACCCGGCCGTGAAGGATGAAGAGAAAGTGAAAATAGAGCTACTTCGGTATTCGCTGGCAGCATTTGGACTGGGTGGAGTGGCCAACACAAAACGGAACGTCAGGAATGTATGTATGTGTGGACGACATCGGTGCATTTCGAATGCAGGTAACGGGATGATGGGTTTTCCATAAATATGCAACACATAAATAACACATAAATATCGCTCTCCGTACGGTGTTCGGTCACCTATTCGACCTGCTTTTGGCCTCTTGGCCTCCCACCATGGGGCATCGATATGCCGGAGGACATCGGTGGCGAACCAGCCTAGCCGTGCAAAAGCTACTGGCTGTACATCAGGGTAGGCGCACAGGATGTTTACCTTTATGCCGGTGCGAGAAGGCGAATCAATACACCGAAGACGGTGCGAAGTAGTGGAGCGGAAGCAGTTGAGCCTCACTATAAATTTGCTGTAAATTTGTCCTGCTCCTGCCAGTGCCAGTGCTGTGGGATTCGTTGGTCGATTCAGCCGATCGAAACCGTTTCCGGTGGCAAGCGGCCGGAAGAGGCCAGACAGGCCCGGGGTCGATTCACGTACGTACGTGTGAGAGTTGGATGCTAAAATATGGTTCAACATAACGCGACACAACAACCCAAACCGAACCATCCAGGGGTGGTTTTGCCAATGGGTGACTATTGACCTGACCTCGAGACCCTGCCCGGTGGCCGAATCTGTTTCGACACATGCCGCAGCCATCGCCCGACCGTTACCAACTTGTACATGTGTTTTATGCTTTATGCTTGACGTTTGCAACCGGAAGTCATTCTTCACTCTCGGTGTACCCGCTTTGCATCATCGGTCAGTGCACTCCCGTGAGGCAGGTGAACCTTCGGAGATGTTTAAACGCATCGGGGGACTAGCAGTACCTGCCAGGAGAGAAATTAACCGAAGCCACAGCCGTGGAAGGACTCCACCGAACAGGGTCAAGCACACAGCAATGCCGGGGTGTCCACTCTCGGGATTTCTCGCTGTGTGACCCGCACCTCACGAATTCGTGACCATTCGACATTGTGTCCGAATTGTGGCCTCCGATCGAGAGCTGTCCTGTTTCTGAAGGAAATTGGCATTTGCATACTAATCATCAATATACAAATTTAATTACCAACTCCCGGGTGCTCGGTCGGGAGTGACCCTAGCCCACTGGGACGAGGGTTACAAAATCAGGCCCACCCAACAGCTACAGATTGACACGTTGGCAGTACCCGCCCCAGGTGGAGATCTGCCGAAAGGGGCCTGCCAAGTGCCGGGAGGCATATTAATTTGTCCCTGCATTGTCCGCACCGGGTGCCGACGCAGTGCGTGGGGTCATCGTTCGGCCCGGGATTCTGTCAGCAGGACGTAGGCTGCAATGTGCATAAAATTAAGCACACACTTGTCGTACACCGACAAGTCAGCACGCACTCGTTGCAGGTGGATTGTCCGGGAGTTATGATACGGGGCAATTAGAGTTGGTGGTCGTACCAGAGCGGCAGGATCGTTCTGGTTCTTTGAACAGGAACTGCCACACACTGCAAAGTGTGTTTGGTGTGCGATGGTTGAAGGTTATTGATGTTTGATTGAGCTTTAGCAGGTGAAGAAAGAGTGTAGAATTTAAGGCTGAGTATGGTTCTGAAGGTCTGTAAGAAGTTATTGTATCTTCGTGATGAGTATTTCTTAAGATAAAGTGTAGAGATTTATTGAAATTTTTTTTATAAAAGATAAGGATGTGTGTATAACGGCCATTGATGAGATTCAAATGTTCATAGAATAAACTCATAACGCCAGAATGTATGCAATCTGTGGTTTTGTTAATTTTTTAACCTTATTTTTAATAACGAAATAGACTTCCTATATAATCACCTACCACGGGTAGTCAGTACTTTTTTATGGATATTTGCTATTTTCCCCGTTGAAGAAATAAAATAAAATTGAAGAAAAGTTAATAAAATTTTTGTATGTCCCATACTTTGGCGGGAGCGCTTTTGTTGCTGTTTTTTTCGAGTAGTGCTTAGCCGACTGGAGTTGTGAGGGCAATTTTGTTATAATTTGTCAAGCATTCTGTAACATTTTACCATTCAGAAAAATATACTGTTTTATTTTGACATTAAATTTTCGCATTTCTATACGCGTATAAAGTTCGGAAACTTTTCTCTTGGTTTAACATTTTTTTATATAAATAAATGTGTTAACCGTGGTTAGTGATTACGTGTAAATTTTAAACATAAAACATACGTACGTTACGTAAAAAAAACAGAAAAATTTAGATTTTTGTTTATTTGATGAAAAACATTTATTTAGTAAGGTAATTAGAATTAAAAGTGCAAAACATACTTATTTAATAACATTAGTAGGTGGTCATTGAAATAAAAGCTGTGGTGTGCGAAGTGTTCTAAAATTATTTATACAATGTTCGATATCAAAGTTAATTAATTAAAAAAACAATTTAAGCGTTTTGCATGAAGACACTATTGGGAAATTTTATTAAAATTGTTCATGTAACTTTTGAACGACTTTGAATTAACCAGAAAAGTAATAGTTTCTATTGCTTGTATCATATGTATTACGTTCTTCAGTTCGAAAATGCTTGCTCCTTGATATGTAAATTCTGCTGTAGATTCGAATCGATCCATCACCTGCGTGGCAGCTCAAAATGCAGCACCATGTCTCCATTAAACGATCATGATAGGTGAATCACACAGAGAAAAAAAGCAAAGCTCGTTTTAGATTATGCAGAGAAAATCAGCCTTCTGGAAAGAAAAAGATTGCAAATCGGCAGATTCCAAAGTGAGGATCCGTTTTGCCATCGTTGACATATCGGGAGGTTTTTTTCTCTTCTTGGTCATCACTTAGATGAACACTGCGTTTGGTTTCGGTTGCTCTTTTCGAACGCCCGTCCGATTCTATGCTCATCACCGACGCCATTCAACCGGTGGTGTTGGTGTTTCTGGTGCACACACAAAAAAACCCCTATCGCTCCGTACCCATAAACACGGGCCCATAAATCGTGTACCCATTTTACAGTTTGGCAGCTTTGGAGTAGTGCGATCCAAAATCGGATCAATCACGCCACGGTTCTTGGCCCGTGTCGGTCTGCCGATGGTCGATGTACAGAGATTCTTCCCTCGTAGCTGAGGTTTCTGTGGAACGATGTGAAGCTTACGGGCCGCCGGGTGTTTCGTTGGATCGTTCATCATCATCATCATCGTGCATTGGGGAAGAGGCGTTAAAGGGGGAAAGAGTATCCCGCGTGAAAAACCTCAATGAAAACATCGGCGCAGTAAGCCGTGAAACGAGCAGGTCTGGACATACCAATCGAGTCGGCTCACTGCACGGGTCGGACCGTTCTTGGAACAGCTTGCCGGCAACTCGTACGGCACGGCGGACACAACATCTTCTCGGATCCCATTCCTTCTGTGTATCTTCCGCCCAGCCCAATCGGAACCACCAATAAGAACCGTCCACCAGGGAAAAGCGGCTTTCCCAGGCGAGTCCGGTGTTTGTCGAAACTGTTCGACCATGAAAAACGAAATCCGAAAGGAATTGCTACCGTGGGCCCTGCGATAGGAGCGCTCAAGTTCAAGGGACGACACTAAACGCTTGCCGTGCGAAATATCCTCCGGGAGCCGTGCGGGACTTGCATGGGACCGATAAAATGTTACAGCAGTCCGGCAATCCGAACACTCCGGTGTGCACTCCCGGACTCCTCGTCGAGGGAATCCATAATTAATAGTGCATGTTTCCGAACTCATTCTGTCACGTCTGATCTGATTGAAAATAAATGCCCCGGTTGCCTGGGCAGTGTGTGCACGGTGTGGGATTGCAGCCGTGTTCGGTGGTCATGTCGGTGGTCCACTATGCTTTGGTGGACCTACCTTATTCTCCAGGGTTCTGTTTCTGGTTTGGTTCGACAGTGATAAAAACGATCACTGTACACCGTTGCCTTTGCTGCATCCGTATGTCAGGTTGGCGTTTTTGGTGGACATTCGAATCGAGAGCACCAGCAGGAAAGCTGAGTCGAGTGCGTTGGCTGCAAGCCGTTTGCAAAGTGATATCGGCTGAAAATAGGATTGAGGCTTAGGAGTAAAGTAATCTAGTATGGGATTAAAAGGTCTACTGTATTCCTTCGTTGCAGTCTTACAATTGTGGTTGTACCTGTTTCTTTGGATGTTTGGAATTCTTAAGCCTAGCATGAACTTGCGAGAAATTTCCGTTTTTTGCATGTTGTATTTTTCAAATTAGGGTTTTATAGGCTGATCCAAATCTTAGTATCCAGTAAACCAGTGGTTCCCAAAGATGCCCCTAAAGTCCACTAGTGGGGGTAGGAAACATTTTATGGACGTTAAACTTAAAACAATTAATACAGAAAATTGAACTCTTTCCTGTATCACATATGTTTCAAATCTGTTTTTGTGAAGTTTTATATCTTAATTAATTTTTTTAAATAAATTGTCGTACAAGAACTTCAAATTTGTGGAACTTATCCTAAATTTTCTTTGCAACACTTCCATTTCCCCTTGTTGAACATTAGTTAAGTACTTTTAATTTTTATTTCAGAACATTTGAATTAATTGCATGTTTTGAAAACGACGTTGTGCACAAGATGCAGAGAGGAGCTTATAAAAATCATGTGTATCCTTCGCACTGACGTTACAGGTAAATGATTACTTTCTGCAAAATGAATAATGAATATAAAAACTAATGAATATAATTTGATTATTTTATAGATCTATTGCTATTTTTCGTGTTGAAATGTGGTCATATGGGGTATTAATTATTGGCAGAGATTTAATTTTCGGATTTGGTGCATTAAACTATACACTAACAAATTTTTATTTTAAAACATTTTAAAAACTCCGTATCATGTGTTTTTTTTTTCAAGCAAATAGTTTTACCCCTTACTTCTAGCACCTCCTACCCGGGTAGGTAATACGTTTAATAAAAGGCAAATGTGTTCGGTTAAAAATGTCGTATTCAATAATTTTTTTCCAAAATATAGCTTCATTATACTAAAGTTCACCACAGAAAATTGTAAAATTGCTTAAATTGAAATCGTAAACAAAACCATATTAAAAAAAACTGCGATTTGTTTGTTCATATGATAGAAAACATGTTTCTCTATGCATTACTTAAATTTCAAGCCGAAAGCTCTGTTTTATCGAAAGTTATTTAGAATTGAAAGTGCAAAACTTATATGGGTAGGTAGTCATTGAAATGAATGTTAAATAGGTGGAGGCATTAATGGTATCTGAAAACTAGGGGCAGGATAGAACAGATTGGGAACCACTGCAGAAAACAATTGAAAAAGGAAGAATAATTTGTATTGCATACTTTTAGGCGGTTTGAGATGGAATTAAGGTAAAAGTAGAATAATAACATCTAGGACTAGATCTTTTATGTTAAAGAAAAAATGAATTCTAAGCAATATATAATGATAAGTAAGTAGTGCATTTGTAGTGGTACCATATGAAAACATACAAATCCGGATTTTAAAGCTAATGGCTGAAGCTGGTCGTGTTTTATTGTTAGGAAAATTATCCGATTACCAATAGCACCAATCGAATCGGAACCCACCACGGTGAGAATCGGTGGTTCTGCAGTTGGGTATGAAATCGAATTAAAACACGCATTCATAATTAATTAATGTTAATCAGCACGAAATGTGTCCGAATCGATCCAGAGCACCACCCGTGCAGTCAATACGGTGGCACTACTGCTACGTCTATTAGTTGTTGCAAACCACCGTGCGCAAATTGAGCGTTACCGCGCGGATGAAGCTGGCGGTAACGCCACGAGAGGTCAACGAGATGGCATTCGCAGTAGATGTGGGATCGATTTTAGCTGCACTGCGCTCGATAAACGCTTCGTAAACGACCGAATCAGCTAATCCCTCTCACTGGGAGCGGGTCTCTGTACCATTTCCTAGTTGGATGCAGTTAGTGCACCCAGTGCAGTGTTGGGAAAGGGGTTTGTTTTACGTACGTAGTGACTCTTTCAACACCAACTCCTCCAACGAAGGTGAGCCTTAAAATTCACTGTAATGTGCTGGTACGGTTGCGAGGCTGCGGTGCACGTTTTTGTGTTTCAATGCTTGCATACCTAATTAAACGCCTCTGTTCCGACGAATAATGATCGTTTTTTTATACGTGCAATTAATTTTACTGAAGGCTTGGTGTTGCGTTGTATCGCTGTCGTACCGTGCCTTCGACTCACCAAGAAACGAGCGTCGAGACAAATTGTACGAGACGGTGCATGATTTGTGCACCCAATTATTGTCGCTGCGTCGTTTCGTTGATGTATGAATTGTCAATTAAGGTAATTTGATTAACTATTTTTTTGCGTTATAATCGTTAGAATGGAGGGGTGTTTTTTTGATTCGCTCAATGACAACAAAGTAGTATATTGGGTGTTATAATAGATAGGGACGCATTGAATGAAGCTTTTGACACCTCCACAAGAGTCACATACATATCAGCAGACAAATTAGATAATTACTGGCACTGAGAGCTAATTTTTCATCGTCTGCCCACGCCAAGAAAAGAACATGCCTAGAACACGGCTTTGCATCAAAATAAACCGGTACAGAAAGCTAGTGTGTGTGCATTGTTTGCAACAAGATGACCGCTCGGCAACTGTCATGCTCGGAAAATGCTTTGCCATCGTTCTAATCGCTCGTGGTACGTGTGGTCAGCGGGACGGACACCACACACGAGTGCATCTGTGTGGCTTCGGTCCGGTTGGTTTGATTGTGCCGTGGCGGTTTTCCGGCTGGATAAATAGTGCTTTCGCTTACCCTATCGGGCACAAATTATGAGCTGTGTGGGAAAATAATTTCGCCGATTAGCTACAGGACAGGAGCAGAGCGCTCCTTCCCCATCGGAGTGGGTTAAAGCGTACTGGAGCGGAGGACAGGCGGAAGGAATTAGTTTATTAGCGAAAGCGACATCCTTTCGTATCGCTCTTGGGGTTAGCCAATGGTTGACCACTGATTAGAGCGTTGGTTTGGGGGTTTTGGGTGGATTTTGTTTGCCAGATAAATGGGCCCGCGGCAAACGGGTCGTAAACATTGGGTTGGTGTTGTTCGGCTTGGGTTGACGGTCTTGTTGCTACAGCTCGTTTTGTGGTGTTATTGGGCGGAGATGATGTTGGAATTTGCGGCACGGGAAAAAGGAGCAAAGAGTTGAGCATAAGGGTTTGTTCAAATACCATTTATTTATTATACGAGTCCGTTAATTTATGAAAGAAATTAAAAGAACGGTTACGAAATGAAACTTTCAATTTGAAATGTAACTATGGTTCAGGATAAGATATTATAATATTTCATTGCATAAATATTTTCCAATTTCAATTACACTAAATTATGGTTAAAAAACATACTAACAACAAAATAAACAAATAAACAAATTCGCTGGCATAGTATTGTATCCACAACAACAAGATAGAATTCATGGATTAGAGGCTATTCAAAAAAAGTTTACAAAATCACTTTTCTATCGTTATCCCTGGCCCAACCTTGTTCCATGCACTTCCTGCCGGACTAGATGATTATTATTTGGACTAGAATACTGCACAAAAGAATGTCGACACAGTGTTTATTTCTACATAAGATTATAATTGGTATCATGTGTGGACCCGCCTATCTCAAACTCCATAAACATATTAGCTCGTGGTAAAAACTAGGCAACTACTGCGAACAGATTTCAGACATACTACGTACCACCAGACTCAGCGACCCAGATACGCAAATGTTAGGATTTTATAACGAGCTGGAATTAGAAGCTGGCTTCCATTTGACGCTTATTTAACTCAGAAATAGTTTAAGGCAGCTCTTTTGACGATATTTCAATGTTCCTTGTGGGTTTTTTTTATAACAATCGACTTATTTTTCCATGTAAAGCGACAATTTGATCATACACGTTCTAGATCATGAATTATTTCAAGTTGTTTAGCAATTGTTATCCAGGTATCACATGCTGGATGACTTAAGTAGATAAACAAAAATAAAAAATAAAACAAATAATCTTTATTAGTAAAATAATATAAAATAACTCGATCCTGGTCCAGGTACTTAGCTTTGTTTAAAAAATATGGCTCTTGTATGTTATGAAAGCATTTTCTGCACGGTGAATTAAATAAATGAATTCCACGAGATTCACTTTTATATCGAACCGCGGAAATCCACAAAAGAAAAACAGCATATATGTCATATTCTAGGTGGAAAATCGTTTAATTTTCCTTAACTTGAAGAAACAAGTGATTACGAATATTTATTCTATTATACACATTTGATTTAATTAGCATTTATATCGTCCAAAAATTCGGCTATTTATGCTATATCTAATTGAACGTGATTATATGAAGAAAATTCTGGAAGTTGCTCCTCATCCAAGCAACGAGTCAGTTATTGAAAAAATAATATAAAGATTTATTTACATTGTTATTTTATTAGTTTTGAACAAATTCGATATTGATTTAATGTATCGATTAAAAAACGTAAATGGATAATCTTTGTTCTTAATTCTATAGATAATAAATTCGTTAGCGGTCATTTGTTTTCTCTATTTTTTACTCGGATTTTGTACTGAGATTTATGAAATCTGGTAGCAAAAAAATAGCTTCAATCATCACTGCTAGCTCTATTGCTCAAAACATTAAGTCATCCAGTTTGACCGTGGTGACATAATCATGCGATATAATTTAATTCATTTTTTGCTTGTCGAAAATTGTATGTTAAATTTCGTGTCGTAAAATAAATTTGCTCCAAAGAGCAGATGAATGAAGACATTCCATTTTTCAGTCCTGTGGTGCAGTAATCGTACAAATTTTTTTTACTATGTAGAAAAGGTAATGAGCAAACATACATTTTATGCCATTACATTCTTTCCAAATGGTTCCAACGTTGTTAAGGTGAGGGTGCGGTACTCTGCATTGTTTTCCTCTGGTTACCCGCTACGGTTATGGCACTGATTGCGTTTATTACTGGCTGCTTTTTTCTGTTTTCACTTGGCAGGTTTTGTTGTTGCCGTGGCTCCTTGAGAGTCTTAATCGACACCTTGTCACGTAACAAACGGTCACACCGTTGGGTGGAAATAAAGTCATAAAATTCATCACCTTGGTCGCTTTTCACTCCGCAAGGCAAGTGGGGTGTGGGAATGAATGTACTTCAGCTTGGTAGTGAATTTTTTGTTGCTTTACTCTCCCGCATTGGTCACATCAAATCGACCATGGCGCACCACAATGGGTGGTCGAAGACTTTTCACTTCCAGAATTCCAATCCCCGAGCGGGTACGGTATGGAGGCTGCGTCACGCTTCATGCACCGAACGCTCGAACCGATGTGTCCGTGCGGCCACGGCAGAACCGGCCAAGGGAATTGTTTTTGACACTCGAGGAAACAATTAAAACGACGTAATTGGTTCGAGATCATCGAAGAATGTCGAAGACTTCTCAAACCGAACGCACTCATGCTTCGCATCTTATTGGATCGCACCGACGCACGGTGCGAGACATTGCGAGTTTTTTGTCTCCCTTCTAGCCACCGATAAGGTTTGCCAATAATTGGGAAATAAAATTTAATTATCACTTTTCGACCATGTCTCGTTTCACATAATTGTGTTCCATCCCATATTTTCTTCCCAAGCAGGTGGCTAGTTGGGACGGTTTGTGGTTGTGGTTGAAACGGGTTTCGTTCTTTTCCGTCTCGTTAACGTTGGCACTGACGGAGGATTTGGCGGGCAAGCCGAGCAAGTCCTTTTGTCATAAGATTTTTCTTTAAGATTTTCTCTTTTCTTAACGAGTAAAAAGGAAAATCTCAACAAGAAAAGATTTCCTGCCCAGAGTGGGAAGCGAAAAACTCGCTGATTTGTAGGCAGTTTGGTTGGGCAGTCGGAAAGATGGTAAGAGACATAAAATGAAAGAAATATTTTCCGTTCAAAATGATGACAGTAAGAAAAGAGAAAAAATGGTATGGCTTTATTATTGAAAAATGTCAGCTTCTCTTTTGTTCTTGGGTGACACCATCACGCAAAAATGTCAGTTAGAAGGTGAGAAATGTTGCACCTTGATAATAGAGTTTCATTAAAAATCAAGCACCTGTACTTGAATAATAGATTCAACGCCAGTATCTTAACGATAACAGCAGGTTAAAATACTTGCTATTTGAATGTTCTTACATTTTTTATAAATATTTGTTGACACTAATGATGATTGATTATTTCTCATTCATTATCAATTGTATAATTGTGTTTTCCTTAACACTGTGGTAGTCGTCTTCTTTGAGTCTGTGTTCTTTTATTTTTTTTCATTTGATTGTTTATATTTATATTTGAACGTGTATCATTAATACAATGTCGATTGTTTTTATCCATTTTCTACCGTAAATTTTGTTTCATTTTTTCTACTGTTTGAATTTGGTTTTGTTATATATTTTTTATTTGTTTTATTTGTTTTCTATTATTTTATTATATTTTTAATTTCCTATTTATTAGGCAAATTTAAATTTTTATTGTACTTAACAAATTAACTTATTTACGCAAAGTAATTGACTTCATTACTCGTCGTTTATTTGGTGCTTTAGCAGTTGTTTCTGTTTTGAACAGCAGTTTTAGCAGTGTTGAATTTTTTGTCTATTTTGTTACTTTAGTTTATTTCTCTGTTTTTTTCATATATTGTTTTAAGTTTTCCTCTACATAGTACCAATATTTTCTTTTTGCCCTATTTTTCACTAGTTGCATTTTTCAATTACAAATTTTTATCAGTTTTTCCTAATCTTTCCAATTTCCTTGTGGAGTAATCACGTGAAATTGCTCGAATGTGTCACAAATGCTGCAACACATGTCCCATATGTCTCAACTAGCTACCTTCGCCCCAGCATACGGAGGGCTTATCACTTGATTAAACCTGCGTCGAAGTGAAACCCAGTTTTATCCACCTTCTTCACCGTAGGTATGTCTTTCCTGTCCGATACGCACTGATTGAAACATACCCGAGATAACGAGACGGAAAAACATCTAATGCAATTTTGATATCGATTCTGCTCTCACGAGCGGCATATTGGTGGGTTTGGATGAGAATGAAGCGACCGTGCGGGAAGGCACCATCCAAGCAAAAGGTGATAATTGATGTTTACGCTTTGGGACGTGGTAGAGGCGATGAGGGGGTGGTCGGGTTGTTGATGGAAAAAGTCGAACATCAAACGTAGACAGCAAAATCCAATATCGAATAGCACATTCGAGTATCGGGACTTCTAAATGCTTCTTCCCTTTATGCAATTCCACCCCCAGAGTTTGGCGAAGCAATATTGGATGGGGAACGGTGAGATCCAATATTTACGGTTCCGTTCGCGGAATGAGAAGAGAATCTTTCGAGATTGATGAAAAATCTGACTCGGGCGAAGACTCTGTCCATCCATTCGGTTCGTACGGCGTGCAGGACCGGTGCGAGTTTATATGAAATTTCGACACCCGCTTAATGATAATCGAGGTGAAATCAATCTTTGTTTGGTGTGATCTGAGTCGTTTATTTTTCTATCCTGCTGTGCGCTGCGCATCGAAAGGATGTAGGAGTATAGTACTTCGTTTTGCTAGACCATTATAGAAGTATAGGCAAAAGGATTTCCCATCTATTTCCATTCGCATCCATGTTGAGTTGAAACGAACTCGGTGAAAGATTTGCTTTTGATGAAGATTAGCTTCTTCTCCGGGTGGAAGAGCGACCTTTTCGGGGGGCTTTTATTTACCGTCCCGCCACCCTTGTTTGCCGATTGTTGCTTAGGTGTTTCTAATGATCCCGCTCGTACCAGGATGTGCCAGATACGGAATCCCGAATAGTCCGTCTACTAATGATGCTTGCCTGCACCGGTCGCTGATAAAGATGGTAAGCACGTGAAGGGACGATACTCATTCTTTTTCATCCCCACTGAGATGTGTCAACACTCGTTGACACATGTCCTTCTGCACAACTAATGCATCGAAGAAGACGTTTGACTTTTGCGCCTTGGAGTCGCCTTGGAGCTGGAGAAGACCTCCGAAAACCACACAACGGAACCGTTCCCAAAAGGCATCGCAATACGGTAGACAAACGGAAGCGGGATGGTGAATTCTTAATCCTCTGCAATTGGCTTCGCCAGGTTGCATCTTCGACGGGGTGGCTTTCTCGCCCCGGCTCGTGGGGTTTCTTTTTTTTCCCACGACACTCCGGATGCTTTGCGATCGTTTACTCGTCAATGACGCGAGGCAAATTTGTCTGCACGGGCAATCTGGCATTGTCGAGTGGGTTCGGTTCATCTTTCGGTCTCGTTATGCAGGTAATGCGGGTGCTAGCATACGGGATTCGGTTGCAGCAATGGAACAGTAGTGGAAGCCTGGGTGAAGTCGAATGGTGCATGATTGCTGTCCCGCATTACCTTGACTTGTGTGTCGGAAGGATCGTAGCTGCAGTTTTCCACGAGGTTGGTAAATCTTCTGCTGCAGACAAATGCGTCTCTCGCTGGTTCTGACTTCATCTGGTTGCAGACACGAATCTCTCGAGGGTGTTCTATGGCGTACAGTGCGCGTTAAGTATGACGTACGAACAAGATAGTGCAGACCGGTGGCAGTCAGAATCAGTACATGTGGGACAGAGTATAGTAGGGGAGGTGCATGAAATCAGACATAAGTATAATAATAATGCTCTTACGGCCAATATATTTCATTTGATACGGGAAAAAAACCACACGCACTTCAAGAGAGAGATTGTACTAGGTGGGAAAACTTCAGTATCTGTAGTATACGAATGTATTTTTCACGTGAATTTAAGAGTTTACTGGACAGGACTATTAACGGGGAACTATTGGAAATATGTATGTTTGAGTAATTTATATAACTTCTCTCTGACCGTTTGGTCTTGCCAACCTAGAAATGACTTACAAGACTCCTTGCGGTTCCTGCTTTCGCCACGATCACCGGACATGTCAAATATATAATTATTACTACACAGTTAATGCTTATGTAATAAATTATAGCAATTATTAATTTCATTTTCAATTGCTATTTTGTATTTTGTATTAAAATTTCACTTTTTTAACTTCCCATATTTTAACATCTTCCTCGATCATGTTCATACACTATTGAAATTCTCCAAATTGTATCTCTTGTGAGTTTTTTTTTCTAGATCGTTTCCTGTGAGTGTACCACATTCAATTGCGGTGCAGAAGAAAGAACACCGATGGGAACACGTGGGGAAGGAATATTTTAAATTGATAATATTCATCGTTTTGTAATCGTCCTGGTACGGGAAGCAGCAGGGAATCGCTTCGCACGACTGAATCTGTCATATATTCCAACCGCACAGGATCGATTGGCGGCCTCCAGAGCCAGTCTTTTCTTTTTTTCTATGCTCTCACCCGGATTCCACATTCGATCCGTGTACCCAGGGGCTTCAGGCGCAGGTTGACTCCATCGACAGCCAATTTCGTAAGGGAAAGCAATATTTTCTACAGCCCATTCTGCAAACTCCACCATCTCCTCCTCCCCGTTCGGTAACTACTTCCGACCGCGACGAAGAATCACTGGCACGAGTGTCGTTGACAGGATAGGGGGCTTTAAAAACTCCGCACACTGAAGAGGAAAAGTCAATTTTGTCTATTTTTCTTCCGGCGTCCTGTGGGAGAAGCGGAATCGTTGGGCAGGCACACGGGACACGGATGACGACATCGATGGCGATTATGACGTGGCGGGGCGATTTGGCTGTACCGTCTTTAGTCCGTACGATAGCGAGAGTTGTTTCTTGGGGCTCTGGGGAAAAAAAACTGGAAAAAGGATATATTCATGGCGGTGAAAAATTTTCCCAGGACTTTCCACTCTCACACCACGAAGAGTTTGTGGTTAAAGAAAAAAACACACACACACACATAGTAAGAAAAGTTTCAATCAGAATTGAGCAAACCCATTCGCAAAATAGAAGAAAAATATGGAAGCCCAGTTGTGCTGGCGGGGTTGCCTTCGTTTCGATCGCTTTGTTTGGGTTATCTTTAAGAAAATCGGCGAAATCGTTTTCCCGACAGGTTTTGGCAGAGGTTCGACAAAAGTTCACCCCGCAATAAGGCAGTCAATTTGGTAAAAAGGGAACCTGTACGGGGGGAACAGAATTCGTTTGGCGTATGTATGATGGGAGATAAATTGTGGAAATATATTCAAGCAGCAGCGTAGATAAACTGCTATCGATCATTTGCATTTGGCACACAATCACTTTGGCAGTTTTGGCAGGTGGATTTCGTATGAAGCACGAACGACGAACATTGAAATCAAGATCTCCGGTTCGGCGGGTGGACGGAATGGATGTTAAAGTTATTGAGATGGTTTTTTTCCCCCCGTTCTCGTGGGACAATTTAAAGAGTAACCTTTATTTTTGAAGGGAATGTATTTCATTGGTCAAATTTGAAGACATTGAAGGCCATCGTGCTCCCTTCATTAAACATTACCGGGCAATAATTTTACGATTGCTCCTCCCTTGTGCATTGTCGGAATCGACGGATGTGGTGGTGATTGTTGCGGGTTTCACAAGGTTTTTTGAAGAAGTACAACGCACTTTAAAGGGTTTTTTCGAATAGAGGTAGTGTCAATTGTCCTGGGAAACTAAATGACCAACACTATTGTGATTGTGATTTAAGTGGCTTCTACTTGGTGTCAGTAATGGAGTGGGAATTAAGTATGTTTCTTCAATGCACTTCCATCCGTTGGACATTTACTTTAAATTGTACTAAAATCTTATATTTTTTCAATTTACTTCAGTAGTAAAGCTAAATTTTGTTCTTGAACTGTTCGACTTTAAGTTGTCTGCGT
Source organism: Anopheles minimus (assembly GCA_000349025.1). Lineage (NCBI taxonomy): Eukaryota > Metazoa > Arthropoda > Insecta > Diptera > Culicidae > Anopheles > Anopheles minimus. The sequence continues at coordinate 2,806,587 of KB663611.1, read as the reverse complement.
CAGCCTGTAAAGAGTGTTTCCCATTTGTTTAGTATACGTATACACTTAGAATTACTTAATTTAACATTAAATTATTCTTGGTTTAACGATGTATTTGGTCATGTCGGACGTCTAGCACGTAGTTGGACGTCCTCACTACAGGGAAACGACCCGGATGTGAATCGATTCCCCGTCCTGTCATGAGACAACCAGTGCTTCTTCCGCTTATGTCACCGGATTGCTCTTAGTATAATAACAAATTGTTAGAAATTCACTGATTGATATTTTTTTTCATATTCAAAAAAATAATTGCATAAAAAAATTTCAAAAGATTGATAGATTTTAAAACCGGTTTCGAAAAATTTGTAAAATCATTTGTTAATCATTAATCACACTTTTTATTGATCTGCTGTCCAATAATGGGGTCCATGATACCTTCAACTAGTATTTGTTTTGGCGAATTAACCACTGCCAGCATTTCATAGAAATTGGAAATATTATAAGCAATATATAAAAAGATCGATCATCTGCTCGACAAATGACAAAACAAAACTTTTCTCTAACAGGATTGTCGCAAGTTGGGTGAGATTTTCTGGATTTCATTTATGCAAAAAAAATGATATTTTGTTTTATACCAAATGATAACTTATTTAGATAAAAAAAATGAATATTACATGCAATTTTTATTGGAATTCGTCAATAAATAACATAGATAAGAAAACATTTACCGTAACCGAGATTAAAAGTTTCGGCCAGATTCAAACAAATCTTCCCGTATGATGCAACACGGTGGCTATTCACCGCTCGTTATTTGCTCGATTGGTTGACAGATAGCGTTTTAAGGTTTAAGACTTCTAACTTGAAATATCAAACTTTTTGTGAAAAACACTTTAATTAAGGTTCAAAAATGTGGTGTAATTTATTATACTTTTACGCAACTTAATAAACGAAGAGAGTAATTTACAGTAAAAGAATTTTAATAGTACAAAGGAACAAAAAATGTTGAAAAATCACAAAACTTTCCAAACACCAAAAAAGGGACACTATTTGCCAATGAAATCGCATCACATGCCGGTGTAATGCAGTTTAATAAATTCTTCCCGTCCATCGCCCGTTCCACACACATACGGGCTTCTCATCCGGGAATGATGCTTTTACAAGACGGACATACGTAACAGACGGTACGACTAGCAACTTCTAACGATTCCCACCATCCGTAGCATGATTCGTGTACTTCCCTCGCCATTTTTTTTTTATACTTTTGTAAAGAAAAACGGCAAAAGTTTCCAGAAAAGCGCTGTTGGTCCGTACCGAATGAAGAAAAAGTACCATCATCAACCATATGACAGCGAATTAATAAAATTGATTTGGTCAGCACAGTTTCGGAGGTATCGAACATTGAATCCATACCGTACCGCGTGCCCAGTCTGTTGGAAAATGGTGCAGAGAGATGGGCACCGGGGCTGACTGGGCCGGGTGTTGTACCAGGATGCGACCATCAGCCAAATTGTCCCCTGTAGGAGCGAGTTAATCGAATACGAATCGGGTTGGACTTTTCTTTCGAATTCAACTGTGAAGATTTCTAAAACCGTTGGAGCAACGTTTTTTTTTTGCTTCCCCTTTTCGCTGGTAATCGAACTCCCGCAGGAAGGATTCCTTTTGTGTCGCTCGAAACGGGCCAGGGCAATCCCGGCAGGAAGCTATAAACGACCCATGGACAGTGATCGAGCAGGGAAAATGGATGTTGAAGCAGTTTTGAGTGGGTTTTTCTTTTGTTCATTTCTGACTTTTCTCAACTTTTCTGACATTTGTTGGTCTTTTTTTTGTAATAACGTACCGTGTAGGAAATGTGGTTCAATTCCGCTACATTTGTCGCAGTAATGCTTTTGATGAAATAGATTGGGATTTGCTTTCGTGCTTATGAATGAAATTTAATAGCTGTAATGATACTCGATTTTTTTTAAATATGACTGAAATTTGTAGACTCTCAATTTGTTGAGGTGTTGTATTTAGTATGAGCGCAGAAAATTTAATTTAATGTTTCAGTATCAACTTCTGGTTGCAATTTTTAAAGTTCAACTAACTGCAGAAATTTTAAACGGGTAACAAATATTTATTAAACACGAAAGAAATAATCTTCTATACCTGTATAACCGAATCAAGCGTTCCTCCATTAGGCGATGTTTAATTAATGGCACACTTCCTTTTTCCATGCGATAAATAATAACATCTCGTGGCATGCACACTTACTCTGATTCATTTGCATGTTGCTACACATAACTTTAGGTGAAGATAGACAAACACACCTCTACATACGAGGGAAAACGCTAAACCGGGAAATCTTTACCCCAAAAACAACGGAAGACAATTTATGTTCTAATGCGTGCCCCATTACGTATGTATGCACGAAGAGTTTGACATGCTTTCTGCTTGGGGAAATGCGAAAGATAAGCATAAATTTATGAATCATATTCGCGACAACCTCCGGTCCCGTGTACATCCGGTTATCTTTTTGGGTACCTGCCCGGGGATGAGATTGTTGGCGGGACGTGGTGATAAAATTTTATTGAATAATTGAAAACTCAATCGCTTAAACTCGAACTTTCTGTTTTCGGTTCTTGGGTATTCTGGGTTGTTTTCCAAAACGGATTGGAGAAATTTGGAGTAAGAAATTGGTGGTAAGGTTTTCTTAATGGCTTCCCCTAGTTGGAGTGCACACTACCGAGGTATAGAACTTCTCATTAGTCGGTGTTCCGTGACATACTTTAAGCGTTCCAGCGGAGTTGGAGTTCACCACCGGCACCATGCATGGGACCAGAATCGATGAAAAGTTGCAAACGAGTGCGGTTTTACGGTGATGAAACGATCCGTTCGTTGGTACACGCGTTAGGATGGGGCAATCGTTCACTATGGCTTTCTCGAAGTGCACCGAAGTATTGGATCTGCTAGGTCATCCGGAGGCAAGCGTCGTGTTCGTTGTAGGAGCTGTTAAGCAATTTAATTAACAAATTTAATACTTGAACAAACTCACAGACGCAGCGGCACTTTCTTGGGGCGCTTCTTCTAGCGCTCGGGTCTACGCTGAAGCACTTGTCAGTGACTGGTTCTGGTCGGGTTGGTGACTTCCGGAGCGGCTTGGTAATTTTCACTCCCAAGAAGAGCTGTGTTGCAACCTGTGTCTCGGGAACTAACCGATTCGGGGTCTCTGTAAGGCCTCGTAGAAGTGACGTGAACTGTGTTTGAGCGGTTGTTTCACTTCTCCAGCACGTCCCGTACGGTTCCAACGTGGAGGTAGAGTTTGTTTGGAAGGTTGTACCTTGGAAGCACATGGCCCATGTGCCAAGTGGGCAAGTGCAGTCAAGTGTGCGAAGAAATTGTGTACGACGTCGTGTTTGGTCGGTAGTGGTAAAAACCGCAACGAATGCAGAACCAGAACCATTCCCAACCCGTTCCCGACGAAGACGTCGTTGGAGTTCGTTCGTGATGCGAAAGATAGCCACGAACAACCACGAGGTGGTTCGGCCGAGAAAGGCGAAGAAGATTGGGGGAATGGGAAAACTCCGAAGCGTATCGGTTTTATGGAAAATTAGTCGCTCGAATGCCATCACGGCCCTGGTGGAAGCAACTCCTCAGAAAGAAGGGCATTAGTCATTAGCCATTTTAAAATTACACATTTCGATGCGTCCAATTTGACTACGGTTTTGGGGGCTTACTGTGGTCGGGGTTGCCACAGACAATGTCGCGTTTCCTGCGATCATGGGCGCTGGTTCTTGTGGCCTTGTACCACGATGGCATGGGAGTAGCGATGCGTGAAAGTTGTCTGCCGTGTGCTGTCGATGTGATAACTCCAACTGCATAGGGGTGTATAATCGTATTTGCTGTTTCGAAATTGAATACAATTGAACTGAACAAGATGATAATTGTCACGAGTCTTAGTAAGGTTTTATTGCTGATTTCGTGTTAATATGTGTTATAAGTTTTTTGGTGGATTTATTATAGTTATGAATTATACATTGCGCGAAATAGAAACAGCTCCTCAATATGTCTGCCAATATATTCGTATTTTCCATTGCTGTAATCACAGTTCCGAATATTTTTTCCAAACCATTTCTCTTTTCTTGAAATTTATCGCTACCGTAGTCTTGTGGATCGTTATTTATTCAAATAACACACTTTCACTTGTATGTAAAGGTGTATGTTTCTTAGATGCATAGGATTTTAGGCAGTGGCATATTGTATTGTATTAGTAAACATATTGTGGCATATTGTAAACATTATTACTAAATATGCTGGCGTAGCATATTTAGTAAAGCACAAATAGTGGAAGTGGCTCAAATGTACCGGCAAAATTAATTTTGGATCACGTCCTACAGTAAACTAGTTTAAATAATCAGAAATAAGTAGTAATATAGGAAATAGGTTAATTTCGTCCTGAAGTTTTAGGCAAGAAGGGAGCACTGTCAGGGTGTCACTTGCTGGAAAAATAATTATGTCCATGATATCAGGGCCTTCATAGAACAAATTGCAGTAGTTGTAATAAGCTAAGTAGCATTAGCTTTTAAATATATTACTCCACTTGTGGAAAATTAATCAAAATTTGCTCAAAAACGGGTGAGGTGCTATTTCTACATTTTAATACTTTTTTTAAATATTTTTTTAAGAAGCTGTGAATTCGGTAATAACTAATCACAACACAGAGTTTATTCTTACCCGAACACGTAAGTGAAAAATAAGATTGCCTCAAATGGTCCTCTGATAAAAATGATAAACGCTAATAGCGCTCTGGATAATATTCAGTTTCTGTTTAAGCTTAAATACTGTATGTATTATTCATAGCTTAGTCTTAATTGATATTATATTACGAGATTGTTAATCCCTCATGAAGGAGAGTCAGCGTAATGTGTCGTCGATTAATTGTGATAATTCTGTTTAATTAGAAGTATTATAGTGTTGTTATGCAGGCTTACAATAGCTGGATAACAGGAGAAAATAAATGTGAATGTAAACACATTTTAAAATTTAAATTAGAATAATTGGTATTTAAATATGGAACATATTCTTAAAAATAATGGAAGCACAATTTTATTTGGCGTATTGTATACGGTTAGCGGTTTTTTAAATTTTATTTCGAGTTGATTCATTTGACCAATTTAATTTATTAGAAAATATTATTTTTTGTTGATAAAAGAGCATATTTAAAAAAAATTATTTGTCTTTACAGGTGCAATTTTGGGAAGCTTAAGAATGTATAGTTGAAAAATTGCATTCAATAAGTAGGTTCATTAGGAATAATCTTCATTGTGAAGAGATAATTACTCAATCAAAACAAACTCATTACTAAGGCCTATAACTATCAAAGTAAGCTCTTAAAAGATACTCAAGTTGACCTTTTAAATCTTAATTTCCCATATACTCCCTGTCGGCAGTTCTCGTGCCGTACTGCATCGTGCAAGGACGCAAACAGCAAAACTGCAACCGTAAAGAGTTCGACCTTACCGTAGATAAATATCGGCCCATTTTCGCTCAACAAGACCCCCAGCACCAGCAAGCTAAGTGGAACGATCAATTACAGTTTAGATGCAACCATGTGCTTGCTAAAACCATCCAATCAACCCCGGGTGTTTTATAGCACACAGCTATGACCTATTCAAAATTAGCCTCGTCCGTACCGTGCAACCGGATTTACTCATCAATCCTCACCAATTGTTAGCTGTGCAGCTCCCAGCACTATACCGCAACCAGCGTGCATGTTGGTCGTACCCTCGCCCTGACCGGAGCAACCAGCCTGACCGAGATACTGATTAATTCTTCCTCGCATGCAAAATACGACCACATCAAAAAGATGCTGTGCATCTTTTCCATTTCCCTTTTGCCGTTCACTCGCTGCCCCGCTGTCCGCCGGGACCGAGCAGACAGAACGGGCTTGGTTAAATATGCTTCCAAACCATCCAACCTTATTTCCATACGGAGAACGGTTTTATGGCCCATTCCAGCCGACAGTCGGTGGGAGCTTCGGTAGCTGGAAATGAGAACAGACGGCCACTGTTGCGCTGTGGCGCTAACGAAAATCGGAAGCTCTACAGATATTCGATTGTGCTTGTAACTGTAGTTCTGGTGAACAAAACAGCACTCAAAATTCTTCCCCAAGCTTCAGTGGGAAACAAAACAACCATGAAGGTGGCGTACGCACGTTTGTTGTTTTGAAGAAAGAAAGAAAAGAACCGGGCAGCCTCCAAATAACCAGGAAAACATGGGTGGAAACACTATCGAAATTGTAGGTTATTCATTCATTCCGGGGCGTAAATAGTACGCTACTGGCACGGGCAATGTATATTCCGGGTGGCGTGCGCAAGGTTCAACCCACCCACCTGGAAGGTGCTGAATTTAGTGTGAGGTTCCTTTTGCAAAACTCGCCCTCTCCCCCTTTTTTTGTAAATCATAGTACAATTCCAATAGAAAGACGAAAGAAATGATTTATTGAGCGTTAAGATGGTGGTTTGTTTTTTCACACCCTCAGCCCGTGGAATGGTTTCGTGTGGGATTTGTTGGTTGAGTTGGGTCGTGGTCGGGAATGAAGTCATCGGCTAGCCCGGACCTGTCTGGAAACCGTCGAAGCGAATTGAAATGCGAGGAACGTGCTCGGGACGAAATGACCGAAACTGATGCAGCCCTTACATACCGGGGTGGCTTTCGGGAGAAATGTTTCGCAATTGCTCGATTAAAGCGAGATTAAGGTGACTATAGTGAGCGCCATGGGGAATGTTGGTGAGGTTTGGTTTGAAGTCTTCTAGTCCAAAAGGTACGCAGAAGTAACGATCCAACTGGGTGCGTTTCAATGGAACGATCCGTTTGGATGTTTTCTCCACCCGACAGCCCATTTTCCGATAAAGATTTTATGGCTCTGGGAATTTTATTTTCGATGCTTTGATTTGCGGTCGGTTGCTTCCTTCTGTGTTTGGTTTTTATTGTCTCAGGTGCGTTTGAAAAGCTGAACCCAAAGGTTGAAGGTTCGTCGCCGATCTACCCGTTTCGGTCTTTTGTTGAAGACTTTTCGATTGTTCCGGAGCTGCTCTTCACACGCAACCAGAACCATGTGGAGCACTGTTCGATTGTGGTTTTTGTTTACTTCTGGCGCTTGTGATATGATTTTCTCAGGGAAATGGCCAGATAAAAACGCTGATGCAACGGAAATGAAAAATAATTTGGAAATAAATCGCTACTTGCTTTGCTATGTTAATTTTTTCGGAACACAAACTGCATGCGGAGCAATGGAAATCGTAACAAAAGCAGCAGCGAATAAAAGTAAACGCTTCCCGTGGATCGTTAAGATCGGAGATCATCGAGCGCGGTAAATTTGATGCCGGGGTTGCACTTTACAAAGCTATCGCATCAAACCATCTGGTCAAAAGGTGGAGCAACATAGTGGAGCTTGACAATAGTTTAGTAAATCAGTAGAATCTAGTAGAACCGAAACACCTTTACGGTAGCACGCCTATCAGTTGCGTGCTGTGCCGAGGTTACGTGAAAATTCATGCTTTAATCGCATCGAAGATTTAATCCGCACATCTTGTGGAGGAATAATTTTCACACCACACGAAACAGCGTTCGGTGCGTAATTGTGCACCGTTGACATGTCAACAACGATGCTAAGGTTAAACGGTGCCATTTTTGGAACCGATTTCTCACACTGAAGCAGTATCTGTTAATGTTCGCTTAACAGCGTCATTTATGTGCTGTGTTTAAAGTGTTTTTTTCTTTTTTATATTGGGCTGCACAAAGGAGTCAAATTAAAAATGCAATAAACGCATAAAGTTGTGTATAATTGCTGCAACTGATTAATCATATCGTTTAATGTAGCTGCTCATTGTTTAAACAAATAATTCATCGCGAATAAAGCATTCTAAGCGTGGTTGGATGGATTGTTTCGCCAAGGATATACATTTTCTCACCCACAAGTAATAAAAGATTGAGATTTTTATTTTTGTGTTTAACGAGAGGGGAAAACAGTGACTTGGTGACAATGACAAGCAAATTGAAAGAGATAATTAAATATTTTTTGTTTATTAATAATTAATTTAATTTTCTGTTGAAAAAAATTGTCGTTTATGAACTCGATCAGATAACTATGAATTAAACTATTTTTTTCCATTTACTCCATTCACTATCGTTGAATAAAGCTTTACAAGAAACCGACTCCCTTCTAATAAGGTGCTACCGCATCCGATCGACAATAGGCGTCGCTTGCTGAAGCATAACAGAATAATAGTTTAATTATGTTTCTCGACCGCAACATCTACCGACACATCGTTGTACTGTAAGGCGATCGTATCTTCCGTCACTAGCCATCGAAAATGGCTTCGAGAACAATACTGAATTGTATGCCTTTCCACGTGTATGTGCGCAGTGTTCCATGATGCTACACATACGGTAGTTTTCCAGCGCTCAATGGATTTTCTTTATTCATCTTTTGCTTTTTTCATTTTTAGGAAGATTCCCCTTTCTTCAGATGCCTTCCGTTCCCTCCAATTAGAACCAGAAGTAGATTCTAATGGAAAAAAATGAAGTAACCCTTGGTACCATTTGGCAATATAAAACCGCATCGAAATATAATACACATTATTATAACGCTCAATGATGCGAGCGAACCCGTTCTTTAGCGGACCAAGCAGCAAAACAGCTGAGGTGGGAATGATCGACCTGAAAATGTATGGTTTATGTGTGCGCAAGCAACCACAGGAAGGAAGGAAATCGATCACTTGCTAACGGAATGGTACACGGAGAAGGTAGCGAAGAAATTACAAAACTCAATAAGCTTAGGAAGCAATTATGCTTAGCGCTCATTGAACATACTGTGCACAATGTTGTTCTCACTTCAATTTATGTGAGCCGTGAAGAAAAACCCCAGCGTCGGCTAGTTGAAGATCACTTTAATCCAATCGTGGGGAGGAAAATTACCCGATCGCCAGTGCATGGCCATGTAGACTTGGGGTTTGGCAGATGCGCATTCCGGGCGTTATTGATTCTTTCCCAACCGTGCGTTCCCGATCTTTCTTGCTGTACGCCTGCTTTATCGCGGGATGGGCTAGTGGGAAGATCAAAAGCGATCGTACAATTTCAATGAGCAACACCTGTGCGGTACGATTTTTCCGAATGACGATCGTCATGATGAAAATGATGATGGTGCTGCTGCTTACATCATATTGTTCCGGGAGCGTGAATCGCCAACTTCGAATAAAGCAACAACAAAAAAAACGCAACTTGAAAGAAAAACACGAATCATATTTTCATTAAATTGAAAATTCATTCTTAACCCATTGTGCGCCTGATGGAGCCGGTTGGCGGTATATGAGTGGGAGGTATTTTTATTTTCTTCTTTCTTTGTCGGTTTTTTGCACGGATCCGCTCAGTTGCGCGCAGGTGCATTATCCGGCCACGGTAGCAGATACCGTAACAAACAGGCAAGGTTGGCAGATACACCCGAAGAAAATTGGATAGAGTGAATGATAAACGGTGGGAATGGTGGAAAACGCGGAATGAGCTAAAGACGTCGCGGGTCCATCGGTTTGGAACGCGATTTATTAAAACCGCGAACCGTTTGGTTGAGTGAACTAGAAGTGGCGGTGGAGGAGGAGGATGTGGCGTAGCAGGGGTAACCGTTGTGGCCATCGGTTATGCTCGAATTGTTGAAATAATTGAAGCAATCCTTTAACATTGAGCTTATTGCAGACAAATGGTAGCGGCAGCAAGACAGTAAAGGTAGGGAAGCTAATAGCAAATGAGATGCCTTCTGCATGACGCACGAACGGTAATCGTACGATCGTTTAATGGAGACGTTCGCGCTGGTTTGCTGAAACGGAAATGATTGACATAAGTTCCAGCCAGACCGATGACGAAATGAGGTAGGGCGTTGGGGATTTGATTTAAGATTTATTTCCACGATTAATTGAGCGCTAGAATTCTTGAATGATTTCTACTTTTCTATCGTAATCCGTACAATAAAATAGAACTCATAAATTCATCACATTTTATTCTACTTCTCGTTTCACACTTGAAACTTTCGCTCTCTTTCCGGTCGTTTTCGTACAGTAACCCATCTTCATACACACGATTGACCTCATTGGCCCCAACATTCCAAGATAAACTTCACTTCTGTCTGGATTAAGCTGGATGGAACCTGGAGTTGGGAGGTGTGAAATACGATGGAATGTGGTGAACTTTCTTGAACCCGTTGTGCCCGGGTGACTCATGAACCAACGCTGTCGGTTCGTTCTCTTCCTTCATACGTTCTGATGCTGTCATTGTCGGTGGTCGTTATTTTGCCTTACAGCATTCATTGCTCCATGCGTGGCTTTCGCAGCCAGAAGCTGCTGCTAAAGTAAACTGAAGAATTTAACGCAAACGAAACGAGGGAAACGTCAGGAATATTAAAGTTTGCCCCCAAGCTAAATGCGTGCTACCCAGCAGTGTGAAGAGCCTAGTTAGAATAAACGCAAAATAAACACAGAGAAGGATGGCAAACAATCGTAACAGATGACGATTTGTTCAGGGTATGCTATGGCTTGCTCAGATTGCTGTTATGTATGTTCAATATTTGATAAAATTATAAGGTAAACGATCGTCTCGACTTGCGCATTATGGTATTTTTGATTAGAATTGGTTTCAGAGACCATTTTTCTGATTAGCCCGAGTTTTTACTTTTTTATCAGAATGTTTAATATCCTTTAGCCGAGAAGAGCAGAAGTGCCGTCATGAAAGTTATGTTACAGACCAAGAAAAGAGTAATTATTTTTAAATTATGTTAGATTAGTAATGATGAAAATTAAGTATTATGAAATGGGACGAAAATATTACTGCCCCGACCGAGAGAAATAGCGAAGAAGATCCTCTGGGATCTATGATACTTTAAGTTAGAAATCTAAAATCTTAAGACGGCATCCGTCAAACAATCGAGAAGATTTGCTTGATTCTGCTAGATACTTTTAATCTGCGGTTATAGTAAACGACCTTCGTCATATTATTTCATGAAGTATTCCAACACTCCAGGAATCTCCACATATTTTTATTTTATCCAATAAATTTAAGTTTTGAAACAAGCATTCATAAAAAGTTTATTTATTGATAATATCTAGGAAATAAGGCTTTTTATAAACCTGCTAGAAACATTTTTCGTATTGACATTTGTCGAGTAGCTGATTGAAACTGTTTCTAACAAAATATTCTAATTGGAATTGTATAGTTTGATCTACTGGAATAACCGATAGAAGGTAACTGAATAACATGATAATGTTTGGCATGAAGTGAATTTTCTGTAATATCCTTTCCATATTTTCCTTTATTTTGAATATCTTCTTCAATATTCTGTGAAAACAGTAATACAATGTAAGCATCACAATTGAACAACTTAAGCAATACGATATAAGAGTATGGGGTAATTTCATTTACAATCAGAGAATAAAAACAATTGAAAGAAGTAAGAGTACCAATCATGAGTGTGCTCAAGTGCAGCTCTGTATGATACAGCACTAATAAAAACAATATTTGTCAGACATGTCGCTGATGTTGAAAGTAGCAGACTGCTGTTTTATATCAACAGACTGCTGCTATACGTATAGATTTATTTTAAGTTTTTTTCAATATATGAGCAACTGGAGCCTCTATTCGTTTCCAATATTAATTCAAGTAAATGTAAAGTAAATTATTACTGGTAAACGATGAATGAAAAAGTTGTAAAGTGAAACGTGATTAAATAAATATAAAAATAAGTTTAACCAATCGTAAATAAAAAAAACAATAATTAAACGATGAAAACAAGATTTACAAATTATGTTTGACTAGTTGAGATTTATTAGTATCTATGACATAGAACCAGTTGATAGAAGTATTGATAATAATTCTTTTAGATCATTTGCACCATGTGAACTAAGAGGAATATTCGATTATTCACAAATGCTGACATAATATGCATATTTTTCCGAACGTGACACTAACCTGTGTTAAATCACAAACCACACAGTGGAATGCCAAATTACTACGCCTTTTACACCATCGTTCGCGAACACCTTTCTCATTAGGGTGACTTCATGCTGCCCTCAATAATGAGGAAAAAATTGCCTGTAAACGGTCGTTTTATTTCTTCGAATGCCCCGTCCAAAAACCTTCTTTTACCGTTCGTTTAGGTTTACCTTTTCAGCTCATCGATTCTTCTTACATGCATGACATAATAGACATCATTGGGGATTGTTTTCTGCCTACCTTTTGGAGTGCTACATGCTGCGCATAATTTCTTTCTCCCTTTCCTTCCCTCCGTCCAACATTTGCCCCATTGTTTGGTGTACAGATTTTCGGCCAGTAGGTGCGACCGATCAATCGATCAAGCGGACAGAAATCGAAGAGAGTAAAATACGATCGATGATCGGTAGACAAATTATTATTATTCCATTCACACACACGCACGATGAAGAGAGGTTAGCCGGAGAACGAAAACGTCACCACGGTATGATCGTATTGTTCACGATCGTCGAAAGCATCGCGATGCGCGCGTTCGTAAAGTGTTTTCGAGAGACGATTTTCAGCTGGGCACGATTTGGGTAAAAGCTTAGAAAAATACACAAGCCGCACGAGCCGAGAAAACGTCCAACACGGGGCGATCGATCGGATCGTAGCGGGTCCAATCGGAAATAACCGTTTCCGTTTAGAGAGGTATTGTTATGCTGGGAAAGCACAGTTTCCAATGGTGTAACAATCCGTTTTCCTCCCGCCCTCCCCAGTCTGCCCACGTCATGCCACCGACCGTGCCGAACGATGTTTTGTTTGATTTCCTGACACTTTTGGTCGGGTTGATTTCCTTCCTTAGCAAATAAAAATCGGACAGGGTTTTATTTCGGCTGCCTAAACAGACACGGAAAATTAATGATTCCGGTTCGTGCGGTTCGACCTACCAGCGTGCGCCACACGTTTCGTTCGGAACGATTTTTAAATTAATAAACGTTGTTTACTAATGATGATGTTATGCAGCCACCATTTGAATCGGTCAGGTTTTCGGGCTCTTTCGGTTTGGGGTACGCACTTTTCCTGCCGAAAAATGTTTGACTCTGCCTAGCTTTAAAGGCTACACGATGGGGGTTTGAGAGATAGAAACACGAGGGGGAAGGAAGAAGGAAACAAACACTCACGAAACAAAACGATCGTATTTGATCGCGATCGAGATTGCAGCTAACCAATACATCACCCCCGAAACGAACCGTTCATTGGTACAGCCGTAGTTTTGATTTATGGATCGATCGCAGATCAGGTCGATTAGTTTAGGTCGGCCATTTTGGGGGAGGGAGAGAAATAGAAATCGTCCGCACCTTGCTGCAATCGCGCACTACAAGCCAGGCGACAAAAACAAGAAAACCAATCAAAAGGGTAGTGACATGGTGGTGGAATGTTGTGAGGAAAGCAGCAGCGAAGAGCAAAAAACAAGAAGACGATGCATTACAAATACGTTCGCGAATGGTGATCATCTTCATTGGGAAACTCGTCGCTTGGATTGTGCGTCCGAATGAATTGAGATTGTCGTTTTCCCATGTTTAATAAGCGGTTTATTTTAGTTTTTGTATTCGCCGCTGGTTGGTAAATGGATTTTTGCAATTATTTAAATCCATGTACGAAACTGCTTTCTTCGGTTCCATGTTGCCGTTCAGTGTGCCTGTCCCGCGATATCGTAAGATCTCATTGATGAGAGCGTTGTGCGTGAAGTGTGCTGTAGTTTTGTTGTAATAACTTTTTTCACAGTTGCTACTGTCTCTCTGTCTTCACCCGGCAAAACTCATTGTGATGCAGAGGAGCCACCCGGGAGGCGCACTGGTTTGACACTGGAACTGGATCCGAATGCCACGAGACAAGATATGACTGTGACCACCGCCGCCTGTGAGGTACATTTATGGTGCTGTGCAAAGTCATTGGACGGCGTACACAAGGGTACTCGCCGGAACCGGTGTACTGCACGGCGGTGTACTGCGCGTGGATGAAACACTCCTCCTAAGTGATCAGTGATCCGTTAGGATGCAATCGCCGTGAAAGTGACTGACAGAGCACCGGCAGTCTGGTCGTCCAGCAAAAGGTTAACAGTCTGTCCGTAATCAACCCCAACAAGGGGACCAAACATGCTGTTGAACAACAGCCCCAGACCGTAAGTTTGCAGTTCAAGCTAATGTCTCCCTGTTTTTTTTGTGAGTTTCTTGTACTTCTCTCCCAAAATTCTTCTTGTTTTTCCCCAGCCTGTATCGTTGTTTTGATTGTCTGTCAAATTTGTCTGGATTTGCAAACGAATCTTCCCTCCCATTTCGGACGGTACGACTCTCCACACGCGTGCGGGTTTAATCCATGTGTGATTTGTTTGACGGAGGTCTGTCACCTTTGCCACGCGGCTGTAAGTTACCGCCGGTGCACAAGGACCTTCAGTACGGCAGACGTTGGTGCTGTTCGGAAAGAAGCGTGTAAAAAGCAATAAATATAAGCGAACCCATCACGTAACTTTCATAAAAAAAACAGTACAGTTGGTGCTGTTCGTTTTATTTCACTTTCAAAAGATTTCGGCACGGAGCGCGTTAAGCGACGAACCCCTTGTTCGTTGGCATTCTTCAATGATGTGATATTCATAAAAATGTGTATGTTTTTTTTTTCCTTTTGTGTCCCGGTTTTTTCAAGTCTTTTCTGTTGCGTTTTGCCATAAGTCACCCGCAACTAATGCAATTTTGTTCGCGTGAAAACAAGAAAAGGGGAAACAAAAGTAACCTGAAGCACTTAGTAAGCAAGAGAGAAAAAAATCTTTCCCTTCCCAAGACCAGTCAATCAACTTTACGCAGATATTGTCGCCAACGAAATGTGGCTGTTAATTATTTTGTTCTCAATTCTTTCCGGTGCTTTGCGAACGGGTTGGGAAGTTCCCGGTTGCTGGTAAAGGACCGTTTGACTGCTTGGCAACATTCTACGTAGCCATCGCTCGTGTACGGTTGAGTGCGGTGTAAATGGTAATCTTGTGGAAGCTCTTGTTTCACTGTACGTTTCTATGCCAACGAGCGTCTGCCAGGAAGGTCAGCATATTGCCTATGAAGTGGTCTGATGGGACCTGAATAGTGAATTGGTGCCCATACTGGGGTGCCGAGTGTCGAGTGTGGTATGCACTTGCAGATATCGTCATAATTGTTGTCATTGCTGTGTGCAACTTTGTTCTCCACTGGTTACCGTAATGAAAATGTTCCCGCTGCATCGAGATGTGTTCACTCACTTGGCCTGTTGGAGGGCTTTGTTTACAAGCCCGCTGCAGATGGTTACCACTATTTGTCACCCATAGCTTCCAGCCATGACCCTGGGAACCGGAAGTATGGCTCAGCAAAGCGAGTTGGTATGGTATCGACACGCCGGAATTCGAAAGGGGGAACATCTCCTTCCGGAATGTGCACTGAAAACCTTGCTGGGATAGAGTGAAAAGTGTGGGAGAGGGAGCAAAAAAAAGTGACACAAACCGGACGGGAAAGGATCGGGACAGAGAGCAAGAACAAAACAATAAGCGAACGGAGAAGGTCAACAGTGCTGGTCAAACATGTGTAACGTGTTTGTCGGTTTCCAAATGCATTTCTGGGTTGGTTTGCCTGTTGTTCGACCCCGTCGTGGGTGACCACGATGCGATACAGAGCGTCTATGGGGGAGAATAGAACTGGTTAAAAAAGGGAACGAGAAAAAAAGGAAAGAGGAACAAACAAGCGCAGGAATGGTTGAACTAGTTCTCGCGCCATGTAGCAGGAAAAGGTAGCTAATGTGGCTTTTGTTAAAGGTACGTTTAGCTTTAGATTCCCTTAGGGTCGGCGTCTGCTCATATGAATGTTATCTGACAATTTTAAAGCAGAAGGAACATGGGTAAACTGGCAGGAAGTAGCTATTTCTATGACTGGACGGCTGGCAATGATCGATAAGGGAAATATATTACAGAAAAACGGTTCACTTGACTCTTGTATCAAGTTTTCAGGTATTTAACATCAATGAATTTTGAGGCATGTTGCGGTAACTAGAATACGGAAAAAATTATTTTTGAAGAATCCGGAGAAAACCTACTCTAAGACCCCTGCTATTTTTCATTTAAATTTGTTGGGTTTTATAACTTTGTTAAAATAAAATTTACATATAGCCGTTGCCTATTTTCTGCGTATTTTTTCTCATTAATATTGCTTGCTATATTCTTGGGAAAATTTTTGTTTAAATTAATTTTGTAATTCAATCGAACTTGTGTTCAACGTATTTTATAATATTCTATTCTAGTTTTGTGTTTGATAGTATAGATAGTAGAGTATAGGTAGTTGTCACAATCAGGCTAGTTAATAGTTCCATAGTTGTAAAAAGATTTAACAACAATCGCTTCTTTGCGATGCGATGAGGATTCACCGGCACACCACTGGAATTTAGATTTGTTTCTATTCTTGAAGGTTTCTGATAAAATAGGCCACTTAAATTAGTTAATTGCAACCAAATTAATTTAAATGAAAAAGTAATCAGTTGCTTATAATAATCCTCGTATTTCAACTCAGGTAAGTTTTTAAGAATATGTGGTTCAATAGTGGATCAAATATGGTACTTTGCATTTAGTTTGTGCTCTAACAATTGTCTATGAAAAGCAATACGGCCTGGCCGTCACTGATGAATAAAAATATGTCTATGATAACATTTTTCTATCTCAACCATTGGTAATCCCTCAGTGGAATTATCGTGAACTTGTGGAAAAGTGCCATAAACCTTTAATTAATTTCTTTTTTTTGATGCGTCGGATTTTATAATTAAACGTGATTATGATTTTTTTCATGTAATTATAAGTGACTGTGCTCAAACCGTAAAACCAGCAGTCGTAAAACTATCGAAACCTTTCCGAGATACTGTTTATTTCTAACGGATCAAAGCAAACCCTCATATCGTTCGTTAATGCAGCCCGCTTGAGCATCGGGGTGCATCGATCGCATTTAGCCACGGGTGTGATGCTGCTACGAGCTCTCGCACACGCTCGCGCGAAAAGTCAACGCAGTCGATCAGTCGAGATTGGTTCGGTTTTAAATCAGCGCCACCGGCCAGCTCACGAAAGTCCTATTCCTACAGTTCTGTTATTTTTTATTTACCGTAACTCACCACACTCTCACTGCTCGAGTGCGGGACTCCAAAACCAAGTGCCAAGAAAGGAGAAATAAACGGCACCGGGTGGTACCGTGCTTCATTCATTTCAAGTATTCCTCGGCACTGCTCAGGAAAGAAACAGTCCGGTGGGAGGCGTCATCGCACGCTGGAAGCGTTTCAATGGCAAGTTGTCTTATTAGTCAGTGTTGGTGCACCGCACTGCATAAGGATGGCCGAAATGAAGCGATCGTGCGCTCCATACGGTGAAGCAAGTGCCAAGAGCCAGCACGCCGGTCCGAGCCAGTTCCAGGGCCAAGCAAGTTAACATTTTAAGCAGACCGTGATGCTTTTAAGTAATAACAATAATAACGTGCTTTATAGACCAGCGCTTATTTTTCGAGGCGCTCGGCAAACGATGGTGATCGATCGATCGGTCCAGTGCGGGGATACTGTTGCAGCATAAAGAGACCATTTCTGCTCTGTGTGGTACGGTCGCTAGATGGGTGTTGGAGTGAGAGTTTACGGTTTGGACCTTAATGCGGAGCCACTCCACAAAAACTCACCTTCCTTCCAAGCCGGGCAGGCGAAACTCGCACCGAACGGAAAGGTTCGTCGCTTAACGTCACAAGTCGTTTGATTGTGTTGCTTCCCTTGAGGCTGCACGTTGCACCGTGCAGTGATCGTGCGCCCTAGCGGGACAGTTTCTAGCGCACCGTTTTTCTACCACTTTCCGTTCCTTTGCATCGTGATCCGTCCGACCGTAAGCGATCGATGTTCGCACATTGTTCCATTTGACTATGGGGTTGGATGGTCCACCACCGTCTGGTGCTGGCTCTGTTTGCTATAGTTGTGCCGAGCTGTGCGATTCCGCTAGTTTGTTGTGGCTGTTCCCACTAAGGAAGCACCCTCATGAATGCACAGCCACACACCGAGCGCACTTTACGCTAGGTGTTACTTTCAAAGCAACGCGCGCGCGCCATGTGGTACGCGAGCCACCTTCATTTCGTTGGTCCCAAAATCCCGCATCCACTAGTTCGGGTTGGCTGTCCATCCGGAGCGTGACTCAATCGAAGATGAGGCGTCAGTAAATTAGATTTGTCTCGTTTTATTTTCGCCTCAATGGTAGTATCTTTCCCAATTTTTTTTTTACTTTTCACTTTTTTTCCCACTGAGTGTCACAAATGGAAGAATCATCACGTCCGGTGTCCCGCAAATGCGGATGGCGCACTTTCATTCACGCCACCAATTCACCCTGTCGGCGACCCTGATTTGGCGACACTAATGGAATTTCGATGCACCGACAACTTTTTCGATTAAACCGGCCTTTCTCGTCTCTTCGTAGTTTTTTTATATATTTTCGCGCACAAATTGCGTTGACACCGGGCAACCGTGTGGCGATCGATTAACGATCAAACCGGGGACCGTGTGCCGGTGACGCGTCGTATGATTTTCGTCATTTGTTCAGAGCAAGAAGGGAAGTTGATTGATTGATTAAGGGATCCGTGGAAAATTTAGCACTATGCTTTCACCGAGAATTAATTCGGTGGATAATCTTACCGGTACAGCCAGTTAAACAAGCTTAACAGTCCATTGTAGTGCTGCAGTTTACTCACTGAAAAAAATTCATTTCAACGTGCGTCTTATCTGAGGTTCGATCGCGAGAAGAAAAGGTTAAAAAAATGTAGATTTATCCACCACTCTACACACCCGGCATTGCAACCGAACTAACGCGGTCAAGCATTAAAGAGTCCCTTTCGGTGTTACAATACTTATCTTTCGAGTTAATGTTAATATGGAATCTAATGTCTAACGTTTTTTTTCTCTTCTGTTTGCTCCTTTTTCCCAACCCTCGCTACTCGAAGCTTAAAAGGGTAGCTAGGGAGAATGAGATACGGTGGGCATAAATTATCGGTCCCTGCACGTTCCCAAGCAAGACATGGTCAAGAGCAGCTCTTAACGCGAGCGGGAAAGGTGCATTAAATGCAAAACAGAGAGCTCAACTCGGTTGCTCCGACGTCGACTGGGAGAGTGAGTGCCAGCAAGCACTCACCGGACGCGATCGACGCGGTCCGTACAAACCGCGCCAACGTGTGCACGATCAATGAAGGGTTTAAGCTGTAGCGTAACGGACGCGGGTTCGTTGCTTGTGCGTGCGTTGTATTCGTTCGGTTTTGTGTAGCGCGTTTTCGTCGAGCGTTTCGATTGTGTGACTGTTATTGGTTTGTTTGAATTTTGTTGCCCGTTTGTTTTTTTTCTCTCTCTCAATTCCTTTGCAAGAACACCTGTTCCAACGTAGCCGATCGTGGAGTCAGCAGGAATTTGTAACCATTTCCCCTCGGGCTGCCTTGATCGAGCTGTTTCAAGTGTGATTCATCGGCTTGTACTCTGGGACAGTCGAAGGGAATGAGAACAATCCCAAACACGAAACCCATGTGCTGTGCCGTGTCCATGAGTGAAGTTCGTTGAAAGTGACTTTGTAGATGGGGATTTTAAAGTTTACGCTGAGCAAGACGTGTGGTGATGAGGGGAGCCGTGAAGAAAAGAAAAACAACACCTGCACAAAGTGTACAAGATCGTTTTTCAAACAAGTGACTGTTTGCATTCTGTGGCCGAGTGCTACGGTCGATTGTACCGAATTTAGCTGCAAATCTTTAGAAAGAACCCAGAAAAAAACGAGATTCCAACTCCCCTTTGAAGCAATACGGAACAAATTCCATCAGAAAAGCAGCGAATCAACTAAGCTGGAAGATCGTCCACGATCGTTCAAGATCTTGTTTGCTCAGCGGGCTCTGTAACGCGTCTGTGTTATTGTTTTGTTTTTCTGGTTTTGTGTTGGTGTTTTTGCTTCCTTCAGCATCTTCCGCCGCAGAAGGTGTGTGTTTTTTTCTTCTTCTGTTTCTGTTGCTGTGTAAGTGTTTCTAGTTTCGGTTTCAGTTTTTGGCCAGTCTAACCACGGAGGAGGTATTATTCAAATTTAACGGTGTGAAAACGACGTTCTCCAGCACTTCCATCGATGGTAGTGTTGCTTCCATTTATGTTCACCCGTGGTTTTCCTGCTCCGAAGTGGGTACGTTTTTTTTTGTCGATGCACAGCTTACGCTATCGGATCGGCGTAGGTGAATGGCGACGAGCGCGTGTCGGAAGCGATCCCGGTGTCGGAAGTCAACTGGCTGGGATCGGATCGTGGTTGACGATGGTGACGTGAAAACAATCGCCCTTTGACGGAAAACGTCCATTACGGATGGCAGTGTCATTGGACAGACAATTTAGCCTCTTTTCCGGGCAGAGCTATCAAAAAAAAGGGAACGAGAGAAGCAAAACACAAGCCAACATAAAAATAAATTTGAGAACTACAACGGATGAAAAGGAGGGGGGAGGACAAATTTATGATATTATCGGGAGTGTAGAAAGTGATGAAAAATAAATAGATCTTTGCTTCACACCGGCTGTAATTGCCCATTGAAAAGTGGTGCGTGGAAAAAAATAAGCGTGAACATGGTGAATCAAACACAGTTTTCGGAACCCTTTCAGGAGGCCACACAGTTAAAGATGGTGCCCCGGAAATCTGTGTCGCTAGGAAAAAGTGTCTTTCGATTGAGGTCGCAAAAGGGGGAGGTGGAAAAATGTTTAGAAGAAATTTATCTGTAGATTTAATTTGTTTTTTGGTTGTGTTTTTATCTGCAGTATGAAATATTTAGCACATCAAGTGATTTGTACAGCGTGTGTAGCGACGAACCTCCAACGAACTCATGTTGAGATGTTGTAACAGTGTACAGTGAAGCGAGCAAAAAAACAACAACGGTGAGGAAAAAGCATACTTTCCTTGCACGACCATCATAAGCCATTGAAGTCGTCTGGTGATATCATCATCATCATTATAATTTTACTTGCTACACAAGTAACTGCAATGCTTCGTTGGTGACCAGCAGAGCTCGTGCCTAACGAGAGGTTGAAGGCGTAGCCACAAAAAAAAAAAAAACGTAATAAGAAGGTGCGGGTGCTTTAATTTATACGCACCGGTTCGGCCTGAGCTGTGCGTAGTGTCGTGCACGAGTCCTTCACGTACGTCTCATTCTGAACGGACCAAACTTCCGTGACTTATGGGAATTAAGTAATTAAAAAATTTCGCCTCATCATCATTATTGTCGGGCAACGGTGTGACCACCTTCAACCAGCCACCCGCTCCATCTTTGATTCCGCGACCTCGACGTCATCAATCATCTCGCGCAGTAGTGCTCTGACGGTGTAGTGCTGTTGTTGTTTTTTTTTTTGTGTTTGGAGTTCCGCAAACATAACCGATTGGTTTAAAACAGTGCCTACTTGCGTGAAAGTGTACATGTGTGTGTGTGTGTGTGTGTTTGTGCGTTGTTTAATTTCGATGCCGCAGCGATCGAACACATAATTTGGAGAGTTTAAATGTTTTTGGTCCGCGCGTCGGAAAGTGATCCGGGCCTTCACACTTCTCCAGCGCATCATCATTAGCGTGCGGAGGTAGAAGCTGATCATAAATTAACCATCCTGCACCGAGCGACGAGTGACAGAGTCTGCAAGTGAGTGAGTGCAACCGTGTGAGCAACAGAGCCAGCAAGCGACCGCGCAAAGGTAAACAACAAAAATCTTGGTCAGGCTGTGGATGTAAAAAATTAGTCAACTTTCACACTCGCGCCGACACAAAACTGCCCGGTTCAAATGAAGCGATGGGCTTTTTTCCATTCATTTTACAACTCCGAGCATTATGTTTTTGTGTTTAAAACGGTTCACAATGAATTTTTGCTTTCGGGGTGTGCATTTGACCACTCTCACATGGCGGAATGGGAGGCATGTTCGAAACTCGCGTATCGAATCGATCGCTCTTTAGTTAATTGATTCTGATATTTATGCGTTCCGACTGGTTTTCGGGGCAGAGCCTGAGGTAGTGATGTTTGTGGTAAAACCCCTCTCCAACAACCAGGCTTGGTTGAGGCACGGTGCGGGGACACTAGGTGAAATGGAATGGAAGAAGCTGCTGCTCTGAATTCGAATTCGTAATAATCTGGACCGGTTGAAGGACAGTGCCGAACGAAATTGAAACTGAATGTTAATGTACCAGCACGGGAACCGAAAAAGGAAGCAGGAATGTAGTAAAACAAATAAGTATAGAATAATGACAGTCACTACGTTGCGTATTTAGTGCTGGAGTTCACATACACAGAACGGTGATGTGTGCAAGACCTAGAGGCAGAAAAAAATATGTCCAACAAGCATGACAACAACGCAGCAACTGCAAAAAAACCCTTTATAAATACGCAAGCTAAAGCCCGAAGGAATCGGTATTGGTTGTGATGTTGCGCAAAATCGTCTCGTGCGGCGCACCCTGGTGCGGGGTCTGGCGTAACACTCCTGCCGGCGTTGCGATCGCCCGAAAGGGAAAGGGAAAATGCTTTGCCACAAGTCACATATGTCCGCTTGACACACTGTTCCTGAGCTGAGGTTAGTGCTCAGTAAACCGAGTTGTACAGCGAGAGAGAGACGAGAAAAAAAAAGATTCCAACCACATGTCTTTCGTAGCCCACATGGAGGGCCGTTTGAAGCGGTGGATTCGATTCCGAAATGAAATATTACCCGAACCGATCCGGCAGGGATGGAGCGAGACCGTACGAAGTGTGAATGTGTTATACGCACACGCAAAGCGTTCCCTTGGCGATGCGTGCAAACAGGTGAACATAATTGATACCTCCGCACTAGAACGGGGCGATCGACAAACGCCGGAGACACACCAATAGGTGCGATGATCAATCGGACATGATTACGCGGTCTGTCCTGGTGTGCAATCGCAGTGCTCCCGCTTTGCCAGCTGATTGTCAAGCCGTACTAATCATGGTACGAGTTGTGCGTACACCGGCCGGGGTTCGTCGCCTATAGCGCGATCGCCCTGATCGCAATCTTTCAGCCGATCTGGATGCTGATGGGGATTTTTTCTTCTTGTTGTTGCGCCTCTCCCGCGTACGCAGTAGCCGCTGACAGAGCATTCGTGCTGTTCGGGGTTTCGCATAATACATGCAAATAATGGGCTTGGCGTAAAGGGATGGTTTCCGTTTTGGTTTCGGTGGCTCTACCCTAAATCGATACGATCGCGGTGGCGTGATCTTGTTGTGGCTGATGATAGGCACGAGGTACCGCTTTACCGTGCAGGTGTTTAATGATTATGGAGCCATTTTTCATGCCCCTCCCGGCGGTAGCCTCCCGTTCGTCTCCGTCGCCTGTTCTGTAAAGAACTTCATTTCCTTTCCAATGCGGTGCGGCTCAATGAGGAGGGTCTTGAGGCCCTTTAAATAAGCACTTATAAGACAGTTACGCTTGTTTCGCTCGTTTTTTTTCTTTTCTTTCTTTTTGCCATTGCTCTTCCTGTGACACAGTCTGCTGCAGTGATAAACATGAATCTGTGGCCTTGTGACCTCGTAAGCAGAAGATGAAGATTGATGCCGGGTTTATGATGCAGTTCGCAAAATTTCTTTCACTCCAATCGCGCCCGCCGTGGATGGTCTGCCGCAACGCAAATCGCGTTCAACCATACTTTGCATGTCCAACTTTCTTTGACCCTCCTCACAACAAACGGATGGATCATGATTCATTTTTCTGGCAGTGTGTGAGATGGAGGTTTTTTTTTCTTAACTCTTGATTCGTCGTTCTTCTGTGAAAGGTTTTGTGCGTGATAGGGGTGAACCATTATGGCGAAATGTGCAACCAGTCCCTACCTCGCATCGGTAAAGTTAAAACAGAGAAGGAAAAAAACACACACAGACGAACACGGTGCGTATGCGGGAGGGAAAACGAAATTTAAAAAGAAAACCACTGCCCACAAACCAACTCACGGCCATACATACACACACACGCACATTTTTGGCAAAGGAAACATGTGGTAGTTGATGCAGAAATAACAACAAAAAACGGTTGTCTAAATTACGATTTCATTACCACCATTATGATATGGCCTAGTTCGGGATACGGCACGATCTGCCGAATTGTTTCTGTTTTTTCTCCGTTGCACTTTTGCTGTTTGTTTGGATGTGCGGTGTCTTACCATCTCCGGCCGGTAAGACAGCTTTCCCTTGGTGAAGGAAAAACGGAAAACGATCAGGCCGGAGGTCAGATGCCGTTTTATATTATCGCTTTGGTACGAACTTTGCGGTCGATAAATTTCGCGTCTTGCATGTGTTTGATTGGTTTGATAACGCCTTTTGGATGTTTTTTTGTTGTTGCTTACTCTCCCCTCTATTTAACGATGAAGTAATCAACGTGCTTGGAGATGGTATCGATATTCACATCCTTCTTAAGGGTTACACATCTGTCTAAAGCGCTTAACGTTCGCTGACGATGGTTGCATGATGTGCGATGTAAGAGATATTTCGCTGGTAGGATTATTTGAAGAGCATTCGTTTGATGTTGAAGACATTTGAGGGAACTCCGGAGTTGATGGATCTTTTCCCAGTGCCACCATCCATATCATAAGACACTCCGTTAGAAGTCATTCCCCTTTTTTTCGGAAGGAAGCGTTCCAATGTGTGACTGCCGCACTATCAGCCATCCGTTAAGGTGTCCGAAAGTAGCAAAACAACGAAGAACCGTGTTCTTGTGTGCTGCGTTTCAACCCGAAACAAACGTGCATTCTTCTCGAAAACCCCCTTTTGGGAGCGTCGCGGTTCCACCCGGTTGCTTTTCCACCATTTTATTGAACCATCAAACCGTAGCGTTCCTCCAGAAGGTGTTCTGCATATCATTTCGGGCCCTCCATTAGCGGTGGGCCTCCGTATCTGCCTCGGGAGGTGGAAGGCAACCCGCTCATTCCCGTTAAACGTTCCTGGGCCACCTGTGAGCCTAGGAGTTTCAGAATTTCCGCTCGAATAATAAGTGGAGTTAAAAGTTTGGTTTTGGGTTCGTTGATAAAGCCACCACCACCAAACAGCAGATACAACGGATATCCGTCGCTCGCTGTCGAGAATGCGAAACATAAGAAAAAAAACCACTATAAAAATGCAAACGCAAAAACCTAACCTCGATCTCTCCACATTCGGGTGTTTGTTACTTGAGCGCGTTCTTCGAAATAACCGTCAGCGCCATCTACGCCCTGTTGCGAAATTCTGCGGAATTGGGCGTTTATTGTCTAGGCGTCTCACGCGCACAACGCCTTCGCGCACGCCCGGTCACACGCCTGCTGATTCGAACGGTTCGAGGATTAGTAATTGTGATTTATGAAAGTGCAAAATGCAGTCCTGCGGTGTGTTTGCCATCGGAGGACTAACTCTTTGTGTCGGGGTTGTGTTAAGGTGTTCGGGGGAACCTGAACATGCTGTGTATGAAGTTTGTGTGAACTGAAGCGGGACGCATACCCGCTTGATTAATGCAGTAGCGTTGAGTTCGGTACGCTTCGGCATCTTGGAGGATTGTGACTTGCAATGGGTTGACATTATGCGGCACCCATTTTTAATCGAACCATTGAAGGGCACGGTGGTGGTAGTTTGTGGTGCTGGATAATTGCAGCTAATTCAATGTTTTATTGCTCCGAATGAATTAATTATATAGTGGGACATGTAATTCAAGCATAGATTGAGGCGGCTAGTGCGTTAGATAGTTTTATATTTTATATGTTAAGGATAAGGTCTTAAACTATCTGAAATAGTAAAGTATCTTTAAAAGTATTTAACTCCTATTCTTATGTCATCATAAAGTATGTGAAACAGGAATGAACATCCTAGAGATGGTAACTTTCTATCCCCCAACTGGTTTTCAAAAGCGCATTGCTGGCTCGCAACAAACGACTCACATTACCCGGACATATTGCTTAATTGATGTCGATTGACATATCAGTAATGAATTATGAACCTTTTACCCTGTTGATATGCGGTTTCCAGCACGCTTACCAGCCTTGACTCTTTTTTATCGCACCCAGCCTATCAGATAGCAAGACCCTCAAACCAGACAATTAGGCCCGTTAGACATAGCAGACCACCGTGTCCCCGTATTGCCGACAGGTTTTCTCGCCCGGCTAATGAGCTTCCCCATCATCACCCGATGGTCATTGGCAACTCTGGGCAGCTATTTTCGAGGAGGGAGTTTTAGGGCCTCGTCGCTAGTCGCATTCCGGGTAACTAGTTTCGGGGTCGGTCCAAGAACACTTGTCACAACATGGACGATGTCGTATAATTGCACCACTACCGCTACTGACACGAACTTGTGACCTCTTGCCGGAGCGAGTTTCACACACCGGCCACTACTTCTCACTAAAACAACGTTTGGGGTGCAGCAGGTAGTACAGCAGCCCCAGTGTACGGAACGGTAGTTCACCGAAATGCGTCTCGAGAGGTCTTTGTTTCTTCCCATTCCAGCGAAGCGCAACGAGTTGGTGCAAGACTCGGTAAGCGCGTTTCCCTTCGCTAACTCCGAACCGTATAAAACTGGAGAATGAGGTGAATGTTTGTGGTGGTTTACGTCCACTTGCCAGTGCGATCGTTAGCCTCTGATAGGGGAATCCTCACGTACGCGGAGATACACACGGCCACAGCACACCCTTTTCCTCGCGTGCTGAATAGGCAGCTAAAAAAAGGGGGATCCAGGCCGAAACCGATTTGATGGAGACCAGCGAGAAATATTAAATCAGTGAAACAATCCCCAGCTATGGCGCTGGTGCGTGATCAGTGAGCAGAAAATAAAAGCAAAACCATCGCTCCTCGGCAAGTGATCAGCTAGGGCTAGACGGTTGAAGGCACCGGTGGTCACAAAGTTTCGCAATGTGGAGTGGTGTTGTTTTTTTTTCTATTTCTCCTGAAGAATCTTTAACGAACCCGTGCGGGCAGTATGTTACGGAACGCGCGGGATAACAGTGTTTTCGTCCAATTACATACATATAAATTTAAAAATTAGCAATCGGGAGCAAATTTGAGTTTTTTTTTACCCTAGACGAGTGGCTTTAAGCTCATTAGAATCGATGAATAAATAATCGACACAAATGTGTGAAGCAACAGCTGGAAGTCTGAAGTTAATCCTTCCAGTGCGTTTGCACGATAACATCTGGTATATGAATATGTATTACATCGTGCCATGGGGAGACATACGCGAACCATATGAAATGGACCCGTAGCTTCTGAGCGGGATTAGTCATTTCATTAATTTTCCACTGCTTTCGCAACTCACCACCTGTAAGGTTTATCTACGGCGCTAGGTCGGAAGCTTAACGTCTGGACAACCTTTCCACGGGAAACGTTCGGATGGTGGATTCTCATTAGTTTCGCTCTGATGGGTGCGTACGCTATGCGATGGGATCAGGGACCTAAGCTCGAGTTGGCTGTCCTGTCTGTGTTCTTTTGCTAGATCCAGCAAGTTACATACCATTTGCCCACATGTCTAAGAAGTATGCGAACCGTTAAAAATAGACCTACCTTTCACTGCTTGAGCGTTCGTGATCCTTCAAGCGCATCCTCAAGCTCCAACAATGTTTGAACATCGTTTTCTTTTGTACCTTTTGTTTGACTTCCTCTTCCTTCGTGGCTTAATCTGGAAGAATTTGCAAATGAATTCAGTGCTCGTATGTCAACATACCGTTAAATCGTGTTTAATGATCGAGGTTTTGTTTTTCGTATTGATTAATTTCATCAATTACTCAAAATTGTTGTTTTAATGCTTTTTTCCACTTCTCGTTAATGGTTTGCTGTGTAGCCCCATTAACTTCTTGAAAATATATGCATTAAGCTCAACCAGCTGCGCATGACGT
The DNA here is from genome assembly GCA_000349025.1 of Anopheles minimus. NCBI lineage: Eukaryota > Metazoa > Arthropoda > Insecta > Diptera > Culicidae > Anopheles > Anopheles minimus. The sequence continues at coordinate 2,778,725 of KB663611.1, read as the reverse complement.
TTGTTTGTCGGGGATTGTTTTTTCTTTATTTACCTCCACAGTATGGTTGTGCTTTATTTATCCACCGATCGGTTCGCGGCTTATTTTGCAATACGCACTTTGGAGGCTGTTCCAGTGTGTTTGGAGCTTGTCTTCAGCATATCCTCCATTCGGAAAGGCTCTCGGGCATAACGAAGCTAAAGCAAAGCCGGTAGATTTAGTTCGCCCGTGTGGAACGCGTATCGGTCAAATCGGTTAGCTAAAATCTATTAGCAGGGGGTATGGTTCATATGGGAGAAGGACAAAAAAAACCGCGCAACACACGCAGACGAAACGATAAAAATAGGAGAAAACAATCTCGAAGGCATCGCGGCATCACGCAACCCATTGAGCAAGGTTATCTGGACAGTCGGCGAACACCGTCTCTGATCTGTCGGTGTGCAAATGGAATCTAACGAGCGGGCGGTGATTAGCATTGCGTTTAACTTTAACTTGAAGTTATCGACCGTTTAGCAGCATTAGCGAGCCAGTAGCTACAAATTGCCATTGCCGTGTGTATGATGTCTCCATAGCTCCTGAGCGTTGGTTCACCTGTTCGGCAAGCGAAAATGCTTTTAAAGAAACATCGGTTTCGCACTAATCGTACAACACTCATTACACCCTAGTTCGATTCGAAGTTGTCCTTGAACCAGCTCGGTTAGTGACTAAATTTATTGAAAAGAAAAAAAAACCTCAACAGGATACAAAATGTTTCAATCGTCGTGCCTAATCTTCGGAGCAATCGTTCGCTGTCGAAGCGCCAGCCTAATTCCAGTCCCCCGCGTGAGGTCACCTGGCTGCCGAAAATCAAACTGCCGAAATGAAGTGTCAATCTACGGCTCGTAATCTTTGTGCTTGAAGCTGTCAAAATCACGCTCCAGCAACGGGGGTTCGCCCGTTTCGGTAGACTGGTGTGATGGGGGACGGTATTCAAATTTCAAGGACCACCTGTGCTGGGACAGTGGAGATTGTAGAAAGAGCACACATTGGCTGAAGGATACATGAGCACACTCGAACATGTAAATGCGAAGGAGAATCGGTAAAGGTGCGACCAATAGTTGTCGTGTTCTGATGGGCGATGAGCAAGAGGAAGGAGTTGTAGAATTTTGGGGGTTCGTTCCTTTGTTGAATTACTTCGCTTACTTGCTGCTGTGCTCGAAGGTTGTAATGCGAGTACTTATGAAGCCAAAGATTGCTTAATTGAATGGAGATATTTGAGAAAAAAATCTTGGGCTCTTGTAAGAATTCTTCGATACGTAGATGTTTGTATGTAGTTGTTGAAAACATATGATTATGAAATGATTTTGAAGAGTAGAGAACGAATAAAAGAATTACAGCACCTACGTGTTCATTGTTCCAATTACAGAAATTACTTTTCAAACTGATTAATATCTTAATATTTTGATGAGAAAAGTCGTCTTTTTTAAAAAAGAGCGGTAATATCTATAAACATTGATTGATAATTGATAATTGTTTGTTCGTCTGTCGATAACTCCAAAACGGTTCTTCCAAGCTTTACGGTGTCTTCGGTTGTTGTTTCTTTTTGTCTAACGAAGGATTCGGGCAAAATGAAAAGAGGGTTGACATTGACGATCTTCGAAAGGGAGCTTGTTGCATGTTCACTTGATGAGCTTCAATGCTTTACGAGACTCTTCGGGGCCCTGCATTCGATGGGTTCCTTGGCGGTTGCAGACTCTGCCAACAGTTTGAATCGACAAAGAGTAACCATACCTCTCGAAACTCCAAGGGGAATGAAACTCGGTTCTATCAGTATCCAGAAACTTTCATAAAATATATCAAGATTTCTCTATTTTTTTGTTGATGAGTCCCATAACATTCACGTTAGCTATACAATATACGTAGTCTATACAATCTATTCACAATTGAAAACAAATCTAACCTCAATTCAACATATTGAGGTTCAACGTATTCAACATACATTGATACTCGTGGGGTCTCAAAGATCGACAACGTTTACCAATCCTCTAAACTTCGCCTTGGATTCCCTCCAAGTTCCAGACTTAGCGTCATGTTAGATTTAGCGTCATGACGAGGCTCAAAGTTTCATCACATTCAATTTCAATTTACGTTCAATTACGTGTTCATGCATCAAATAAATATAGGGCGGAACAAAGTCCACTGTGAGAGCTAGTTTACTATTATTAAAAGTTTAAAGCACTCAATTTACATATCATGGGAGACATTTCCTTCTTTGTGTCATGAACAGAATGTCCTTAACCGGGTGTACTTGGGTTATTTTTTTCTTTTCTTTTCTACGAAATTGATAGAATTCTTCAAGAAATGAATATCGATCAATAAACTATAAACAAATCTATTACATAAACAAGTTATAAAGTGAAAATTGAAAAATCAACTATACTGGAGGCTTACACATATAGTAAGGCTTTCCGTAGTCTTCAATTTTGAAATAAAAACCCGACACTGTGTCATATGTGTGGGTTTCATCTGTTGATTGTATTCGTAGCAGAGTCCAAAAGACGGGAAGCAGTAGTCAATAGACGGAAAGGAAATTGCTAAATATCGTCACTTCCTGGCCGTCGGACGGGGAACAATATGCAATCCAGCGAAACCATTGCAAAACGCACATGCCGTGCACCGTGAAGGTTGCCAGATTTAATGTTTCTTCCTCGCAAACCGACCCATATGGTGATCGTTTGTTGTTTGCGTATTAAAAACCTCAATAAGAAGAGGGCGAGAAATCGCAGAACTCTTCAGGAACGAATCGCACAAGAAACTTTGTGTGTTTTTGCAAGGATTGCGTTAGGGTTGGTGTGTGGCACGGTGCGACGTGATGACAATCAATCAATTTGCTTTTGATCGGTAACGGCGTGCGCATACTTATCAGCCCAAAACGTAACGTGGTGCCAGAGTGTGGTTCCCTTCGGCATTCGCGGGATTTCCAACCATTGCTCCCGTCAAACTGCAAAGCATTCGAAGCATCTCGAGCTACCGCATGCACGGGAACGCATCCTCCATTCCTTTTCGTACCTGGAGAAAATTCCCTTTTCTACCACTCCCTGCCCAACGGGCGGTAGATGCATCCACACACGTGTGCGTTTAAGGGCCGTAAAATATGAACGGCACTGCAAAAAGGGAACGATGCACAACGTACCTGGCTAATGTTTGCCCAAAGCAGTATGGATGGTCGAACGCATCGGTACCATGGTTGCAGACATCATCCATCGTGGCCATCGTTGCCGTCAGCGAGTTACGAAGAAAAATAGCATGTTCTGACGCTGGTGCGTTCTACGGCACGGTTCTCCGGGTGGCAATAACGAAATCACATCACGATTTTTTGGCCGATGAGTTCAGTGTGAATTTCTCATGCTACCGTACCGAAATACACTACCAACATGGAAGTAGTTTGCTCGCACCAATGGAATGTTTTTTTTTGCCCCCGCTTCTTCCTGTAGTTGTTTGGTTTGTTAGTTTTGCTTCTCTTATTTACTGTCACCCGCGGATCAACCGAAACGTGTAACAATGTTGGGTGAAGCAAGCTTAAAGCTGGGCAGAACATGTTCCATACCCGTGCAGGGGGGTGTTTTCTCGTTTTCGGCAGGGGAATGTAACGCGATCGTTCTGGCTGCGCCGGCCAGAAGGTTACTGTTTTTTATGAGTCATTAATGTTTTGCGAAATGGTGTAGCGGTTTTTATTTACGGCACGGTTATTTTACGGATATGTTGCCCTAACGAGAAAGGTGTGATGTGAATATGAGCTCGGGGTTTTTACTTACGGCTCTCTTTCTCGATTCCTCTCCCCCCCTCCCCCCCTCCCACCAAAGTCCAAGGTTCATCTCAGCTGTCGTACTGTTTGCACGGTGCATGTGTCCATTATGATTCTTCGCCGTGTAAAACTGCTTGAAAACTTACACTCCCCTCCATTTGCAACCCTTTTCCCGCGTCTTTCCACATCTCGGAAAAGCTTCTTTCTAGCAGTTTTGGTGTGCTCCAAACCAAAACGGTGCCAAACAAATCTTGCCCCCCCCCCCCCTTCCTCCCTCCTTCCCGCCGCCTTAAAGGTCGCCAATCAAAACGGGTCCCATAATAAGGTAATTGAATGCGGAGGTCCCAATTATTTACCCAACTCCAAACGGTGCAAAATATCATTTCAACCTTCCCGGGCTCGGCTGGTGCGGTTTGGGCGCCAATCATCCAATGCCGAGTGTTTGATCTTTTCGCGTGAAGCGGTACGATGCGTTTGGAAGGCGTCACGCTGGAAAGGTCTTCTTGGAAAAGAGAAGGAATATTTTGATTTGCAACATTTGTCGACGAAAAGAAAAAAATAAAAAAAAACCTCCAACACAATCACGGTGGTTTTGGGGTGGTTCAGGTTGTTCGGTGGTACGGTGATGAGTGTGGATGTGTGCTCCCAATACCACCGTAAACGTAGCTAACGAATTCCTTATTCGAAATGGTTGATCGATCGTTTTTCAACCCCCGTCGGTTGGTAATGCTAGCCGTTCGCAGGGGTGAGTGTTTCACGATCCAGTCAGCCACGTGGCCCGCGGAGTTTTGCACACAGTACGACCCGGGGTTGAGTGGTGCGGTTTCGCAAAAAAGGTGCTGAGACAAGATCGATTGAGTAGATCACGAGCCAACCCCGAAGCTTGGTTGGGAGAGGCAAGCAAAGAAAAAAAAATCTAGCAGTTCACAAATCATATCTCGGCTAGCAGTATGGCGATGGATTGTCGTTCGGAGCTGTCAGGGTAGTGTGCGGAGTCTGCGGCTGGTGGTTGTTGTAGAATCATAATTAGTATTCATATATTCAAATTGAACGCTAAGCGATATGGCTATCGGGTTGGTGGGCCGCTGTCTAAGCAGCGTCTGTCGGTAGGTACCATCAGGGTCCGTGACATAATTAAGACACCTTCGGCATTCGGTGTTCGGGAGACCTTTCGGATGCGTGTGTAGAAGCCATTGTGTGCGTTTGGGTGAAGATCATCGTACCATTTCCCGTACGCTCGATCGATTGGATCGCGACGAGGCGGATCTTTGGGAAAAAAAACAAGGTGCAGAAGTAGTCGTCGGCTGGATGGCTCTTCCGAAACGAGGTCGGTAGGCGTCAAGTGTACGGGCACACTTGTCGAAGAGGAGGATCTCTCACTCTTCACAACTCACGCGGACGTGCGGAGGTGACGATGGCAGCGTTACGTTGTCAGACACGTATCGGAAAGAATAAGACATGTAGTGTGTCGGTTTTAGGTAGCAACGGTATCGAAACACCCGTGTTTGAAGAGAGTGACCTGCTTGCTGGTCGCACGCATCCACCGTGCGTCCGCCACGGCACAATGGCCATGTACTCATCGTGTAGCCTCCGTGCCTCACAGCCACCAGCAATTAAATGCCCTGGGAACTGCTCCCTTTTCGAGCGGCTCTTTTTCCCGGCCCAGCTGCCTGTGTTCGTGGAGCGGAAAGTTCTTTAGTCGTGAAAAAGTCGTGACCGACTGGTCCTCGCGTTCTCGCGGATGTAGATCATTTCAACCGCTCGTTGGAGGCTTTGGCATTCAAATGAATATGAACCATACTGTTTGTCGGCGGTTGCATGTAGGTAAGGGGCGAACGATGTGGCTACAGGACTCAACAGCAACGGGGCTAATTCACGCGAACAGAACGAAAGAGACCAGCTACCACGGATGTAATGTATATCACCAGCTAGAGGGATGTATGATGTCGAGATTATTCCAATTACCGGATCAGGTGTTCCGCCATCTTGCGCTGGGTATCTGTGCCTTGGGACTAGTGGAACCATGTTTCTATTTTTAAGTGCAACAGAGCATTTCTGGTGCAGGAATGTTGCGAAAAAAAAGTTCCATTAGCGGGTAGTATGGATGCTAATTGTGTTTTAATGGTCCTTCGTCAGGAATGGGAAGGTATGGCCTTTTAGAATGTCATTTGAATCATACAATTGTTGATTTGGATACAGATATTTACTCTTGAAATAGATTTACTCCACAGGTGCTTTCGCTTCCCTCAGAGGCAACTAAATTTAGATGGCAAAACCATTGTGGCGTGACATTTTACCGAAGGTCTACTGTGAAGAATAGAGCTCGTCAAAGTGAATGTCTAATGTTCCGAAGAAAGAAAAAAAAAACAACGAATTTAGTTTGCAATACACAAACACACGCGGCTCAGTCGCACTCTGAACGGTGCCCCCCCAGACTATCGGGAGAGTTCAATTTCGGGGCCTTATCTTGCCGCCTTCGGAAGCAGTTAATAATATTGCGTCCTGCTTCGCACGGCAAATTACAATCAACGCACGCAACATAATTTCCGCTGACGCAAACGTTTCCAACGCGTACGGGAGAACGCTACACCGGACTACCAAGCACAAAAAAAGGGAAAGGTTACGAGCGGGAGCGAACGTCCACCGTACGAGGTGAAAGAATCGATTTCCTGCGATCGATTGCAGAGGCAAATGCATTTGAGGGGTTTAGTTTTTTTTTCTTCTGCTGCGTCGAGAGGTGTGTGCGACTCTGACCTGCTTAAAAGTGGACCTTTGTGCACCTGTTGCATAAGCGCTCGACGGTAATCTTCGGTGCGGTGGAATTGAACTCTGGTCAATTATCATCACGTTAGGTTCTGTTTGAGGAGTTCGCCTGTTTTTAACGTAACATCGGAAACTCTGTTTTTTTGCAGATACTTCTGAGTCGGTTGTTTTGGGTACCGGTTGTGGGGTATATAATCTTCAAGAAACGGGTTGCAGAAATTGATCAATTTGTCTTATTTCATGTGGTTATATTTTAACATGTGCGGTTTTTTTATTTACTCCTCTACTCACAGCTTGGGTCAAAAACACGGACACACCAAACGGATACGGATGATTTGATCGGGCGCGGATCATGTTGATCGCAGGGTGACCGTTGCAGTACATCGCCTAATCATGAACAGTAGCAGCGGCAGTGGTTCCGTAGCAGTTGCAGTTGCAGACCATCGTTCAAAGATACTTGCTGGTACGGGTGGTACCCGCCATCATTCGGCGGCGATAGCTTCCTCGTCGGCAACGACTTGGACGCCTAGTGTGCACAAGTCAACTCGACCCTCACCCATAGGACAGGCTAGTTTACCGCGTCGAGTAAAACAAGATGTGATCGAACCCGAACGGCATGTCAGTGATGAGGATGATAGTGGTTCGGTACAGAGTGATGGTAACGAATCCTCCACCGGGACGGTGAGTGACTTCTCGGTGGATGAGATTCCGGTCTGGATCAAGGGTGAGCAGCGATGGATATCGGGCGTATCGGACGACACCACCTGTGGAGATTTGATCGAGGTGTTGGTGCAGCAGGAGCAGGGTGCAGGAGTTCCAACACCGGATGTCAAGGACTACTGTATCACGGAAAGATGGCGGCAAGTGGAACAGGTGTTAGACAATGGGACAAAAATCTGGCAAATCTGGACGGCTTGGGGTAAAGCGCAACCAGAGGTAAGAAGCAATTATGCAATGATAATAAAATTTAAGAACAAAATCTAAACAAAACCTAATTAAAAGAATTAAATCTGCATCTCAAATCACTCGAAATTGAGTATCGCTAACAATGTCGACTATGTCGACTTTTACTGAATCCATCGTATTATGGTTCCAATTTAGTGGCAATATTCCATGTGCATTTCATTTGTTGCATAGACCTACCTGTTTAAAGTTGGAGATTAATTTTTAACAAATAATGAGGATCAATAATTGTATTAAAGCCTTTTAATTTATGAAGGTTCTAATACATAATTGTAAAGTATGTAGCAATTAATTACCCTTCAAATAATTGTCTGGTACTAAATAGAAATAACCATAGAGCTTACACCTTATTGCTTGCTAGAAGTAGTCAACCATACATTACTTGCCACTGTGCCCTTTCTATCTAAGTATAAAATGTGTTTCATATGCGCCATAAAAGGTTAGCTTAGCCATGTGTTTAGTTAGCAAATGAATGCTCACTGATAATCATCGAAGACAACCATTGGAACGTTTAGTATGCCGAGAAAAAAAAGTGGATGGCGAAATCCATAATGTTAACCATTTTATTGACAAGCTGCTCCATTAGATGAACACCTCAAGGCTAGCGATCGAACCGTTCACGTTAGCAAATCGACTCACAAATCGCCATCACTAGACGCGATACTAATGCGCTCACATTTTCCCGTCTATCGCCGCAGGTGAAATTTATTCTTCGCCGTGCCGACGGTTCCCATGGTCCGGTGGGAACGGGCGGGGCCGGCACCAGTGGCACACACGGTACGGTGGAGCGGGATCGTGACAGTGGTCGCGGAAGTCCTACGGGCAGCATCAACAGTGCAATAGTGCGTCGCAAGCGGCACCGGGCACAGAAGTCGACCTTCGCCTGGATGACGCACGGCCAGACCATTCATCCAAAGTCGTCCAAAACATCGATCGAGCGATTGATGAAGCTGATCCTCGAGCAGGGTGACATCATACAGCAGCAGCTGTCGAAGTTGCGGTAGGTGTGGGGAGGAGGGAGTCGAGGCTTAAGGATGATTTATGTATAATGTCGTACCGTTCACTATTGCAGCGATCGCGAGATGCAGATCAACGTGATCGAGGAGGAGCGACATCGATTACGGGAGCGTGAGCACGGTAAAAACTATCTCCTGGAGACGTACCTGAAGGGATTAACGGAGGCGGCCGAAACGGATCCGAATGCTATCGACAGTGGTATTACCTCGGAGGCGACAACAACTGCATCGCCAGAGATGGACTTTGCTCCCGATCATGATTCGGACAACAATGCGACGGCTGGTGGAGAGGCTTCGGTAAAGGAGCAAATCAAACTGCTGGAGAAGATCGTCTCACTGAACAAACAGATTCAGCGTGAGGAAGAATCCGCTGTTAAGCTTTACCAGAGGGTTCGCCATTACCAGATGGAGGATCCTCCAGATGAGGCCAAGACACAGCTCGAAGAAGCCCTAGCAAAGCTCAACACCTCCATCGATCAGGAAACGCACGAGCTGCAGATGATCGATGAAAGTCTTCGGCAGTCTGATGCGATGCTACGAGAAAAGAACGATCTACTACGGAGTCTCACCGAGGAGTTGAACAACCAGGAGGTGACAGATGCTAAAGTCATCATGGACTTTTCTCAACCTACACCAGTTATGCGGCTCGATCGAGGTCAGGGAGATGTTCCAGATACTCATCAAACAACAGTTTTGTCTCAAGCACCGCATCCACCATATCTGCCGGTAGCATACGGACCAGGAAAACCTCTCCATAGCTATCCATTATATCCGATCGCGGAAGTCCCCTCCAAACCGGCCCCAGTTCCAGTCGGGCCTGGAGAGCCGGCAAAGATTGTTATAGCAAGCAATACACTGCCTAGAAACTTCCAGCGTCCAACGCTTGTAGCTCCGGGTGGAATGGCCGCACTGACGGTTCCTCCAGATGCTATATCCGTCCATCAAATTAACAAGTTCATCCAGTGCAGCAATAATCTCGGCACGAACTGTAACACCAACATCGACGATAAGGTATGCCCCAAGCAGCTGTTCCATTCGGCCGTTTCCTCGGTAGAGTGCCAGGGAACGGTGAAAGCCCTCACGGAGGACTTTGCCAACATGGGAACGCTCGTGTAGACATTGCATCAAAGCAAACGGAAAAAAATCATATTCAATACAACTTTCGCAACCAAATCCAACGAAACCGAAGAATTAGAATTGCGTTGTAGATAGAACGGGACAGTGGACAATGAAAGCTTTCAATAGACATCACATAGTCGCGACAGAATCGTTTAACAATCCGTACCAATTAAGAAGCAAAGGATAGTGGAGTAGAGATCGTTTATATTTTTTTACCCCCCTCATTTATCCTGACCACTGTTTATGGTGTGTTGTTGTTGTTGAATTGTAGAGGGCGGTTTTTTTTGTGCTTAGTGCGTAGAATGTATCCGCCGAATGTATCGTAAGGAATCGGGTTTGTTAGCTCCTACCGTCCAGAACAGGCTGGCTAGTCAAATGGTAAGATTTCAAAGCATTTTTTGTTTGTTTCCTCGGTAAGGTAGCACGAGTAGTGTTGATCACGAAATGATGCATTATAGATAGAGAAAGCTTTTTGTTAGAATTTCTCAAAATCGATGTAAATAGTACAATGATCGAGAACACTTCTGGATGCGGTAGGACTATCGTAGCAATCAGAAATTAGCACTTCAGAAGTGTGATGAAAGGAAAACAGTAATGCAAGAAAATAACTTAACCAAAAAAAGCACGTTCAATACCATATTTATACAAATTTATCTTCAGTGGAATGGCTTGTTTGATGAAAATAAAATTTATTGAATAAAATTATTTTTTTCTCCCTGAGTTAAGCAACGAACCCTTCAATGTAACACCAGTTGCCTACATTTAGGCGCATACTCTTTACGATCTTGTAGATACTGCAGTACCAACGATGATTTCAATTTGTTGATGTTGAAAGCATTACGTATTTCGTTGTTCGATTGATATTCGGAAAACGATTTAATCCTCAGCTTTTCACCGATTTTCAACGGTATAGAAAAACCCACCATGCATTTGTCATGTAAATCACACCACCCTTGTGGTGGTGAAACTTTCCGCGCCAAGTCTTGCACAGAATCTTAAAACAAAAATCGTTTAAATCGTGGAAAACTGTAAATAAAAGCTCTTCTCGCGGATGCTTTAGGAGAAGGCGCGGGGTGAGTGTTGCTAAAAGCAGGAATGGATACCGTGGGCCAAAGGATCGGCGGAAAATGTGTCGGAAGTACAGCGGCCGCCGTACGATGGTTGCAGCAGTTGATCCGGAAGCCGTAATCACAATCCCTTCAGCGCGGGATGTAAACTTTCCCCGCTTTTGCGAGCGTATGCGGCTGAAGAAGATGTTCCCACAGACGATATTGCCTGGCGGTAAAACTCTTCTGCCCGGGAACAGACATAAAAGACACATCAGTGCAGTGATCCGCCGGGTTGTGCTGTAGAAGGGAAAATCGCTTCCTCAGTGTTTCGACAATTCTTTTCGCGCAAGAAATGAAATAAAAGTTGAGAAAAATGCCGCAAAAGTACGTGATTAGCATTGACAATCGCGTCGATGGGATGTGATTCTTTCGTCGGGGGAAAGCTTTCCTTGGCTCGGGAGTGGAGGGTGGTTTTCGCGGGAAAAACCTCGTGCCATTTACCTCAGTTGGAATTGAAGGCAAAACAAAAAAATCGAAACCATTGAAAATCCTTTCCTCAGTCGCATTAGCGAAGTGACATGGGATGGGAACAGTGACGCAGCGGGTTTCGAATAGTAAGGAAATGGAGTGAAGGAAAATCCCTCAACCGTTTGCACAAATCCCGGGCAAACAACTGCAAGAATGCAAAGCGTTAGAGGTAGGGACGCTTCGTTGGCTTCAACTTTTTTTTCCGTCGCTTTTCGACGAATCTGCTGTCAAACGAACGAGTGTTTGAGCATTGTTCGTGAGTATTTTGTGGTTGATTGTGTGCATTTTATTTTGTTTTTATTCCCAACAACGATAGAGAGCCGGTTCCAAAAACGATGAGGTGCTCATCAAGTTTCATTGAATGAACCCTTTTAGAAGGATTAGACGGAGGGCTTGTGAAAGTTAGCCGAGATTTTGTTGATCGATCGTTAAAGCTCTCTTTAACGATGGAGTTTTTTCATTTTAGAAAGAACATTTAACAGAGGTTTTTATTAAGGCAAAGAAGATTTGCAGGATTAATAAAAAAAATGCATGTAAAAACATATGCATCATTTCAAATATTAGTTTGTAGTTGATTGTTTCTACCTTATAAACTTTCCATTTATTAAGATGTTATTAACAATCATACAAACAATACAATTCCAGTCATAACTGATCTTATACTTGACATCGACGGTACAATACATGTAACAATAGAAGTGTTTTTGATCCCCAAATTTTACAACAGTTCCTTAACGACAGTTCGCTATTATTTATCGATTTTGTTTCATTGTTCCATTTATTTTTTATATGAATTCAATTGCTTGGCACAATCTTTTGAAATTTATAAAAAAGAGACAACTTAAAAGTTGATTCAAGAGTACTATTAGAACATAGACTGACTCAACTAAGAAGACGAAATCAAACATTTCATTTATTTTGTTTATAAATCATTCAAAACAAGTATTTTATCTTATTCATAAGGAAAGCAGTATAAACAACATTTAATAGCGGGTATGTGTATAAACTACCAGCCCGGTGGGATGGTGATATAAACATCGATCATTCACACAACGGACCGGGACCAAAATCCCACCCGGACCGTTCCCCCGTAGCATTGAATGACTATCCTGACTAATTTAAGTCTTATAAGCGATCATATGGCCTATAAGACCCTGTAAGTCGTTACGCCAAACAAAAAGAAGTATATAATCTAGCAATACAATAACAGTAATTCTTCTTCTCCCTCGAGCGGTGGCCTGCCGGTTCGAATTGGATTCGATCCCCGGTCCTGCCGTGTGAGACCGGCGCAGTTATCACCTCGGCTACCAAATAATAGTACAAAGATGAGTTATTTTTCCTGACATTGTAACATTTCTACAATAATTGCTTAACATTTGTTTTGCAATTAGGTCGACCAAAGGTATAGTTATAAAGCTTGTATCTTAAGAAGGTATCTGTCAATCAATCGAGCTGATATCGAGCGATTAATTGGAACAGGATTTTATCATGAGGAAAGATTTAATTGGATCTGTTTGAAATTTTTAATCTGTCGTTATAGTAAATGGTTGAAACAATGAAATTTATTAACGATTTTCCATGGAATTTTGTGTAGAGTCTATTCTTTTATTCATTTGAAAATATATAGTCATTCTCAGCAGTCGTTCATTGACCTTTTATTTGGATAAATAAGGGAAATATGGTCTATCCTGGGTAAGACTAGTTAGAAAAATTTAATATATCGACTATTGTCGAGCAGATGATCAAAATAATTTTTAAGGCAATAATCCTAATTCGAAAATCATTCACACGCTAATTTGGATTGCTAGTTTGTATGGAAAGTTAGCCGCGGTTTAGCCGTCGAATATCAGTATAAAAATACATAAAAAAATCGAATGCATAAAAAGTTGCTTAATGTACGATTGACCCGAATCATTCCCGGATTAACATATAAGTTTAGAAGCACATCGAGCAAAACCAGACTAAAGATATTGAAGAATGTTGGGACCGTTTAGTGACCTAGACGATAGCGGCGTTAGTCTTACAAACGGCATGAACGGGGATCGAATCCGGGCCATTCTCTCGTGGTGATAATTGATTATTCAATTACGCGGCTAGCATGGGATGTTAAGCCAGGAAAAATAAGAAATTGAAGAGGAACTACTCGTCCGCCATAGAAGAATGATCAAAGAAGCAATTACAGATTTTTCAACAGCAATATTATTGACATAACATTAGTAGATAAGGATTAGAATAGATATTGACAAAACATTTGAAGCTTTAGGAAAAGGATATTGCCCGACGCGAGTGCCCTATAGGTAGTTCTTCTTCTTCTCCTTCTTCTTGTCATCTTCTTGCTCTGCGTGAAGTAAATCGTGTCATAGACCCCTAACAAATCATGAATCGGTAAATCTCGAGATCTTCCTATATTTCGAAATAATCAAACATTCCTAAATTTTTTCAAAAGTATTTTGAATCCGATATCGCAGACCAACATGAAGAAGGAGGATAATTTCATAATAAATTGTAAGTCCTGATTCTAGTAAATTTTTTGTTATTGAATGACGGTCCGTATTAGACTATTTTATCAAGTAGCCGGATAGTCAGCCCTTGCTACTGGTCTGAATGGGATTTTAGCCCGGTCGTGTATAAAATCGGCGCCAATTCGAAAATTCCACCAGATAATTACTAGGGATCCAGAGAGATTCAGAGAAATTGGTTAATGCAACATTTATATCTATAATTATTATCTTTTAAATTTTTAAAAAATTAGTTAAGCGAATTTCATAATGCATTACAATGACACACTAAACCTTCGGACTCTTATTCGGATCGAAGAAATGAACATACTGCAGTCACTTACATTACGCGTTATGTCACCAATGATCAACCTGCAATCACCATAATGGAATCATTGCGCAAATGATTTATGTAAAATTATGCAATTAAATTGTTTCCCCCTTTTGTTTGGGATCCAAATTAGCATCTCTTGAACCTGAACGTCAGCAGACTGTAAAATTGTATGCCATTTTGTAAAATGAGTATTATATATAAATCCCTGCACAACCGTTGCACGGCCGAATCCAAGATATCCTTTTTTTCCCGTTCCGTTGCTGTACTAAATATTAATTTATATTTCACTTCAACTCGACTGTCGTTGCTTCTTAAGCGGATTAAAATTTTTGATCTGATTGGCTTCTTGTTTCGGTCCGCCCAGGGCCTGCCCTTGTCGATGCATACGGAATTGGTGGTGGCGTTCCGAACCCCGTTAACAAATGGACATCAACGATGTGACCATTGTCCGATGGTCTTCAAGCACCGGCCGCCCTAGGGAAAGAATCCCTATACAGGTCGTCTAACCGATTAAAGCAAGGGGGAGGGATTTAGGGGATGGAAAACTTTCTAGTCTAGCGACATTTTTTCCGGCACAAATGGATGGGTGCGAGAGAAGTTAGGCAGTTTCGCGATTGCATCTAACGGGTCAGCTTTTCAGCGTGGTTTTATCTGTATTCATTCGCATTGTGCCGTTTTGCTTCGTACCGCATGCGAACGCGTCGACACTTCGTTGATTATGAATGCAAATCTAAATTAATAACATTTATCTCGTTCACATTTTCCATCTATTAAACGTTGTTCTATCATGCGGGTTTGCGTGGGTTGCAACTTCACCACAGGATTCGTACGTACACACATACACGAACACGAACAGGGAAAAGGGCTTTCCATGTGGTTTGTTTTTTGTTTCTTCGCTCGGCTGCTAGCTCGAGCTCTTGTTGCCCATTTCCTGCACAGCATTCCTCACCTTTTGTACAGGGAAAACGATGTACCGAAAACCGGGTGGCAATGTATGCATGTTATGGGTGTTGAATAAATTATCATTCGACGGTGGCAGTGTTGCCAGGCGGATGGGATTGGGGAGTAACTCTTCTCTTCAGGGATGACTAGGCCACGCAACGGATGCTGGAATCTGGGAATGTTTTCGGCTGTCGAACAATTTTCTCTCTCACAATACACACATACATGCTTTCAAAGCCTCCCTATTTCAGCAAACACTGGCAACACGGCCACTGGCAAACATTTTCCTGCCCACGAGCGAATATCCTTTTGTATGTATGTGATTTTTTTTTTGTATGTGAGTGGAACAATTTCAATGAACGTTAAGAGATGGAGAGAGAGAAAACGCGTCAGAAAAGTCCAATCCAACCAACATGGAGCACCGATCCCCACGGGGCGGGTTTTGACGTTTATGTATGAGATTAACATTAATTTGCGCTGCAAAATTTGTTTTAAATAATGAATTCCGAACTCTTTCACGTAGCACCGCGTTGATGGATTTGGAAATTTTATATCAAACGAATCCCGAATCCGGGTGAGCGGATTGGGTGTGAATCCGATATGAGTTATGATGATGATGATGTATGTGGGCGATGTTCAATTTTTTCACCCCCTCCCATCCACCCACCTTGTTCGACAACTGTGGGGATGTTTTTTTTTCGGTTCGTTTTATTGTTTTCCGTGGTTGGTGTTTTTTCTTTTGCTAGCCCTTACTTACTTTTCCACCGTTTTTTATGGCCGTTATTCCGCGGTGCAGTGGAAAAACAGTCTTTTTTCTCGGGATGGGATTTGATAATGTTTTTCAAATCCTTTTTCCCGCAAGCAAACATTTCAATCCTAGCCCGCCCGGTGGTCGTCAGTTCGTTTGGTTACGGGTGAGCGGTTGTGCCAGCATCGGGCAGGGGGCCACGATCGTATTGGATTGTTCGACAAACACAACTGTTGACAGAGGAGGTCACCGAGGCGATGTTGCCTGGTCGCGTTGGCGGAAAATTTGAAATTATGCACACGTCGAAAATATGATGACGGTGCTGTCGGTGCTAACGCGCGTGTTTGTGCAGATTTGGATGATGCTGTTGGGCCGGGGAAACAACAAACATTAGCGATTTAATTTCCTATCGCGCGTTGTGGGTCTGTTTTGTGCCGGTGGTGCATGGAGTTCGAGCTGTGGTTCCCACAATGAATTATTAAATTTTGACTAGCGTGGGAAAATAGAAGTTTTCAATAAAGCTGTCAGTGGTGGGCATTATGCAGAATATGGTTTGTTTCATGTTTGACTATGTTATTTGGTTTTGAAGTCGTTTGAATGGGTTCGGGAAGAGTTAGTTTAAGTTTTGACATGTTCGAAGAATTTCTTTTTGTGTGCAAAACTATTCGAAATGTAGTTATTAAAAGTCAAGATAATAATACTTTAAATCATCAATAAATTTAATAGTAGTGAAGAAATATTTCAACCAATTCCATCGGTTACGCCAAAATGTATGCAATTTAAAGTTATGCGTTACATTTTGCCTATTGGAATTTCATCTATTTGTGATTGTTTTGTGCACAACACAAGCTCTTGTTTGAGGCACAAAACAACGCCTAAAATAATCAATGAAACGCATCTGACCGACGGCAATCTTCTTAAATCGAACTCACAAAACAAAAGTGCGGGATTAATTGACCGTTACGGAAATCCGGTCCGTTACGCTAGACGGTACGGTAACGCTAAAACCGTCAGGCTCTCGCACGGAAAGGATCAGGCAACTTTGACAGCTTGAAATCCAGTGCCGGAAGCCCAAAAGCTGCCCCTGGAACAGTACCGTGCGCCATTCGACTGTGGAAGGGGGAAGGATTTACCGATTAGTGGCACCGTCCCACTGGTCGACCGTTGCGTTGTTTAATGGCACAGTTAGCATTTCGATTGGTTTCTTATTTGATTCCTACCGTTTGATAATCGAACGGGACACCCATCGCAGTAGGCGCTACGGGGGAGTGCGTTGCGTCCGTCGATTGTGCCCCATCCGTACCCGGGCTGACTGACCGGGTGCAAATCCGCATCAATAAATCGCACCCAAAGTCCTTGGAAAAGATGTCATGTACGGGCTGAGCAGTTGCGATGCAGCACGGTCCACTCGGAAGAATCCCTTCGAGCGATAAATAATCATTCGATCGTAAACGGAAGATTACTACACAGCCTGCTATAAGTGGGCGGGCGATTGTTACGGGGTTTGCGGTATTTATGTTGCTCGAGGTTGCGTGGCGTATAATTCAGGGTTGCACTCGGTCGATCTTTAAGAAGTTGCGGAAACTTTCGACGTGGATTATGGATTTTCCACCGAATTGACCAGCAGCTCGTACCGGTGTGTAGTTGTTTATGGGAATTGAAATGGGGGTTTTATTTGCTCGGGGATGGTACTACTGCACACTGAAAGGGATTATTGGAATGTGTTTCTTGAAGTTGACAAGGAAACCCGAAGAAGAACGAATAAAAACGATCATCGTAAGTATGAAACCGATAAAATGCATTAAATTCGGTAAGTCACTTTCACGGAAAGTATGATTATTCGTTCCCCTTCGGCAAACTATAATTCACGAATCCGGTGCGCGTCTTTTTGAGCTTAGCCCCCAAATCCCAACCAACTATTTATCGGATTCTGGTGAGGTTTTATTGTTTCACTCAACCTGAGTTCTCCTGTTGCTTTCGTAGATGAAGTTTAGCCGCAGCCCGTTTTTCCACCCTTTTGAATGGGAAAGTGCACTCAAACGTTCTCGTTGTGGGATGCTTCGTTGGAAAACCCCACGAGAAATAAAGCTTGAGCTCGAACACACAGGCAACGGAACGCTTCTAAAGGTTTTTTCCCTTCTCTACACAAGGCGTGCGACTCACGTCTAGAACACGGGACACTTCCTTGTGCGTCATACGTGCTTTCAAAGATAGTACAACAAGAAAAAAAAGCAGGAGAGAAAGAATATATATCCTATCAGAAGATTTAAAAACCCTCCAACCGGAAACGGTAAACTTTTTCATTCGTATTCTTATCAAGACGGGTTTGCTTCACTCCTTTCTTTTTTTTTGTGTGTGTGGGGCTGTTTTCTTTCCGTATGAAACTTACCTTCAGTTTTGGTTCCTTTTACACAACACACGCGTCTGCTTCCAGCGGAGCTTGAAAACGAAGTACGGAAGATAAGCGACTGATCCAAGGTATTGCTACCCCGTATGCGGTTCTAGTTACTTCTTCGCTTCCAAAGAACGATACCGTGTAAAAGGACACCCACTTCAAATCACACTTGGTTCCATGCCCTCGGTACCGACGGTGAGATGAAATCGGAATCAGTTTCTTTGAAAATTGTTTCTTTCCGATCCGGTGCGCTACCACCTTCAACCGATGCACCGATGCGCCTACCACCCATACCTAATGTTGCGTGGAGTGGGTGCTTCTGGCGCTACCGCAAATTGGAGGGAAAATGGTCGTAATCGAGCAGTGTGTCGGAAGTTCGCCGGGAGCGGTACAGTTTTATCTCTTTTCGATTGCATTGCAGAGGATTTGAGGATTTCGCTTTTTTATGACTCCTTTATTTTGCACGAGCTTCTCGGCGGAGTTTCTTTTTAACTTGTGCATGCACCTTGTTTATGTGTTTATCGTACATTAAAATTTGCAGTACATCAACATAGATAGCATTTAAATCCGTGTGAATAGATAGGTAGCTTCTGTTTTTCTTATGTCGCATGACATTATTATGTTCTTTATTCTGCAAAATATTTTCCATGAAAGTGTTCTAGAAATGACTCTATTTCTCCTAAACAAAATGAACATGAAAAGTTATATATAAACACATGCGAACAAAGTTATGTGTGCTAAATATTCTGAATAAATCTAACCTTAATAAAATGCTAACATTATTGCACGTTACAATTAATCATTGAATGAAGCAATATCTTACAACAGGACATATCTGATTCTAATAACAACAATTTATCAAACCGGAAATGGCGAAAGCTGCTCAACACCCAATATACCATGGCGTATGATATTTGATAGCTCTAAGTACAACAACACAAATGGAATAACAAAAACAGAACTGAAATAAAAATGTTAACACAAGAGGTTGTAAAAAACTGACTTAATACATTAAAACTTTGTAAAAAATAAATACAAAAACAAGACGGAGGCGGACAAAAATGAGATCATCTTCTTTCAGCTGTTTCCAACCAGCTTCTTCATATAAAAATAGAATAAAAAAGGAATACTCTCATCTGAGGGTCAAATTTAAATGAAAATCAAATAAATAATCACACAAGTAAAAAATAACGAGTCAAAAAAGAAGCTTAAACAGAAAACGTAGGAAGGATACTGATATTCTACGCGAAGAAAGAACAGAAACATATTCAGCCACAATAGACTTATAAATAGGACAAGGACATAGAAGCGCCGGTCTTCAACAGCTGGACCGGAGTTCGAATCTCAGCCGGACCGTTCCCCCGCAGTGAAATAGTGACTATCCAACTAAATGGTAGCAATAAGTCTAGTAAAAAATAGCAGCCATGATCGAGTAAGTTCGCAAAGAAGAAGGAAAAAATTTATAAATGTCAGCAATGCTGGGAAAAGAGACAACAATTAATGATTTAGAAATAAGAAAAACTGTGATACAAAAACTCAAAAACAAACTAATTATGTTTATTATTAGATAAAATAATAAAACAATATAACCATAGAGAAATAAACTGATATTAAGGACAGAACTTGAATGCAAAGTAATAATAAACTATCAACTAAAAAGGAGGAAGATACAATGCGTTTCAAAAACAATAATCCATGTCTATTAATGATAAAAACAACAACCCATAAACAACAACTAACATAAATGAAAAATATATTGCACTTTTTTGTCGAAACAGATACACTTACCCAACACGTCTTTAAATCATTCGCTCATGTAATAAACTTAATTCTAATTCAAGCCGTTCCAATCTTCATAACTGTGGCAGTTCCACGTTGGGATTGGTGTAATTGTTTTAAACTAAACGCACAATCAAGGTACAAAATACGAAACGATCTAAATCTCCCAAGCGTCTAAATCTCCATTTTAATCCAATCTCACCCGAGAAAGCTTTCGCATCAGTGCTGGACCGGGCCAATAATCCACAGAGGACAACCGGCAGTGCCGCTTCAAATCCTCTGCAGTAATTCACCCGCATCCGAATGCGTATCGTGCTGCTGGTCAACCGTCAACCGGGTATGGTGCATCGACAACGTCCATCCACAACAAGCCGCAAGCTACACTCAACGGAGCCTCGTGTTCGTTCCTGCCTCCGTCTTGGTTTCGCCAGGTACCAGCACGCATGTCCTTTGTCGCTGGACAATGGCAGATTAGCATCATATCGATGGGAAAATTTGGTTAATTCCTAACCCTTGCACCGTTGCAAGGCATTGATTAGACACTCCGGATCCAATTTAAACCAGACATTGCTAGTTGCGCTTACAGGACTTGCGTCTAATACCTTAGAAACATGTACCTTGTCTAAGCACAAACAGAGCAAGTGTAGGATCGGTAAAAAATGCAATTTTGGATCATGGTAAAGCATTCTTGTTGACCTTTTTTTCTCATTTAATCTTGATGATATTGGGCTCCTTTCTAATGGGCGCCGTACTTGTCAGCCTAAAAACCATCTACACCTACAATGATACAATCGTGGCACAAAGAACAAAGTACGTGAAGACTTTCAACGAGAATAGAACCATTCACGATTATCCGTTTACTCAGGTTTTCGTCCGAACGGTTAGCCTTAGACAAAGCCCTTTCCCTCGGCATTCCGTGTCATGACCACAATATCTATAAACATTTTCCGAATTCAGATTGACCAGTATCGTTCGTTTTAATCTGTTGCCCTTTAGTGTTTGGGGCTCGTTTGTTTAGCCACGGGAAAGGAAGATTTTTCAGGACGCTACGCCAATCCCGAAGCTGTGACTACAGGTGAGCGTGTTAGCAAGCGTTTCGGAACAGGGATGAGCCCTATCAAAGCTGTGCCTGTTCTTCCGAGCAACCAAAACGAGCGGTAAGATGCGTATAATTATGCGGTCAAGTTGAAATATTAAACCAGAACCGGATTCTATGGGAACTGGAATTCTGGTACGGAAGGCTTTCCTCGTGCTAAAAAAGCCTCTGAGCCAGAATCAAACCGAAACCGGTCGCCCGTCGTTGGGTAAGATGAGGAAAAACTTAACCGCAGGAGAAAGAATTCGTACGTTGGAATGTCCTGTGGACATAAAGCGACGTCTGCAAACGATATGCTGATGTTACAGTTCTTTTTGCGGTTTATTCTCCGTTAGTATGTGAAGTTAGGATATGCCAAGGTTGGGATTTTCTGAGGGAAAGGGCAACGAGTCGCTGTAGGTGCGGTATTCCTGTTGAATAATAGCATCGAATAATTGTCACTAATTGTGATCCGTTTGCTACGGGGTACGATTTCCTGATGGAACATGGCGTACGGTTACTTAGAATGCCAACATCGACATGGAAACGTTTGTGGTGTGCAGAAGTAAACGCACATATGCAGAGCATATGTGGTCCATTTAGAAAGAATTTCATATGATTACTATGGAAATAAATAATGAAAGTTTTTTGTGCTTAATCAGGAAAATAATCTGTACCTTGATTTAGAGTAATGCACATAAATTTCAATTATCTTTGTATGCGAAAATTTAAGGCGAGGTATAAATTGGCATCCGTTTAGGTTCGTTTCTAACTTACGACTACTTTATAAATTTTACATTGAGGGATTTCGTGTATTACAAATTCTATACGGGATTGTTTGAAATCGGTGTTGCGTCCAGCAACGAGGCCTTTCTCGAATGGTGAAAGAATTACACAACGAACGTTTTCTCTAATACTCGTTTAATCGAAGAATTAAAAAATCAACTATCGTTCTTCTCCGTTTAGTCGAAAAAAGCACTTAGCGCTTCTTCGTCCCGTTTTTATACGCTCTCCGCTTGGCGATCGCGGTCATTCCTCCCTCGCAACGTTCATCCGATCCCTACGTTCATCCTTCGGGTTGGCCGAACTGCTAAAGGCGGGACGCGTCCGCAATCTCACGATGATACGCGGCGATGATACGCTCTCTCTGTCTGGTTTTTTCGCCTCCACTTGCTGTCAAACGTTGACCGTTGTTTATAAACAACAATCGGGGTTAACACTTAATACTAGAATACTCAACATATCTCCCCCCGTGGAAAGGTCAACGACTTTCTACAACTTTCAATCTAATTCATTCCTGAGATTTAAATATCGGCGGATACAAGCGGAGGTAAGTTGTCTTCCTTCACTAGTACCATTGTCCCTTCCACTCGGTTGTCCTTTTTGGTTATCCATTTCGCTCGAGGTTGCAGCCTTGATAAATATTCGGTTTTCCATTGCTTCCACACGCGTCGCAAGTATTCTTGAATTTTCTGAAATCGATCTAATCTGTTAATATTAATTTGTTCATATGAGGGCTCGAGAGTGGACAACAAGCTACTAGAATACTTAACAATCTTTTTATTAATAGGTACATAATAAGGCTAAATGTTGTGTCTAGTGTAGGGTAAATTGGAGTGCGTTTTAAAATCTAAAGCAATCCTCAAACTGAACGAGCAAGTCTGAATTTATTTTACGAAGGTTCATGTAAAATTAGTGCTAAAACTCCAAGAGTTTCAGATTATATTTATCTGACATTTTCTATTGTTTAACGAATATCTACTTAATATATGTTTGCAAAATCGATCTATTCTATTGAAGGTTTGAAGTACTTAGGATATTTGGGATTCTATGAAAAAAGCACCTGCGATAGTTTAAATTCCCAAAATGCATAAATCAGTTTCAAGATGCACGACAAGATGAAAACTCGAATTCGGATTTGACTAGTTTGAAAACAAAATATTGGAAAAGTAACAATTTCCAGCGACAAAATCTTGACGAGAGTGTTTTGTCTTTTAACCGCAAAAAAAACCCGTGTACTTACAGCAGCTAAATGGCCGACCAACCGTGTACGAAACGTTACACCTTACAACGATAATGATTCGATCCCTGGACAGATCGTTTATTTTCCCAAAAAACAGCTTGATACGGTGCAGAAAAACCACAACCCCGTTCAAATGCATCGTTCTACGCGCTGACGATGCTGGTGCCAATCATGAGCAGCAAAGCCATCCATCACTGGTTAGCTGGAACGACAAAAGCGTGCGTGCATGCGTGAACGTAAAATGATGCTGTCGTTGTTATTTTTTTGTTGTTGCGACTTTGAATTTAGCCCTTAAAACCCCTCCTTTATTGTTCGTTTTGGTGAACCGGTCAAATTTATTTTTCCCCGGTACAACAAATGCTTCTGTTGCTGTTGGTGTGCGAGCCTACAGAATTCAGCCTCCTTTCCGAATTGGATTTAAAATGATTGCTCTATCAAAAATCGGCCCTTTTTCAACAGCATTTTGCCATGTTTTCACCGAACGGTAAGATTAATTCGTTCGGTGGTAGAAATTTTCTGCTGCATTCGCTAAAGCCTCCAGTTTTCCGCCCATTGCCTCCCAGTACGGGCGGGTAAACGACCGGGCGCCTCCACTGTGTTGGTTTCGAAATTCATGGTGAGGCTCAAAAATTGACCAACGTAATCGATGCCACCAGCATCGAACGCAACCGGGCAGTATATTATCGTTGCGCGATGCTAATGCAAAAAGCTTTCGGTCATTGGAACATTTGCACTGGAGATGAGTGTGGGAAAAGCGACAAACAAAACAAAAAAATAGTTCAAAATACTGATTTCCTATCACAACCATACTCACGGGCTCATATAAAGAACTGAGGGTAGCATGATCGGGGATTAACAAGAGTGGCAAGAAAGAGGGGGGGGGGCTGCCTGGAAACGAACAAACGCTACATTTTATTGGACAGATTTTCCAATTTTACGGATCAACGAGTTTTTTACGCTTCCGCGCTCGCGCACCGGATGGAGTAGCTCTTTCCTGCTTTCCCTCCAAGGGGTTTGGGGTGCACTTTTCCAAACTGTTCGGGCGGGTGACCATGATACCTCGCCTTCATTTAGCAGAAAATTATTTGCTGCAGTGATATGGGATGGCTTTTTTTTTACCTCGAGTTGCTGCAAGTATTAGTATTCTTGACAGGGAATGCTGTGTTTTAAATGCAATCCAGGAAGCGTGTGGATTATTGGAAGAGCGAGTGATAAAACTCAGAATAAACTATTGCGTAACGTCTTTAAAACGAGACTGGATATTTCCGTAACCAACGTCAATTTATGTGTTAGACTGTCTTTTCACTTTTCTAGTAAATCTTTAAGGAAGGTCTTTTGCATGAATCGATTAGTCAAGAAAGAAAAAAATACACAACACAAGCAGGAAGCAACCCACAGAACGAGGAAATTGATTTATTGGTTGACCTTTTGTGGTTTGCGGTTATGTTACGGTCAAATTTGGGTCTCTTCTACAACCGAGCCACAATTGCCCGATGTCCATGTTAAGTAGCTATTTGCATGTTGGAGATTTTTTTAAAAATAAATTTTCCCTCACCATTGAAATGGCGTAGCGATATGCGGGAAAGAAAGTTTCTCGGGAGTCGTGAGCGGAAAAGTGGTTGTAAATTTTATGACACCTCCCAGGGTTCGTTACGAGTTCGAGCGTTTGTGCTTTTGTTATTTGTCCAAAGGAAGGAAGGCAGCTCTTTTCAGGTTCGTTATGCGGTTCCATTTTACAGAAAAAAATAAAAAACATGAAGAAGATGTTTTGGGACGAGAGGCATTCCGAAATTGCAGTCGATCGAATGACGGTGACCCGAACGAAGTGTATTTTTTCTCTTTACATTGTTTTCTGCTTAATACACTCCATCGCATGCAATTGGTGGAATGGAACGAATAAGTGGGAAAAAAGTTTAAAAACACACACACATAGAGAAAGTCCTGCCAGAAATGAAGCATTTGTTTTCGGAAACGGTTTCCAGGTTGTGTTTTCCGCCCTTGTTAGTAGGTGATTCGAGGCGGCCCAACGATTCGGTTTGAAATTATTCAAATAATGTTTTTATTAGAGCCTTGCTTGCCTGCCACACTCCCCGAGAGCGCCGGGCAAATGGAACGAGCTACACAATTGTGGCTGTCGAGCATGGGGAGCAGTGGGAGAAACGAGAGCAACACTAGGAAAGTTAAACATGAAAATACACGTACAGCCAAACGGTGCACCTAGAAAAGGGGGCAACACGTTCGCGTACCTCCGAATCCGAACGGTTGGTCCTTAAAGGAAAGCAACGTTTCGGGGCCGAAACGGAACCCATCGGGCTTCTGGTTTCTGTTCACTTTCTTTCATGTGATTATGTGCTTACCGTGTGGTACAGGATTATCCCGAACCGGGAAGCACCTAGCGCAAACGCCATACATCATATGTAGTGCAGCACACTGGGGAAGGTTGGGATTTATGCAATCGCAACTCGGACGCGTCGGGTTGGTAGTTGGTACTGTCCGGTGGTGTGGTAGCGGTGGCAAGAAACATTTTAATTTCAGATTCATATGTGAAAAGAAATTTTTGCAAATTTACGCTTTGCCGATAGTGAGGCGACGCCTTCCGTCTAGCTGTCGGACGAAATGTTGCTCGTTTGGAATTGCGCTCTTCAAAAGGTTATACTTTCCGTAACCGGGCATTTGTGTGAGTTAGTTTTCCCTTGCATGCCGGGAAATAGAAAAGTTTAACCGATGCAAAATATTAACGGCTTGTTATATCATGCTGCATGTGTGCCTTTTGAGAGTAACATGTTAAAAGAATTTCAGCTGTGTGAGCTGGTTGCTAAGTCCAAAGTGGAAAATGTATTAAAGTGATCATTTTTTAAAGTTCTGACGTTAAATCTCGGTAGGCTCATTTCATATAATTTTTGCATTGACTTAAGTGACAAATTTAACACTTTATATAGTAAAAAAATGGTTCATAATGTATAGAAAGTCGATTAGCGAAACCGTAGGACATGGTGTAAAGAGAACAAACTATGGGTGGGGAGAGAGTAGAGGGTTAGTTTGAAAAGAAATAAAAGTTTTAAAAATGCTAAACCAATCATAACGGAAGAAATGAAAAATAAAGAGGAAGTAAGAAAAGATTCTTACTTTTAGAGAATAGTCAGAACGTCTCTCTACGAAAGAAGTAAAAGTATAGAGCACCATAAACTAAGGATGTAAACCAAAGTTAGAGTGACGTCGTTGTTCAGTTGTGGATTTGGTGCTACTATGCCCTGGAAGCCCAGGACAAGACAATCATAATACAATTGTCAGCTGTGTTCTACTTAAATAACATTCAAGAACAATCTTCTTCTCCGATTGAAGATCAGTCAAAAGCAAATTTTAGCTTGTGTGGAGTTTGTAGTGATCTCCAAATGTTTCGAAGAGATCACGAATAATACTAAATCAAATGTACACACTTTTCAAGAATCCATCTTTGTCACGGTTCTAGCTAAATGGTTAAAGGGCATGAAGTAAACGGTCTAATAAAGAATATCTGACCATTCAGATGTATCTGTCTACCGGCACTTATACATATCAACAAATGAGTGTCATAGTGATTTTTTACAACGCTCGAGTGAAACTTCTTTCAAAGAAGAAGAAGTGCTCAGCTAAGCCATTTTCATGTGCGCATTTCTCAAATTCATCTTTGCTCTTATAAACTGGTGAACAAAAATCAAAACTTATCATAATATAGATTGGTGATTTTCAAGTTCTAAAACTCAGTATTTCCTTATTTAGTTGGCACATCGAATCTGAAAGCATAATAATTGTGTCCGGAAAGCTTTCTATTATACATAATGGTTTTGAAGCCCATTTCTAAAAATACTTCCAACCAAATTATTTGCAACTTGCACTTCTAAACATGCAAAATCTTCAGGCAGCTACGCAGAACTCAGGCGTAATAAGTTGTAGTTTATTTTCAATAATTCTATCATCAATTTCAAGCATGCTACATTAATTGTCTTCTTCTGATGCTTGGGAATGAGGCAAAGGTTTATTTTCTGTTAGCATTAGTTTCACGATTATAATTTTATAAATATAACTTTCTACAATATCTGAATTTGGACAAAGTAACAATATCGTAGCATGAGAAAATTCGAAATCTTCTTCAATATCTCAAAGATATCTTCCCTATAAATCATTTTGATTAATAATACCCAATAATTAACGATATTGTTTAGTTAGTGTCTCTCCATGATCTACGATTGATGTCTTAAGAGATTTTCCAAATTCTCGCAATAATATAATTGGATATTTGACTCTAAACTTATCATATTAAATTAACACAATAAAAACTACAACACACGGAAACATTGCGTCTTATCTACTATTTTATTGTGTTTCTATACTCAATATTTCTTCTAACTACTTAATACTTTTTTATGCAAGATTCAAACAACTAAAGCATATAAAGCAGCAATATATATATAGGTTTCACGACTCTAAAAATTGTCAAATTGCATAATCATCCATGAGGACAGTTTAAGAATTGTAGGCATTATTTAAATGAACCATGATGACTAGCTGCCGGTAAACTTTTGCCCAAGCAGCTGCACGCGCAGTATCCTCGATAGTTACAGCACAACTGTATAGTGATTTTAATAAATCCCTTAGTTATCCTCTCATTATCATAATCAAGTCAAAGCTTCCTACCCAAGGTACCATATGGTAACAACATCAAGCAGAAACTAGTTCCCTGATGCGGTATCTTACATTTCTGAAAGAGTTTTTCCTCCCCATTACAGATTGCATTCAACGCATCATCTTAACCATGTTCATCTCGTTGCGAGAGTTAATAGGATGACTGGCTTCATAATCGTCTTGGGTATGGTCTTTAGCTTTACTAGCCCACCAGAAACAGGTTCCCATGAATGGCCATAGAAAGTTGAGCCGTATTCTTAAGTATTCAGCCACTTCAACGAAGCTCCGTTTGCTTTTTTTTGCCTTCGCCTCGAACCTGCGAAATTATGCGCGAAAAGTCTTTAAAGTGTGCTGGTTTTATTATTTTTAAATTCCCCTAGATTTAACCAACAGTTACTGTGGGGTGTGTGAAAGAGGGAAAAAGGAACGAAGACGATACAACTAATGGGAGCTAAAACGAGGTGAACAAAAAAACAACAAATCCCGGCACCAGCTTGAGACCTCGTGATCGGTTTGTTTCGCTTGGTTCCGCTCCAGATCCGGATGGCACTGTGGAAAACAGGGCTCGAGGGCTTTTCACCTCAGTATTTCCTCGTCCATTAAATGACACTCTGGGCTGGAGCAGCACATTGGCCGCACGATGAATGAGCCGCTGTGTGGGCTAGGGATTGTGGGTATGTATGGAAAAGTTTTCCCCTTTTGGCTTTTCAAAAAGCCCCACGCTCGCACCCACACACACACAAAATGAAGGAACGGCAACCGAGTGACAGGGAAACCCCCAGCAGTTGTTGGTTGCCAGTGGGCAAAAGATACAAAATAAGCAACAAAAAAATACGAGATGTACATCCCGTGCTGTATGTTCGGGGCCCTTTCCCAACAACACGACACAAGTATTCGTCACCAGTGGATGGGCGTTTGTGGCGAAAGAAAAGTTTCCCATCAACTGCTTCGGGGGCTTCAACTTCATTTAGCTCTGGCTGCCAGCTTGACGGTCTGTTGTGTCCGTGGTGTTGTGTTATTTCGCCGCCGGGAAAGATATGCGCGAGTGGCAAAACGGGAGTACGAGAGGACATGACATGCCGCTTTGGGGGTGGGCGGGAGTGCCAAATTATTCAACTAAAATACTCTCTCGTCATCATTTCCCAGCGCTGACTGGTTGCGGAGCGTACATTAGCGATGTCGTAGGTCGATGTCGGATGCGACATTTGGCTTAATGATGCTCAAGAAGATGGGAAATACTACGGCATAGTTTTATCTTAATTCGTGATAAAGATTTTTTTTGTTCATTGTTAAAATAAGCAATGAATTAGCTGTCAAACTATGGTCTATGTATTATAAGTTCAACAAAATAATAATTAAAATAATGGATTCTTTATCAATCCCAAATATTTACATATTAGAAATAGTACACAATAAATGTGCAAATAGCGGAAAGAAAAGTAAATTTTTATCCCCTTTTAATATTCTTTACGAAGGCAGTTTTAGCCCTCAAAAAGCATCTTCCAGCACAGCATATCATTCGCTTTCCGTATCACACCGGCTGCTCATACTTCGTCTTTGACTTTTCAATGATGAGAGAAGTTTCGTGAATTTTCTTACCATTTTTTTTTGTGTAATAATTTTTGGACACTTGCAAACCCTCAGCATGAAACGATCCTGGCCTGAAAACAAGTGAAAAGTTTTTAATAATATTTGTTAAAGTTTGCCGTTTATCGAAAAGTTACTATGAGAAGGTTTCCCGGCAAAAGGTTTCCATCCCAAGGTATCCTGGACACTTAGTGTGGGAGAGGCAATGCCGATTTTGTTTACTTTTGTGTGTGTGTGTGTCTCCGTTGGCTTTAGTGTGAAACTGGTCTCGCTCCCTTGCCAAAGGTGAATAGTGTGTAAAATGCTTACCGAGGCCAGATTTTGAAGATATCGGTATGAAGTTGTTGAGCAAAGTAAGCAGAACGGAACAAGTTCAAGCTTACTGTCAAAAAAGGTTCAGATTGTTTTCCAGAAATAATTGTAACCGTTTTAAAAAGTGAGAAAAAATCAGAACTATGAATTGTTTTTACAAAATTAGTGAAGGTTCTATCATTTAGCATTTTTATTAAATTATTTATTTCACAGTAACATCTAATTTATCAACAGATACAGTATAAAAAAAGAATACAAACGAAGAAAGGAAAATAGAAAAGAAAAATTTCTAATTCGAAGAATATGTATAAATATTTCTTGTGTATTAATATACAGTCGCTTATTAAAGCAGCATAACGTTGTTGCGCAATGAAAACAAAACGATAGTTTAATGTCAAGAAAGGAGCAGATTTTTTCCATGAATATTTTTAATTTAAACCAATTTTCAACCAAAAAATAAACGAATAGAATTATTAATTCTAATTGGTTTATAATAATAGGATAGAATTCAAAAAGGAATAATTAAAAAGTACCAATGTAAAACTATAGATTTCACATAATCTGAAAACAGTACAGCTTATCTTACCAAACAACAGAAAAAGGAAAAGGTATACAAATGACAAAAGGAAACAGTAAATACAAATGACAAAAGGAGAAAAGAAATAATAATTTTACTAATTAATAATTTATTTATTAAAAAAAAACTATTTGAATTTGGTTCCTTATTATTATTAATGAAAGCATCATTTCGCGGTTAAAGCTATTGTGTTTTTCTATAATTTCCTTATCCCAACATTTTATAAACAGTCCAAACTAACCAGCAAAAGCGAAGAAAACCTTAAACGCCTCCGGTAAATAAATTGCACCATTGCAAATGTAATTCGACCCACCACCCAATACCTCATCGGCCAATCAAAGCAAGTTGGAGCACAAAGTCCATCCCTTCGACGTTGATTCTTTTCTTTGCTTCAACAAATTATCCACAAAAATCGAGAGAAAGAAAATGTGAAAACGATTGGAAGAAAACGGCGGTATTCGCTTCATTGACGAACAGAAAACCTGCAACAGCTTCAAATTTGTCTGAGAACTTCACGCCCTTCTCACCCAACCGTTCCCCTAACGGGAAGGAAAGAAAAATCATCTTTAAGCGGTGGAAAAAAGTTTTCATTATTTCAGCCTCTTAAGAAACTTGCATTTCTTCCACTTTTGTATGGCCCATTGCCTACCTTCAGGGGTAAGTGTTCTTCGAATTGCGAATGATTTGCATCGAAAGCTGCCAGATTGGTAAGTTGGGTTTGGGGTTTTATCGGTTGAATCGATAAATAGAAACAGGGCTGCGGGAAGCAGGGAAATTCTGGCTGGCGGAAAGTTTTCTCTTTTCGATCGTTTACCAATTTATTGCTTGCACCCTTCAGGAAATAGCAATCGGAAAACCGTCGATAAACGATAATGTGGTGTTCCGTTGCCTGCTTGTAGACCGGGGCAGACATGGCCGGCTGGAGGTTAATTAGTGGACGCATGATTTAATTAACTGCGGCTGTGTGTTACGGAGAAGTAACGCCATTTTGAACCGATTCACAGCCTGCCAGTGTGCTTTGTGTAGAACGGGTGAATCACGGAGCAACGGTGTGCGGGGAGGTCCGGAAATGAGCAATGACCTGTACGTCCGGTTTGCAAAATAATATTTCTCCCTCAAGGGAGAACGAGGCGAAAATGTTATCGAATTTTCCACCCCTCCCTCGAAGCATCAGTAACTGCGGAGTGAGAAGGATCGTTGGAGCGGAAAACGGAAGGAAGTAAATGCAAAAAAACCCCACATTATCCACTCCAGACAAGTGAAAAGCCCGTGGTGTTGTTCGGGCCGGAAGTTTTGGCCTTGGCCGCAAAGTGACCAACCGTTTGCGCGGAGGGATCGCGGATGGGTAGACGAGCGAGACAGGAAGGCAATTCATCATCATTTAATATTCATCGACTACCATCGCCCACGGCGTTAAAAGGGGACCATACCTCGATGGCACTAAAGAGCGGCCGTGGTGTTGCACTTTAGAAGGATACGCCTGCACTTGTAGCGAGCCGCTGCCAACGAGGTGTCATTAAATGTATATTAAATAATTGAATTGAAAGGTACACTACGTGACCCAGATCGGGCGGTGCAGAGGTCAATTGGGCTCCAACCGGCAGGAAACGGTTAATTTGACCGGCATTATATGACGTTTCCTGCCCGGGAGTGAGCGATTCCTGCGGGCAGCAAACAACAGCTGGCTGGCTGTTTGGTTGTGAGCGTGTGCAAGTGGAAGTGGCTTAAATACCCACATCAATTATCAGTGATCGGGCGCGTTTTTATTTTCGGGGGATTGTTGTAGAGGGTTGTTTATTTTTTAAATTTATTTGCCTGAAGCATGTTTTTCAGACGGGGCAAATATTTGAACAAATGTATCGCGAGTTGGTGAAAGAAAAAATATATTCACAACTTTTAGTGAGCAGTGAAAGCATCGTTTTAAATCGTATCATGTTGGGTAACGAAAAAGCTATACACTAAATCAAATTTGCAAAAAGAAAACGCTGTTCATTCGGGTACGGTCGGCTGGAAGTGTCCTTATCGAACGGCCGAAGGCAAAGTAAAAAACTAAACCATGCCAAGCAAAGGGCAAACGCTCCACTCTTTCTCCAGTTCAAACTAGCCAGTTTGCTAAAAGGGAGCAGAGCGACAGAAGATAAAAATAAAATATATGAATATGAATAGATCTGTTCGGTTTCGGTATAAATAAATTCTTCCCACAACAAAACTCAAAATCCGAACAAATCCCTTTTTCAACATGTTGCATGCGGTGCAGACTGTTGCAGACTCCAAATTCCAATTTTCCACTGCAACACCGTATACACGTCGCGCAACAGCTTTCCGTACTCGGCTACATCGCATTGTAGATAGTGAATTTTCCCGAACCAAAGCCGAAGATTGTTGGCAGTTTCCATGTACCCATGTATGGTGGCAGGAAAAACAAAACCACATTCGGTGGAAAACACCCGCGGAAGGCGGTTGTTGCAGTTTCGCCGTCAAGCGAATGAACATTGCGCAGGTCCTGGCCAACAGTTTCTCCCACCCTTGCAGTTGACGAGCGTTAGTTACATGAGCGTGTTGTGTGTGGGATGAGTGGGTGTCCGGTGACTATGTTTACAGGTCCCGTGCACGAGTGTGTTCGTTCCAACCGTCCGTCGGTCCGTACTTGAGAAATAAACGAATCCTAAGGACCCTTACCTGAAGGTGGTTTTTTGATTAACCTGGCTCGTAACTTTAAAGTAACAACCAAATTCGGACGGTTTTAACGAAAAAAAAAGATAAATAGATGGGAGAGAAGGAGGCGCCGGAGTATTCATTTAATAAATGAATGTTGATGAACGCTTCGGCAACATCCAATCGGTTTCGTTACTGATTGAGCATTTGAGTTACTTTAAGGCTGATGGTGGAGTGTTGTAGAAACCATGTATGAACAAATACAATTTATTAGAAGATAAAAATTAAACTACAAAATAAATAATAAGTAATTCATAACATAGAAATAAATAACTACGATTGATAATGTTTAAGGAGTTAAGCTCTTTATTTTACTCATAATCCGAAAAGTACCTTTTTATGAAAAAATGAATTTTCTTGAGTATTTGCATGCAATCAAGCACTGCATTTTTCAAATAATAGTTCATAAATATCCCAAAGCAAACAATTGCTTTAATTGGAGCAATTTGCTGATAATTCTAACTCCTACTCGTTGCTAAATCATGAGATCGTTTGATAATATTTATTTATATTATTATTAATATGTTATAATATGTAGGGAATATTTAAAAAATGTCCTGATATATGTGCTGATAATAGCTGAATAAATTGAAAAATCAATTCTCCATCGTCGAAGGTATCTTTTCTGTTTCGTAATCTTGAAGTCTCCCTTGTGCACTCCTTAAAGGAAACGCCTTTCTGCTGCTTGCCTTCGCACATTACCGATTACCGAATGCCAATTGCAGCTGCAATTTTACACACAATAAAAGAAAACAAATCCTTCGCTTGCATCTTACGAGAAGGGGTTCACGCAGAAACGGTTCCTCTCTTAGCTGCAGCACAATAATTATATTATTACGGTCAGGCCCGAAGGTTCACATCGGCTCCAGCCGAATCGTCGTCTCGGGTCGAAAGCTGCCGAAGCTAAAAATGGTTCGATGGGGAATGTATGACAACGAATGTATCCATCGTTTTGTTGGATACTCGAGCAATCGTGTCCTTGTTGGGGAAAATGTGAGTTCTGCTGTAAAGACCGGGTTTTGCTGTCGGTTGTGAGTGAATTTAAATTCCTATAATCAATATTTAAGCATTCAACCTAATAGAATATAATTAAACTTTATAACAAAATTCGGGAAAATAAATGTAATGAGAACTAAATTACAGAAATCATATAAGATGTAAAATATCTCATAAAATATAAAGAATGCTGTTAGCCACCCAGCATCCAGACGGTACTCACTTGCCGAGTAACTCAGCAGTTGGGAAAATATCCTGCTGGGAATACACGAACGAACCATAGGCTAGGTCGAAACGGATTCCATTGGGGAGCAGTTTTGAAGGTCGATTCAGGAGCGGAAACCTGAAGGTGGAGCAAAATATCGCCGTGCACGAGCAGTTGCAGTCACCGAAGCAGTGCTGAGGACGAAGGACGACAACACGAGCGTACCGATGCCGACGACCAAACGCGCACACGGATGCGGCCGTGGGGGTTGTCCATAGTACGACCGATCGGTAGACACCGGGCCACACTAGGGCCAGTTTATCGCGGTGTACCAGCGTGTAAAGACCTACCCATCGACCATTAACCCTGGCGTCGATGCTGCCAAGTGGCACTTGAACCGATTAAAGGTTGCACCGGGCAAAGAAGAACAAACGCACGGTACGGGTTGTGTGCGGGAAGAAAACACCCCTCCATTTGTACACTTACAAAGCGGGTTATCATAAGTGTTACACTGTGCGTGTGTGTTTTAAAAATCCGTTTAGGTGCGTGCGTAAGCGGGCGAACGATCGGTCCCGTGTGTCCCGAGTGAACGCGTGAAATTGTGGTAAACTTTTTAAGTAACAACCAGATCTTCCAATATCTTTCGAACGAACGAATTGCACGAAAGCTTTAGAACCCATAGAACAAGTTCATTCCGTCCCCAAACGTCTGCGACGGCACTAGAATACAGTCGTAATCCCACCGGACAGCAAGAACGCAAGCAGATTAAGTTGAACCTGATTCCAATTTCTCAGTTCTTTGCTTAGTTCCCGAATATTCCCTCCCTGCACAGGGTACCAACTTAGTTGGTTGAAGCTCACTTAATTTTAGAAACGGTTGTGAACTAGTTGTTAATTCCCCTCCAACACTGGCAAACGAGTGGTGTGTCCATACTCACAAGGGGGCAATCAAAGTAAAGCGTAAAGCCAGAGTCATTTATCCATCAACCTGCTTTTAGCCGACCTAAGTAATTTATCACGAATAATCAAAACAGATACTCGTTAGTGTACGAAGAGCACCGTTCGCGTCAGTTAGCTTATCCTGCGTGCGGTGTACTGAGATAGTCTACCTCTAGGCGCTGAGGAGCTTGTGCAGACTTTTCATCTATTTTCCCCCTTGGGGATGAGATCTCTTTGAGGGCATAAAAGGCTGTCAGTACATTTTATCCCGGTGTTACTTCCAAGAAACGTGCTTGTGTGTGAGTGTAAAAATATCGTTTGTGTGTGATAATGTGTAGAGCACGTGTGAGCAGTGTTCATAATTGTGCATCTGTCGTTTGGTAGTGTGACAAGCTTTCGACGTGCCCGTGCACCAACAAACGGAAGGGTATCTTTCGAAAATAAAAGAGAAAACCATGGAACATGAACCCACCAACAACTGATTGTGTGACGATTTTTGCCCAGATAGCTGACACAATCTTGCAGGAACCGGTCGCCGAACAGCTGGTACGCCTCCTTACACGGAACTGCTCATCCAGACGGAAGAAAACGCAGAACAAAGCGACGAGTAAACAATTGTCAAAGAGCAAAGCCCACTGATGTACTGGTAACTGTTCGTTCGCTAAAATTATCAACAACCCATCAGCCAACGGAGCAGTGCTAAGGGTTTTAGAAGACACGGACCGGTTGACACGATCCCGGACTAAAAAAAGGAAAAAGAAATACATAAACAACAAGAAAGCGCGCGTGGTAGCATGTTTTTCATTTCACCGCCTGCTCACGGGTCTGGAAAAACGACACCAACAACGGTACAACAGCGGTCGTGATTCGGCTCTACCTTCCTACCAGCTGGCGCTGCTCGGTCGGGTTTGGGGTAGTCGAACGCTTTGCCTGCTCGGTTCGGTATCCCACACGCGGAAAAATGTGTCCCAACGCAGCCGAGCGTGAAAAACATAGGCAAAGGGACTGGTTTCTGGATGTAGCGGAGAAGTTGTAGAGCGCTCCAGCCAAAGGAAATAAGAAAAGCTGCGTATCCTCACCGAGGATTCAGACACTGTCTAATCGGGTAAAATATCTCTTAGTCTCTGCCGCTTGACTTTCGGGAAAGCTTCCGGAGGGCGAAAGAGCATAACCTTCGTTTCGGGGGTTGGTGTACCGCCCTAGATCACCTTGTGGTGCAGTGCAACTGCAACCGTGCGGAAAACGTGCGCCACCGGCATTAAACTCCCATTTGCCATCTGAACTTTTGGCAGTGCAGACACGGCAGTGCATGGTCCGGTTTGCCGCCAGCATCACGTTAAACACGTAATAATTTCTTGGCCGCTACACCGGTCTCCTGCAGCCGCACCCCGAGCGGTCTCAAGTGTGAAGCACGTGCCGATAGTTCCACTCGAGAAGAAGTCAAGCCCTCGAGCAGACACACTCCATCTGAGCTGAACCTTTTCAGGCGCTCCCGAACGATCCGGTACGGTGGACATAGAACGAACGAGAGAAAGGGAGAGCAACGAATCTCGAATATTGGTTGTTTTTCCCGTTTTCCCCACACTCGCAACTATCGAAGTGAAAAGCGGTACCCAGTGCACGCCAGTGAAGTGGAAAACGGTGTCCACCAGAGCAGTGGACGACTTGCGATTTCGAGCAGGTCAAGTGAAGGATGTTGGGTGGCGGAAGATGAAACAAAAAAATGGTAGGAAAAGTAGTAAGTGAAGAATGAAAACAGTGTGAAGTCAAGAAGATAGGAGTTTCGTGAAGTGTACCGGGCACACCAACTTCCGGAGGTGTAAAAAAGGACCTGACGACGACAAAAAAAAAACACAAAACTGGACCGTCTTCTTCTGCACGCGCTTGTGAGGTAAGTGATATTGGGATTCCTATTCCGGTGGAGGTGTTCTAAAGTTGATTCGTTTCTCACTTTTTCTTGTTCATTTTAAACGTTTTTTTTTTGATTCGGTCATGTTGCTACCGTGCTCTACCGGTACCGGGAACTCTCTTCAAGTGGGGTCGAACAAACAGTCGTTTGCCTCCGTTCTCCATCTAGCAGCATCTAAAACCGTTTGCTGGTAGGAAAAACTTAAGCGGAGGGAGGAATGAAATTAGGTGACAGAGTTGCTGGATTTTCCACGCGACAGTGTGATTTGTTGGGTGGTTCGCTCTGTCGCTATCCCACTCCCGGAATGAGGGATTTCCGGGATTTGATGGGAGGTTTATTGGAGTCATTTTTGGGATTCCTCCTTTTTTTTCCTCACACACTGCTGGTTCGTGATCCGAGGGGGATCAAAGTTGATTCTGTTTATCTAGTCGCGGGATATTGTCGGGAGGTGGAGGATTTAGTGCAAACATAAAGATACTAAGAAGCTCTTGTACGGGATTTCGTTAGCGATAATCTGTATCACACTGAACGACAATGTTCTCAAGAACGGTGATTTAGATATTTTTCAAAACGTTGATAGAACCTTCTAAGAAGTACGCCTAATCGCAACAATCACTTGTTTTTGGTAAGCCTCTGAACTCTGCAGTAGAAATTGTTTTTTTAAGTGGTAGTTTTAGTATGGATTGCTCTTTGGATTAGGGTTTTATTTGTAATTCAATCATAATTTATGAAATAATGCCTCATAATTTGAGTTTCTGCGGAGAATTGGTGTGCAGTTGGTGCACAATTTGTTTAAATAGGTCACATTCAATTGACTCTAATGAATATTTCAATTTTAAATAAATTTTTAAAAGCGACTTTTGAAATGCGACTTCTTTATTGTCTAACGGCATCAAAAAATATGTTAAGTTATGTTGATTTCGTAATTTCGGGCAGTTATATATTTACAGGAAAAAAATGATTTAAAATTTTGTTTAACTTAAACAGATTTAAATACAAATGAAACACAAATGGTTGTATAAAGTATTTGAAACACCTCAAAAATCTCTCTGCATTATAGCTTTTGACTGTATCTACTTTAAAGGAGAACAGTATATTACTAGGATAATCATTCTTTGTGGATGTTTTATGCACCCAAAGGTGCACTTGAAGATAATTAAAATTGTTCGGACTCTAAAAAAACCCTCTCATTTCATGAGCATCCAAAACTAGTGTCAAAATGTACGCCATAGAAGAAAAAAAAGTCGTTGATGCTCTTTTTCCCATCTGTACGCTTTTGTTTCCCAATACGCCACATCGCCTGAAGTTCCGATAGTCGTACGTTTGCTAGCGTTGGATCGCTGCCACACTGCCAACGTGCGCAACCATCTCATCGGTCGGTTGTCCCTTCAGTGCTGGCCACTTCCTGTGGCAAAAGTACGGGAATTTCCGGCACGAAAAAGTGTTGGCAAAAATTAGTTCTTTCCCGTTGTATCTGCCAGATGGGTCTGCTGCATGTCACCGGGTGGATGCACTTTCACCGCAATCGAAACAAAGTCTGAACCGTCAATTGGGATACCATACTGGACACGTTCCGGGCAAGAGTGAATGTTGAAGTTCACTTTTTCCGGTTGGGAAAATTT
This sequence comes from Anopheles minimus, assembly GCA_000349025.1. Classification (NCBI taxonomy): domain Eukaryota; kingdom Metazoa; phylum Arthropoda; class Insecta; order Diptera; family Culicidae; genus Anopheles; species Anopheles minimus. Next base: position 2,740,207 of record KB663611.1, on the reverse strand, counting down.
TGGTTCCCTTGTTTTTTTTTTTGTCACCAACTTGTCAGCCCGCGTTTTTTTGGGTTTCATTTGGAACGCTTGCAATTTGCAGTGCACGAGCGTTGTGGTGTTCTTTCGAATTTCTGTCCCGGGGTTAAAACTGTCTACCGATGGCTCTGCGGCGCGTGACTAGCATACGGTGCTTTTGGGTGTTTGTTCTACATCCTGCAGTTGCGCTGCTACGGCCTAGTTTGACATGATTTTACTGCTGACAGTGATAATTGTTCACCGCTTATACCACTTTTGCTGATTTCAAGTGCTGATGCTGCTGTCAACCAACCAAGGCTATGCGGTGACGATAATCATGGTTAGCGATGTTGCCGATGATAATGATGATGGTGATGCAGGAAATGGTAAGAAAATTTGAATGTTCATTAAATGTTGATGCTAGCGTAAGCACAACGGACATTCGTCGTCATGTGGAGTATTTAAATATTTGCCAACGTAAAGAAGAATTTTGACGCAATTTAACCACATTGAAAGATATTATTAAATTATTGCAATGAATTTTCAAAATCTTTACCATTAAGTTTTAAATCATGGTCGGTCGTAATGCTGAAAAACAAAATATTTTTTCAACAAACAGCCTATAATGATATGTTAAATATACCAAAAGGTTGATAAAAAATAGAAAAATTATATAATGTCTTAAAAACTAGTAGAGTAGTAAATATTCAAATAAGATATATTTGCCCAAAAGAATATGAATTAGTTAGATGGTGTAACAGTTATGAACCAGTTCAAAAACACAACAAATTCAAAATAAAATTCAATTTGATCTTTCAAGTTTTATTTCAACTTGCCAACTCTGTAAAGAAAGTCATTTGTAATAACTTCATTTATTAAAATTCATTAATCAATAATGCACGTACACGTAGTAAAAGATGATCTTCAAAATATAAAGTACCACTAAGATTATCTTTCGAAAACATCCAAGGACAATAGCTCTGAAATTGACGTAAATGAAAAATCCGCTTAAACTTCACTTCTAGATCGAAACAAGTCAAAACTGATAACCATGATTTAAATCGCGTCAAACAGCGGTGATAAAATCAGAAGTTGTCTATAAGACCTGAAAAAGTTCGTCCCCCGAGTGGACGGGAACGAAATAATCCTTCAAGAAAGAAACACACAAAAAAACTAGCTAAAAACCAGTCTTTCCCCCACTTCCGGACATTTCGTGGAAGCTGAGTCGCGCTTGGAGGAAAAATAACTTAATTAAAAGACATCCAACAGACAGTGCGGTGCATGTTCGGGCAGTTGGTCAGAGGTGGTGTCCCAAAGAATCGTCACTTGTGAAAGGCGTCTTTTGACCAACGCTGTCCTCAGGACAGTGGTTTCGTTGAAGCCATCGCGCGATGCATCCGTAGCTCCCATCCACCTAGCAACTTCCGTTCCAGTTTTCAGCCACGTTGCCTGGTGGTTCCGGTTTTAACCTAGAACGCGACGACAGGCTACGCTCTGGTGTCTTTCAGTTGCTTTTCGGTGCGGCTCTACATTCTTGTCCCGATGCCTTTTTTCTCTGTTGTTGCTGCTGTTGGCTCACAAATTTAGCTCTCGAACGAACGTGCATTGTATGCACGGTTCGCTTTTGTGTGCCTGGAGAAATTCAATAATTATGCCAAACGGAAGGAAAAAGTTTTCTCCACACCCGTACCGTCCCAACATGGTTCCTTCCGCTTTGGAGGACGTTTTGGTGTGCAATTTTTCTTGGTCACCATGTTGGACTGTTTTTTTTTTCTGTGTGCCAACCCGAGAAGGGGTGTTAAATCAGCCAGCACTGCTCGCGGGCTATTCTTATTTCCCTTGCAAATTTTGTATCCTTTTTTTCCTCATGAACGTTTGCGAAGTGGTTTGTGAAAAAGTGTTGGTGTAGTACTGAAATTGTCGTTTTCGTCCTTGATTGGCCGCAAAAAACCAAAAATGGTTGCGCACTCTGACTGCAAGGAAGGAAGGATGCAACGGAATATTCTTTTTCCGGTTTTTACCAGTTGCCTTTTTCCTTTAGCTCAGTTCACACTCAGAGTGAAGCTCTCAACATCGGTAACCGTTGATGTGATTGCCCGTAAGGCTTCCCTGGCAGCCCGAATGAAGTCAGTAAGTTTCTTTGCTTAAAAATCCACTTTCTTACTGTAAGCGTATCGTAGTGCTTTTAGGAAAGATTGAAGCTTTGTCACCAATTCATATTGTATGACTAATCGGATAGCGGATGGAAATGAGAGCTAAAATTGAATCCAATTTTTCACTTACGACGAAACCGAATTATGCTTTTTATTAATTTTTGTCAAGAGCTTCATTTGTTTTATTCAAATAATAAAATTCAATAAATGCTTACGATCTTAGAAGAAATACGCTCGTTGCGAAAAATTATACCTATATTGAATCTAATGGAGGCGCCTGGTAGTTTACTCAGAACGTAAAATTTTTTGCGTTTTGACGATTTTAAAATATTTATTTCTTGCAAAAATATCCATTTCATATCATCAGCACACGAAAAACTTCCGTTTTACTTAAGCTTTTGCACTGCAAGTAGCTGGAATAAATGAATGACTGAATAGCCGGAATGGAAAGCAAATGCTAAAGACGGCACGGCTTATGCTAAGCAAAACCTTCCTACGGCGAGACTCCGTTCGTCAGACTTGGTTGATTGAAAACGAGAAGGGAAATGAATGGCTTGCATGAATTGCACACATTCACGGTGGAAACACTTTTGTGCAGCATTTGAAAATCATCATAATCAGCGCAAGAAAGATTATCCGTTTGAAGCGAGCGGAAAGCGCAGTGAAATGGATTCGATTTCGTGACAATTTGTCAGACTTACCGGTGCACTAACGGTAGACCATCTGTCGATTTCCAGTGTGCTTAGCAAGAGAGCTTACGAACGGATTGAAGAATATTAATTGCGTTGAGATTCCGATCGGATTTTCGTCGTACCATTTTACTAATTTATTCAGCATATCCGGTGAAAGTAATAATCCTTTTTTCATGGTATAACTGTGCAACAGGCGATGGTTTCCGTTGTAGCAGCAATTAGAAAATATTCAAAATATTTTTTTTATTAGAAAATTAAAGATGATTTTAAAATATAAAATAAATCAAAATAATGATAACTGTATGACAAATAAAAACAAGTAGCACACAATTAAAACAATTTTCACTTAGCTGCCGTCAACGTAATGGAGAAGCTTCTTGTAAATCAGACGGATTATGTATTTTCAAAATTCAAGTATAAATGAAATTCCACAAAATATTAGTCACATACATATTTTTAAAATAATGAACTTAACTCATAATCAAGTTTTCAGAGTAGAATCGTTATTTAAACGATTTTTAAACACCAGACACTTATAATAAATTGCCATAACCGATTATTAATAAATTATTTACCACTCGTTTAGGTGCCTAACAGTATTGAAAATGAAACAAAAAAGGAATATGAAAATAACAAAACAATTAAATAGAAAAAGACATTCGACGAACAAAATAGAAAATATGCAAAGGAAAATTTACACGCGCACTTTTCTACTGCTTTCTCTAACTTGGTCTCATGTACCATGTAAAAAAGTTCCTAACGATACATTTTCTGGCTCCTTGCAGATATTGCTTACCACGAACGTTTCTTAAAACTGAATTCCGGTCTACTTGTTATTTGGAACTAATTTTTTTAAAGATAATAATAATAATAACATAGTTTATTCACAAAATGCTGTCTGGTTTTTCCTGAACAACAATAATTAATACTAACTCGTACATTGGACATTGTTTGCGACTAGTTACAAATATTATGGTAATTCAAATATTATCGCGGATCCTTTAAAGAAAATTATCAAATTTCTACTGCTCTATTGGTGATAATATTGACTACAGTTGTAACAATTTTAAGCAAATATTACGCATCGAATTTAGACAGGTGATTGATCATTCATAACTGTTTTATATTCCTATCAGTCGGCTGCAGCGATGGTGTTATATATGAAGAAAAGCAAAGCTATGCAGGTCTTTTGGATTAGAACTTAAGCTAGTTGTGTAAGCTACACTGGACGCCAAGGCTTAGTTAATAAACAAATAATTGAAAATAAATAAATAAAATAAAAAATAAAAAAAATAAAATAAAAAATTAAGAGATAAAATCTCAAATTGATTACTTTCACCCTTATTTAATTTTCACTGAGGCATGGTAAAACATGGCATCCATTCATCTGATTTTTGTAATTATAGAAACCATCTAAAATTAAGCATGAAGTAGTTATTACCAAAAAATGTAACAGATAAAGTGTTTTTTTTAGTAAAAGATCTAGTCTTTGAATGGCAATCTACTCTTGTGGGTGAGCTTCATATAAGTATATACTGAAATAGTTTAAGAAAAAAACTTAGTAAGCTATCTTCATAAATGTATCGTATTGGCAGCATCACAGTAGTCTACAATCAAGAACTATTGGAGAGGATTTGATCATTAGCATTCGTATATAGATCTTCTTACAGCGAACATTAGCTTGATCGTCAATTGTTCGAACCATCCCTCGAAACCCACCCACACCATGGAGATTGGCAACTTTTCCGAACTCATCCCACTTTTGTCCAACTTTTGGTGCACCATTCCCGCTACTTTGCAGCTGAAGCTGGAAAGCTCACTTACGCTGCTGAAGCAAAATCACAAGCTGCACAAGCTTTTCTTTTTGGGCCGTTTGGAGGCACAATCGATCAATTACCTGCTCGCGTTCGGTTCACCCGGTGTGGATCTGTTTCATCAGCGAAAGTTTTACTACAGCCGCAACGGCATCGACTGGCTGCTGCTGCTCGAACCGTCCGATTGGAATGAAGATTGGGGCCGCATTTGGAGTGAATTCACCGGAAACGCTGGTTTCGCGTTCAAAATTCGCTCCCTGGCAGCGGGCAGTCCCAATGTGGTGGTGAACGAACAGGATCGACTTTGGTACGTGATGCATGCGATCCTACGTGAGGCGGTCGGTGTACCACGGGGCGCTCTAAGTATGTCCAGCGACAAGCACGTGGTGTTGAATCCGTTCTTCCGGGGGCTGAATCGGGAGGAGTTGGTTGAGCTCGGTAATTATCAACACTTTCGAAGGCCGGAACATTCCGCCGAGGAGAATCTGCGTGGCCGGCCGGAGTGTAATCTGTCGATGGATGTGCTAGACCCGCTGGAGGTGGACGTTTTGCCGATGGGTAAAAGTTTCACGCTGCGCATGGACGATTCGGATCAGCTGGCGATGTGGAGTTCGCTCCATTGGCTGGGGTTGATTTTTTTCCACAAAGCGAACACCAACATGTACGGTTTCATTTACAATGGTGATGGGCGTAAAAATTGGGATCTTCCCTTTATGGTGGAGTTGTGAGAACGATAGTGCAGTTATGAGTTAAAAATATAGTTTCAAACCGTATCCTTTTCTTGCGTTCGCATCACGGCTATGTGTGGTGTGTGTCTTGGCTAAAGATGCCGGTTTCACAAAACGTCCGCCAGGGTGCGCTAGTGCGCTTGTTCGGATTTTCCTTCCCCCCGAAAGAACCGAACGGAACTCAGTGCCATGCGAACCGATAGCACACGAATTTGTCCTTCCGAGCCCGCGCTTCCCGAACGCCCGTTAGCAGTGGAGTGGGTGGATGGGGTTGGTTGTGGGAGGAGCAAACGCTTCGAGCGCACATTCACACGTATCCGCACACATACGCTTTGCCCGGATTCGTACAATATTGCATCGCTGGCGCTAGCGACGAAAGTCGCTTCAAGTGGTAATAAGTTCTATTTTGCAGCCCAAATTAAACCAAGCCAAGCTGTGCTGTCTGCCGCTTTCCGGCAACACGGAACGCTGATGAAAAATTGTAATTGAAAAAACAACCCCATAAACAGACGGGGATGACAAGGAATGGTGACAAAAAAAAACGGTACACGTGTGCAAATGATAAGAGAGAAAAGCAGTTAGAGTTGGTATGCGCTTATGTGATGGTTTTGGACGAAATGTTCAAGACGAGTATATAAATATTCTAATCCTTATACAAGCATTTTTATTTCATAGAAAAGCTAAAAAGCAAGTATTTATTTAATATTTAACACATTCCAAATGAGGTATGCAATAGATAGAGATAAAAATATCAAATCATAAAGTAAGTGAGAATCTTTATTTTTTCCATGAAAAAAAATATCAAAAGGCCAACCAAAATGTATAATTCTTATAAAAACATTCAATGTCATAGGTTTTGACTAGCGAAAACATATCTTCAAAATATACGTAATGATATTATTTTGTATTTCAAATCATTAATAGCACGTTTACTATTTCTCGTAAATTTTGATGATGTGGCAATATTTAATAAAGGTGTTTGAGAAATATTTAGAAAAATTGTTGCTTTGACAGCTATTTGCAATGTTATTTATTCAATGATTGACTAAACCAAACATTGATGAAATTTTGTTTAAAGTTCAGCATATCAATGACCGTGTCCTGAACAAACAGATACACAAAAACATATAAAAAAAAAAACGTTTCACAGAAAAATAAAAAAACCCTACTGTTGAACGAACGTCAAAACGAATAGCCTCGAAATGTGGTGAAGAATAACTATGCCGGCACTATTGCTGCCGAATTTGCATCCGATATTGCATGAGGGCAAATTGATGAAAATAGCGACATCGAGAGCGAACGAAAAAAACACAACAGCAACGAAACAAAACGAGCTTTTCGTTGGCCGTTCGCTGCACCGTTTAGCTTTCCTATTGTTTTGATCGTACGGGCGGATTTTTTCGTCTCGTTTATTTTTTATTTTTCGGCGCACTATTCTGTTGCTGTCTATCGTTATCTACCTTCACGATACCGGCCTCTGCTACCGCTCGTTCATCTTCTGGTGTTATTGTTGGCAAGGGCAACATGAATGTTTCACACGAAGGTGGCAGAATGTGTTGCTGATGCTGCCCGTGCGACGGGGAATTGAAAATTCCGTCGCCCGAGGACACGTGGAGTTTTGAATGCCAAATTGCAATCGATTGCATGCATGGGGACGGAAACTGTTTGGCCTATTTGCGCCACATTCTACCTAAACGCTCGACTGTATCGGAATCATCATCATCATCAGCAGCAGCATCATCATCACCAGCGTCCTTGTGCATGGGTCGAGCTGCGAGCCCCCAGTGGACGATTCATCGGGGGAGAAATAAGTTCGAAGTTCAGCATGTGTGATTTTTATGGTAACGATTATGACGGGTACGGTGGACCGGAAAGCAGGCTCCGAGCTGATTCAGTCACCCGGGTGGGTGGCTGCCGGTGATCCCAGGGTGATATTGTAGAATTTAGTCAATTTCCCCTTTCCGCTTCATCTGCAGCCTCAGCCACTCACCTTCAGATGTTTAGGCACTGCGATACCGGATGCGTTCCTGGGGTGTTCCAAAGCACATGATAGGGGCAGATAAAAAGGTAGCAGCAAAATAAAATCGAATTGCAACCGGCAGGCATTTGTTAGTCCGTTTTCCGTCCAGTTTTTTTGTTTCTTCTAACGAGTGCATCGCCCTTGCATCGTTGAGAGCAGTTCAGTTTCGATGCTGCCGCTCATGGTGATGCAGATACTTTATTGATAATGACAGTTCGATTGCAGCTCGCCTGTTAATTTGAGCACATGTATGGGATGGGGTCTCGAAGTTCGAATATCATTTTAGCGCTTTAGGCTAAGGAAGGTTAGAATAAATGTTGAAAGATTGCTTTGATTTATACATGCCCTGAACGGCAGTAGAATAGTTGGTTTCAGAATTAGAAAACCCTTTTATATTTATAAAATGTGTTTTTAACGGCATTGTAGAAAATATATTTTTATACAATTTTGTACAACTGTTTAACCGCATAAACGGTAAAGGTTTTCAACTATGCAGGGAAAAGTTTAGGAAAGTTCACAATGGACACTTCTTAATCGATAGGAATGATGGACATAATTAATCGATAACAGTTATTTTGAAATATTTTAACAATGCAGTAAATGATCTGAACTTACAATATTTCCCAAATTTTCTTACTAGTCCATCTTACCCATATCAGCTTTCCATCTTTCCCGAACAAATCAACACTGCATGAAATGAAGCAGGTTTTTAAAAAAATATGATAGAAATAGAAAGTTGCAAACTTCAAATCCATCGTTGAATAAATAGAAAAATTAGGATATAAAATGAGATATTCTCATAGTTGATGATCAATGTATTTTTATATAATGATTTTATTAATTATTTTATGGTGTTCATCTTTACCAACTTTTCTCAAGTATTTCTCTATTGCACGGAAAACTGTGTACCTATAATATATTTAAAAAAGTGTAATTATAACAACTGAGTTTGAAAGATATAATGATAAAAAAGACATTATTTGAAAGTTAAGTGCACAATTCAGAGATCGAAATATAGTTATTTTCACTGTTTTAAGGAAAACAGAATCCATTATTACGTCGAGTATATTTTAACCGATTTTTATATTAAATGACGTAAAAAATTATGTTCTACTATAAAAAATATAAACGGAGCATTGAATTCACGGCAAAAATTAATTTTTCGATTCACAGAAAACGCAAAGCTAGAAGAAAACGATGTATGAATAAATTTCCGTTGTTCAATTTCTGCGATATTTGTCAGTCAAATCGTATCGAAAATCACATTTTAAACTAGAAAAAATACTAAAACATGTATTATTGTGCAACATTTAAGTTGGTGAGTGTTTGACTTATTCTATCCCAGCAATACCGCCTACATTCTCAGTTCTCAGATGGGCACAGAAAGAATGATTGCGTTCGCTTTAGCAACATCGACCAACTCTTGAGCAAACTATGTCAGATACAATTCTTTAAATCCCATTCTCCATCTTCTCCATCCGCCATACTGTTCTCCTCCAACAGTAATGCCGTCCTGGCCATCACAGTCGATAAATTTCGTGCTTTCTTTCGCTGCTTATTGTAGCGCAAAGAGGTTGACTTTGCTACCAACAATTATCCTACCAGCTGCAGTAGAAGTTGGCTGAATAAACGAAGATACTTTACCGCTCGTTCGTTGATAGTTCTCTATCCATTGCAGTACATTCCCATTAGGGGGAAGTCCGGCTCCGTTGGGTGGAGGAGATATACTTTCAGTTCGATCTTTGAGCACGACTTGAGGTGGATTCGATTTCCCGGTGCGTCAATGGCCATGTCTAAGAGTGGTCTGACCTGGAAAGAGAAGCTCGTGCTGCAGTTGTGTAAGGTTTAGAGGTAGAAAAAAGTGCCCAGTACGCGACTGTACACTTCATCGAACGGTGGTACGCAAGTGTCCTTGCAAGGACTGTGGCTGACTTCGTGGTCCAGAGCAGCGATAAGGATAAGCTCATACTCCGGGTGCTTTTTGACTTCCCTGTATTTCTACAAGTGTAAAAGACCGGAAAGCAACTCCAGCCAAGGTGATGACAAGCGGTATAAGAAAGATGAACCAGGGTGGGTGTTCGGCACCGAGCTAGAAGTATTGTGTATACTCTCTGCCCGAGCGCAACAAAAGAAACAGAGATAAATTGCAGGAGCAAGCGTGTTTTTGCAAGGAAATCATTAAGAACTTTAATCTTTTCATCTGCCGCCCGCTTTCGTTGCAATTTCGTTCCCACCTGCCGTGTGCCGGGTTTGATACCGTGCAATGGAGTCTGCGGCACTCCAGCTCCAGAGACGGCGCCGCTCGCAAAGACGACAATGAATAGCTGAACTTCCCCATCTTCTGGTGCGCTGGAACCGGCAGAAAGATGGAAAGTGATCTTTGTCATTGCAGCAGGACCTCGTCTTACATCCACATCCGACTACTACCCGCTTCCGATCGGCGTTCCATTCCGTCCGGCCATTACGGTCATCAAGCGGGAAAAGAAGGGGAGGTTCTTAAGGAAGGCGCTATATCGAAGTGTGTGTGTGTGTGGACAGTAGTTTAGCTCGGCATAAGAGGCGGATGTGCAGATAGAAATCGGGAAACAATCATGCTTCTTCTGTACGCGATGCTGCGTCGGTAAAGCGAAGCACAGCGTCAGTTTTCCCATTGTTGCACACCGACTGGAAGGAAGCTGCACCAAACGGTACGGATTTGAGGCAATATCCAATCCATTTCGATTATCGTCATCACTGTAAAGCGAGAGAGCTAAGCGAAAGGATACCGACCGTGGGTAATTTCTTCCGATTTTGCTACCCGACCGGTGCTATCGGAGTTGGAGTTTTCCTGCTACGGCGCAACATTTTTCTCTTTATTCGATCGAAAAACTTTTCCCACCACCCAGGGAAGTTATTGCTTTGTCCCGGACACGGGGATATGGCAAAAAAGCCGAGATGGGGATGGGGGAGACAAATTCAGCAGTTTTATGATTGGGAAATTTATTTATATGATTGAGTGGACATGAATGCGAACGAGATGGTGCTGTAAATGCTTTCGGCAAAATGGGGATGAGCTACCAGTTGGTGGCAAATATCGGTGTCCATTAAAACCGTTTCAGGTGAATGGAAGTGTTAGAATTTTGAACTATTGCAGTAGTTCTGCAAATCGTACTATTTGAAACAAATTTAACAACCGGAACAGTCCGGTTCTACTATCGGTGGGTATGATGACTAGAATAAAGATAGAAAATTGTGCATATATTGCTACATAATAGCGATGTGCACTATGAGTAAGAGTGAGTGAGTGAATTTAATCCTGAATGAAGTTTATGGGTTCAAATCAGCTTAAGGAGTTACTAGTGGCTCACTCCTTTTGATTGTAACACACTCTCACTCGCTCTTTCGAAAAGTGAATTACTCCTTTCGGTTTTAACTCACTTCTACTCTTTGTGCCGACTCCCTCCTTTTGGTTTCAACATACTCAATAAGAGTGAGCGAGTATTTTGTTAATATTTTTGTGTTTCAATCACTCTTATTAGATATTTAAATCGTTACTCTTTCGCGTAAGCTAATTAAATCGAATTTAATTATTCGGATTGTATTTGACGATTCGCTATAAATCGTTTGGTGTAATCCATAGTTAAATTGTGCATTTGGTTTAATTGTAACGTTATGTCATATTAAAGTTCAAGTTTTTTAAGATATGTTTTGTTTATATGCAATTAAATTATAATTACATCACATTATTTTAACTATGGTTTATACTATTAGAATTTTGTTTATAAAAAAAGATAAAAAATAGTTAATAAGTTAAAATAAAAGCTGATTACACTGTTTCAAATTTATAAAAAAAATAAATCCTCAGCAAAAGAGTCTAGCGACACGTTAAAAGTAGTAAAAACGATCAACATTAAACCATCTGTCCTAAGAAAATTGAACATCCATTATTAAACTTTTTTATCCGAAAAAAAAACATCGCCCGATATCATTCATTCCGAGCCCTCCAAGCTGCGTAGCATTCAATGCTGTTGTTCGAAATTGTGACCCACACCAAAGCAGCGGAACAATACACTTCAGACTAGGAAAGTTTTATCTGGCAGACGCTTTTGTTCGTGACGAAATTTCATTCCCGTGTGCAAAGACTGCCGCTTTTCACCGAGCACCACGACCATCTGTTTCTGGTGACGAAGGAGAAGAATATGAAAAAAGAATCAAACGGACCAGTTCGATCCCCAGTGCGATCCTATCTTTCGCTAAGAATCGCACCCCGGACAGGGCTCATTTAAACTGATGTTGTAAAAGTTTTTCCAATAATAATCACTAGCTGTTAAGAAGTTGCCCTGACCAAGTTAATGACAATGTTGAAGTTGGAGGCAGATTGCAGAATATGTTCGACGGATAGAGAAATGAGCAGAAGTTGGGCAGGATTCTCTTTATTCCTTTTTTAGAATTCTCGGGATTGAACTTAGAACCGCGATCGAACGTTGATAGAGCTAGAGAAAAAGTTCTCTTTTGTTAGATGATTTCAGTTGAAAAATTATTTAAAGGTTTGAAAATGCAGCAACTTTCTGACAATAACCATGTAACAAAATGGCACTTTTTACTGGGAATAAATAAAAAAAGGCACAAGCACGCCGATGTAAAAGCACATCACGAGCTTTTTACAATCGTTTCAGCATCCAGCTTCGATCGGTTGGAAAAGCATTTTCGGTTGGAAATTGTTGCCTATTCAAATACACCCGCCCAAACCCTGCCCCGTTCGTCCCGTGCCATTGGCCTGACTTTTATCACCGTTTCGATTGGAGAAGCTTTTGAAAATGCAAATTGAAATGCTGGCCGTGTACGGTGCAAGTAAGCAGCCAGCGATGGGTGGCAGCTGTCGGGTGGGGTGCTAAATTATTCGCATTGAAATCAAAATAAATCGTCCCGCATTCACGACGCTGCACGCTGCTGTAACGCTGGGAAATTAAGGGGGCACGGCGCAAGGAACGGAATGGGAAAAGTGACCGGCATGAGCAAGGTCCGGTAATTATTTAAAATTACTTCAATCAAATATTCATGAACCTTTCACGCCGGGTGCGGGATGAATTTTGCTTCCAATCGTTCGGTTCCATCTCGCTTCGGCACACCAGCCACTGCCAATCTCCCGTTCGCACGAATATCAAATATCTCCGTAGCGAATGTATGTCGTGCGATGTGTCCACTATCTCCCTTATCGGTGATTATGGCAATGATGACGTCGATGATGATGCCGATGGTTATGCTGGTGGTGTCCACCGATTACGACGGTCCAAAGCGGCCTCCAGCGGTATCGTTCCTTGCACGAGCACAACCGTACCACGATGGCCACCGATGGTGAACGGTTCATCCGGTACGTCACATGGAAAATTGGGAAAAGCAGATGGGGCACGCTACTCTACCGGCATGGTGCATACGTTTCCCCGTAACATTTAGCCCGGGAAATGGAGCTTTTGTCCTGGAGGGTTGAATTTACATACGCTACGGGTGGGAGGGAGGCTACAGGACATGACAGGCGTCATTGGAACGACGTTCCGCTGTCGTTTCCAACGCATCATTAAGGTTTTGCGTTCGGTGTACGGTGGGAGATGGAAATGGATGGATTCATCGTTTCGTACAGATTGTGTGGTGTGCTTCGGTTTCTTGTTCCTGGTGGAGAACGCCTTGATGAAGGTCTTTTGGAGGGATCATTTCGAAGGTGTCCCTTGATTGGGAACGAAGGCTTGTGTCAATAGAGATGACTGTTAGGCAATTGTACGGTTTAGTGCTTGTAGCATATAATGGTGATTTTAGAAACAATATCTTTTCATTCGTTGTAGATGTGTTTGTTAAATGAAGCCATTTATTATGTTTAATAGAATCAATCTTTTGATAAAAATAAGAGCATTTAACCAAATCGAAAGACATAAGAAAAGAAAAAAGATACAGCAAGAAATTCAAAACAAAGTTTTTAAAGGAATGGCACTAAAAATTTGGTACCTCATGGAAATTTATCCCAAAAAAATATCTATTTTATCAGTTAGAAAGCATTTATTTATTGATTTACCTGTTGTATAAATTTTCATTAATCTGTGTGTGCTTAACAATTATAATTAATAGTTGAAAACATTTTGTTCACGTATTATGCGTGATACTCCGCATGGAGTGTTTAAAAAAAGTATAATTTCACAAAAAAAAAACATACATCTGAAAAGAAAATAATTTGTAAAAATAAATTCACCATGAGCAACGAGAAAACATACGATATTGATAATTATTTCCGATAAATAGATCTCATTAAGAATTTAAAAACCATAAACTCCGAAAAAAGGAGCGGCTCGGTGGGATAGTGGTATCCGCGCTGCTCTCTCACACGACAGACAGGGACTAAAATCCCATCCGGATCGCTCCCCCGTAGCAGCGATTGACTATCCTGCTACGTGGTAAACTAAGTCTAATACGGCCTGGCCGTCATACAATATAAAAAAACTCTGAAAAACGACGAAAAAAAATACCACAAATGACATTACTGGGCGAAAATTTTGAAAAAAACATTGAAAAATATTAAGAAGAATATCAATTCGAAATTGGTGTAACGTCAATCACAAGAAACAAATGAAAAGCGGATAGTGATAAAGAGATAAGGATCTAATGTAATACAAACTCCATTCAAATTATTAGTTCAATTCAAGATTTTTTTTTAGAATATTGAATTGAGAAAGATTGGCGGCGGATTTACAAATGAGACAAATTCATTTAAAAAGTGGATTTAGTATAAGAATTAGCTATTTTATTTGGGGTAATTACAGTTTACTGATATAAAAGTAATGTTATAATATGCCTGAGCACTATAAAACTATGATTGTAAATTTCCCCTTAAGGAGAAAAATATTCAAACATAACAAGCTGTATAGAATTACACTCTAGAATGCTTGAATTTTAAAACTGAATCTATTGTTCCTTATCTCACATGTACTGAGCCTTTTAGTTCTATTTGTTGTTGAGAATTATGGCAATGATCTCATTCTAAAGAGCATTTGTCTAACCAGACATTCAAACTTAAAACCATGTTATTTATGACATCTTAATCTAATCGCATTATGCTTCACCCTGTTGGTTGAATTTGCTTACAAAGCATTTTCAATTTTTCAATGCTAAAACCAACCAACTTGTTTAGAGAGCGTAGGTACACCGCATTCCGTACAGCGGTGTCCATGTAGATGGCTTGGAAAAATGCAAAACCATTCCGCAAACGCAAAAACCCCAAAGGCTCACCATTACCACTGACAAACACAGATACACACAGAGAGTGGTACTGGTAGAAGCCATCCAGAGCCCACTCCAACCACTAATTTGTGACCGCCTTTTGTTGCTTTCCACCCTCTATTCCGAATGGTTTACATTGCCAGGGATGGAAGCAGAGAGCGTTTTAAAATAAATATATATTATAGCGGTGTTTGAGGTGATTAAATTAAAATAATGTCTTGATTCTACATTAAATTACGTTAATTTTCTCTCTCGTACATTGTGCTGGCAGGTAGAATGTGGTGCAGGTACTTTGGGTTAAAGTCATCGGTTAAATGTGGTTGGTGCAGCTGGTGTGGATTATAGTTTCTTTTTCCTTAAAATTCTACCAGCAAGATTTACTGAGATTGAAAAAAATAAATAGTAATTAAAACATGATGAAATGCACAAATAAAGTAACTTCAAATAATTGATAAAACATATTACTATTATGTGATTTTTAAAAACTAATCCTTTTAGTTTTACTAAACCTTGGATTTTATCAAGAAAGTTCGTCTATTCGTTTAAGTGTTCACCACCAGATGGCGCTAGTATTTGTTTGGCTCATTGTTTTGCTACCTCCTTATCGCAGCATCTACCATCGGCGTCGGTAGCGTTAGCAGTGGACAAATGAATGCTCATTAAATCTGCCGGCACAATTTCTCTCCACTAAAGCGCGCATCCACAAACCCGCCATTGCGCACCGGTTGGTGCGCCATCCCCACCATAGGTACTTCAGCTCACAAACAATGACATTAACATACTCAATCCAGTTTACCGGCTGACGGTACGGCGTGTGTTTGGTTGGCGGAACGACGAGTGGCGGCTAGTTTAAATGAGCACACATTTGTCCTAGGCATTGCCTTCCAGGCACCAGGGTTTCCGCACACCGGACCGTGATAAAGCCACACATTTTGCATAGACCTCGGGCTGGCGGTACTATCAGAAAGTCGCTCGTTGTTTTAAATCGTTGTGTGGCGCTAGGTAAGCAAGTAACCTGGCATTTTTGCTCGTGCGG
Source organism: Anopheles minimus (assembly GCA_000349025.1). Classification (NCBI taxonomy): domain Eukaryota; kingdom Metazoa; phylum Arthropoda; class Insecta; order Diptera; family Culicidae; genus Anopheles; species Anopheles minimus. The sequence continues at coordinate 2,724,525 of KB663611.1, read as the reverse complement.
ATGCTGTTCGGATCGGGGATCGTACAGGAGCAGGATTCGCTTATTGTCTTTCCCACTGGCAGTGGATAACATTTCACTCGAAAAGGTATTTCCATGACCACCGTTTAGGAAGGGTAACCGATTGTCCTTTCATAGACACGCAAGAAGTTAATGTGGATTGAGAGGATGCTTTAATTTTAATGAGTCCACCGTCTCGTTCGTTGCAGAGCGATAGCACGAAATTGCCTGCGGCTTTGGGTCAACAGATCGGCAGCAGGGCACACAAATATGTGCCGTTCACTGTCATGGTTTAAGTTGAACTTGTTACTTATCTTTAACACTAACTTTTTCATGCCAAATATTATGTTCCATCATGATAAGAGACAGTTGCGTCCAACATATCCATCAGAATATCGCCCTTTAAAGGTCCACTCGGTGCTCAGTTGCAGCGCATGCATTCTAAACCATGCTAAGGGCACTCGGATGAATATCCGGCCGGTAAGGAAATGGAACTCGATTCCAAGTTGCATCAACCGATGGTGTGGAATAGTATCGCCCTCGAAAACCCATCACAATCGGAAGTGAATCCGAGATTCTGTGTGCTTCTTTCGTCTGCCCTGCTTGCCGGTGGCCGTTTAGTGCCAAAGGAAGTCGATTTATGGGTACGTGACACATGTACACGGTCGTATGCGCACACAATAGCGAAACCGGGTCGGGAGCGAGCCACGTGAGAGATTAATTGTTCCCCGATGAGATGGAGGCGCCTGGTGCTGGGCTGGGGATATTCACAAATGGGCGGAACGATGGAGAAAGCGATTGTAAATTAGTTCTAAATTGAGGCAAATTGTTTTAGCGAAAGGCTATTGTGCTGCCAGGCTCGGGCATACCCGATGGGATTAAGGAGTGGGGGAGTGGGGGAAGAGTAGGGTGGGGAGTTGGGAAGGTTCGGACACGGGTGCCCCGGGAAGGTGAGTGATGAACGTAACGGTCATTGGGCGTCGATTTCCTGCACGGCGCTAATGGACATCCTCACGTGAATAGGCTGCTGGCAGCAAATCGAGTGAACGAGTTGCCTTTCGCTACGGTTGGCAAGATTAATTGGCTGGAAAGGATGGTAGCTATTAAAACAAAGTGTCCGCTGGAAATGGGACCGGAATGGGATTCTCGTTTTTTTATACGCAACGTTGATTTTTATGCACGATCCTACCGTTTGACCGTAGGTTCAAATTATGAGGGACTGATAAGTAGAAAGGTGCTCTTTTTACGTAGAAGATTTATAATAACTTTCATGATATCAACATTACACATCAATCGATCGATATTTTGTATAAATTGATGTATCCGTTTGTATTGATCGGAAAGTGTGATATATTTCTATCAAAGGTTTGCGTTATTTTAATCAATTATTCATTGGTCTAAAACAAAGCCTTTTAAATAACGGGGTTGTTATTGAGCACACAAAAAAACGTTAATCGAATTCTGCAGCACATTGCATTTTAATTTAATCTTGTCACATTCGCACAACGGTTCCCAATGCGGCAAAGTGAATAAAGAGCGCAAAACAAACAGTACCCTCTGTAGCGCTACCGTATGTTGCGCGTTTGTTTTCCAATCGAACTCTGAAGAGGTCATCTGGAATGCAAACTTTGACCAAACAAAGAGGACCACTGTACATAGACATAGATGTAGTGGAGTGTAAACATAATGTTGCTGTTTACGCTAGCCGATGATCGTTTCATGATATCACTTTTAGGTCGCTTTAACAATGCATTAAAAAGGCCGAATGCATCATTCGATGAAGTAATACGAATATGCAAACTAGTGGAAACATTCCAAATGATGATCTGCTCATTAAAACACTCTTTTGAAGGTTTTATGCGTTTTCTTTTGTTAGATTTATTTTTTTATTAATTTACAATGTTTTGGCCGATAATGCTTCGGCCAAATCCATATTTGGGATCCAGCTTTTGTGTTTTGAAAAATCATGGAAAAGAAGGAATTTCGCGCGATGATAAAGTATTACTTTTTGAAGAAGAAAAAAAGTAGAAACCGAAAATTGGCTCGATGAAAAGATTTTGGACATTGCTCCACCAAAATCAGCCATCATTTATTGGTTTTTTAAATTTAAACGTGGTGAAATGAGCACTGAGGACGGCGAACACTGTGGAGTCCCGAAAAAGGTGGTTACAGACGAAAACATAAAAAATGCACAAAATTATTAAAACAAACCGTGATGAGAAGTTGATCGAGATAGCTGACACCATAAAGATATCTAACGAACGTTTTGGACATATCGTTCACGAGTATTTGGAAAATGGCTGCCGCGAGAGCTCACATTTCACCAAAAACAGCAACGAGTTGATGATTCAGGGCAGTGTTTGGAGCTGTTTGAACGATATAAATCGAAGTTTTTGCATCGGTATGTTACCATGAATGAAACTTGGCTTCACCACTATACTCCAAAGTCCAATAGACAGTCATCCGAGTGGTCATTAATAGCGTTAGTCATCATTAATAGCGACTACTATATAAAGATATTGAAGAGTTTGAAGGACGAATGCGCCAATGGCAAAGACTCATGAAATAGGCTACGAATTGCAAAAATGATATCGAAAAATTAAAAGACCGCTGTAATCGGTGTATCACCCTTGTATGTTAAGTAACAAAATTATGGTTTACTAACATTGGCCAAATCATTATCAGCCTACCTGTTACATGTGTAAATTATACTCTGTCTTTGCCAAATTGTTATCTTAAGCATTTAAATTTGAATTTACAACGTAGATTAACAACTTTCCACGATTTTTTGCTTATTCGTGCGTGAAGCTCAACTAGATAGTTAGTTCTGACTCTGCACACCGACGCTATAATGTCCTATCCCTTATTTATATGCTCTACTTTTCTCGACTTTATCGTTCCATTGTCGACCAATCAGATACCGTGATTTTCAAAGTGTTTCTACAGGCTTGATCTTCCGGAAGTTTTCTCACAGAAGTGATATTTTGTCGATGTCTCGAACTAGGGGTGAATACCTCTATTCCATATTCCGTGTTATCTTGGGATGTCTGTTGGGATCGAGGGTAGATAGCTCCATCCACTGATCGATGCGATTTCGCATTCTCGTCTACATTGACTTCAACCAAAGGGAATTTTGACGGACTTCTGTTCGAATCTCCAATTCCAATCATGATGACCGAGTAACGTGTATTTATGAAATGTGATTAATCGCAGCTTCTTGATGGTAACATGTTAAGTTACTAGATAGCTAATAAGCTACCTAGCAACTAGAGCGTAGCCCATAAAGCCGATTACATAAAGTCGCATAAAAAGTTGAGAAAATGCGGGTTATTACGTTCGCGACATTTTCGAAATTTTACAGAAAGATTTTAGGGGCTTATATCGAGATTATCGTATTTAAGAAAAAGAAATCTTGTGTTAGGAATCGAGAACGTCTTTTGAGTCACAAGACAAGAGTGGTGTAGGGCACACGATTTGTGATTTCGGTCCAGGGCGATTTGGCGATTCTTATAAAACATGCGTTTCCATAACCAAAGCTTATGGTTTATGGTTTATCACAAACTTCATCCAAGAATTTAAACAATTCTCGTGGACGCAAGCTGAAGCTGATGGAACCATCAATGGCTAAATCCAAAATATACCCAGGACAGATAAAATCTCTTTCTAGCTATGTATGGTTCAGTAGCTACTAGGGATCCGTTAAAAAATTTGGCTGATGATATTTGAATCAGTGCAATTATTACGTTACTTTTTCTTGATTTAACGTCCTGTTTGATCAGTCCGGCCATATGCATAATAGCATACTAAACTTTTTTTGATCACGTAGTTGGATAGTCAATTCTCAATAATTCTGTTAATTCTCAATAAAAGTGTTTTTGAAAATAAGAGGTTTCTAATACACCTAACAACATACTTATTAAAATGACATTGTACATACATGGAATACGTCCCATTTTCACTATTCTAATCAAATTGGACGGCTTAAAGGAACTCCTATTTAAAATTAGGTAGCTACAGCACATTAATTTCCTACTTGGAATCTCTTGACAATCAGTAGATTGATGATCGCCGGAGGATATGTACATGGAGATTGATGTGCACCTGATTAGCGTGTGGGCTCCACGGCACCTCACACCGACGCAACTAACGAGCAACTGATTATTTATTCCACTGTCAAATTCCACCAACTGTAACGAGCTAGATACGATCGGTATATCGGAATATTTATGTTTGCCCAGCTCGCTCGACGTCCGCGTCCATTTCTTCAGTCGATCAAGCACACTGTCAGTCAGCGAACAGAAGAACCTGAAAAGGGTTGCGTACTTTTGCGCACGAGTTCCGATACACGAATCCGCACGCACGCAAATACATAAGCAAACATGACCGCAAACTTGAAGTCGTCGTTTCCGACGTTTCTGTCCGACAGGGGGAAAAGCGATACCGTTCCATCTCCCTTAGTCAGGCAGTACGGACGTACTCGTACGCAACATACGTTTGGGTGCTGGTGTTCGGCGTTCCCGGAAAGCCGGATGTCACATTCGAACACTGCCAGCACGGGTTCCAGTAGTTGTATTGTGGCGGAAGCTTGCAAATCTCACCAAAACGCAAACCCCCAAAAGTATGTCGCTCGCAGACCCAAGCCCTCCATTACACTGGTACTGGCATTAAAATACGGTGGCCGGGAATAATAAATTCATCGTCAAACAACGTGTTGAAAGCATTAACATTCAGCTTGACATATCAAAATTTTGATTAATGAATAACAATCGCAGCGCGACCATATGCAGCTGACTGACAGACGTAGAATGAGGGACAGAGTTCCAACCTGCATCTACGGAGTTCGAAACCTCAGCTGGAAGAAACATTCCCGGCTGGAGGGGTTTTTGAGTTCGATATTGCAACACAAAAGTTGCATGTCGTTTGTTGTTGCCAAGTGACAAGTTTTCGGCTCTCCCGTGGGCACGTGGAACGCATACATTCTAGTGACAGCGTTTCTTTGTGCTGTGCTGGAAAAAAATAAACCTCTTGTAAATGTTTCCGCCCGGGAGACGGTTCCAGGGTGGGGCGTAGCGACTCGCAAGGGTGAGTTGGATTCGGTGGCGATAAATGTTTGGCGTAATGGTGTGGAAAATAGTTTTGCAATTGACAGTAGTGAAACGGTGTGGTAAAAGATGGGAACCGAGGGGTTGGGGGGAGGGGGGGATATTTTCCTTTATGCAGAACAGAAGTAGTGTCTTTTGTAATCTGGTACAGTGACAGCCGGGAAATTGTCATACTGAAGACTTGTTCTGCAGTCGATTACTAATGAGATTGAATCATTGTTGGAAAGGAGAAGCAAGTGCTTTAAACGTAGACATTGAATAATTCACTATATGTTGTGCTATTGGAACCTCTATTGAACTAGAATGTTTTTAAAGAGTTTCAGATAAAAACAGGGGAAAGAAAATACAGATTTACATCTAAAGCAACTCCCAAGCAAACATTCTGCAGCACTTCAAACTCTCTAAACAAGTCCACCCAACCGGTATCAAACGAAAGTCTACCAAACATGACCACCATCATCAACCATGACACATACTTTGAGAGAAAGGAATTGCATTGCCATTGTTTAACCACAAGGCACTTTGACCGAAACCATAAGCCTTACTGGGAAACCGTCCATTGCCGCCATTCCACCCAGGAAGTCACCGGAACGATTCGATCGGAACTTTATCAAGAAGTTCAAGTGACCATTAATCACACTCCCGCTGACTGACCGAGATGAATTGCAAGGTAAATAGTTGCGACGGGTATAAATTGCAGCTGTAATTACGTCTGATCAAAACCTTCCAATCATTCAACCGTTGCAGCCCGATGCTGAATGTTTGGGCTCTTAGGGCCAATGTCTCGAAGGTCCAGCGAGCCAGCAAGAGCACTGAGCGTGTACGCTTGTGTGGAGCTGCATTGGCAACAATTAATTATTAAACCCTTCGGTTCGAATGCAACCTGGTTGAAACGGCCATCGCCGAGTCTCGTCGGAGGATGGCTGCAGTGCAATGTTTGATTTTCGATTTGTCAGCAAGAAATTCTCTTTGATCGCTTTGCTCGATATAATACGGTTAGCTGCAACACTCATGCATATCTCAGCTCGGACTGATGGGCGAAGCAAGGCACTGGCGGTTGTTTCGTTTGTTTTGTCCATTTGTGAGGGCTAGAGTAAAACCTCAACACTCGGCACCGATTGATTCCCGGGGTTCGGGGAAAGTCAGCAGTAACTGTACGCGGAATCAGGGGACTGGTTTGTGGCAAATCTAATCCAATCGAGAAGCAAATACAATCGATCCTACCGGGTGACGTGCATCTGGGGAAGGATGGATTAAGTCGGAACTTAAGTCAGCTCGAAAGGGTTTAATTTGATTGTATCCCAATTCTGCAATGTTTCATGTACTTTTACTTCACTCCCGAAGGTATGCACAGTTTGACTGGTTTTATCCTATTGAAATCGATTTTTTGTTTGCCTGTTGGGTTTTGTCACCCTGTTGTGCCAACTCGTCCCCGCTGCTCGATCCTCGTTGGAAAAGCATAATGAAATCTACTTACCGAGTCGCTTTGCATTTACCACTTCATCTCGTTCCTCTCTTTTCAGGGATAATCAGCAAAATCAATAAACAAAACATGTCCCGGTGGTTAAAGAAGGATTTCCGTTCGATACAGTGAAGCAGGCCACCCTAGGAACGGATCCCCAACCCACCCATCCGGCCCACAGTGTCAGTGTGCAGTGAATGTGTGTTGTGTGTTACCAAGGGAGTGTGCGTACGCTAGAGCGACAGTGAGATAAAACCCGGGTGATATTTTGGGGGTAGGGCAGGTGTGCCCGTGTGTGCGTGTGTGTTTGTGATGTGTCGTGTCGTGGTCGGTGGAAAACATCCCAGCATCCGACCGGCTGAGCTGACTGACTGAGCAGGGTGAAAACATTTGCGTGCCGATTTATTTGCATCGTGAATTTTGCCATTGGGGGGCGGTTTTTGGAAAATTTCCAAACGGGTTCTGCTACCCGCCTACCGGAAGCTACACGTCCCGGTCACTTTGATCGGATTGTGACCGCGTGAGGGGGCTGTGTGTGTGTGTGTGTGTGTGTGTGCGTGGTAGTTTGTATAGGTGATCTGCATGCCAGTCTGTCCGGAAACGAGTGAAACGAGTCACCCGAAACGAGTACGATGAGCGGCTACCAGCAACAAGGTAAGCGAATGGGATTTAATTTTTCAACCAAATTTTCCGTGCTGTGTGCGGCACAAAGAGTTTAAAGCAAATTTTCCTCGTGAAAAAGAAAAGCGGCAAATTAACGAAAATGCATCCCGGGCCGTTAAGGAAAGTGTGTACCAGTTTTTAAAAGCATTTGCGCTGAAACGGTTTTCCAACCGGAAAGAAATGTTCCAAACATGTTTGGTTTATTTTTAAAAGTCTTAACAAATTTCCCATCATCCTCCGTGGTGCACTGAGCTGCAACAATGCTACCACGGTTCGGCATCAAACGCACATCAGCAACCGTCATTGTTGCCGTGTATTAAATTGATCTTTTGATGTTGCACCGTACCTTTGATTTCTACGCAAGCCCCAAACGATGGTGCATTTTACGGCTGTTGTTTTTTTTTGTTAGTTTCGGTTTGGCCTTCTACAAAATGTTCAGTGCTTGCCCGGGCCGGGGAATGGATGGGGCAGGCAAAATAAAAGGTAAAACTTTCGGTCGGACGAGTTTTGCAAAAAGGCATCGAAATGATGGAAAAATGGCCCCACATCAAAGGAGATGAGTTGCGATTTGGTATCAAACAGCGGTGCAAACGATTCGAGGTGCTGATGATGATTATTTGATATTATTTTGCCATTATTGCGATTCATATCTGGATTGCCACCAGCGTCTATTTGCCTTCATTCATTCAACGGTTTAAAGTATTTTTTAGAATACTTTGGTATTGATGTTTATTTTTTGTAATTGTTTGTTAATATGACGGTTGTTTCTCACTCTTTCGAAATCAAACTAAATTCTCTTGACTTAATAAAAAAAATCGCAACCCTCTACAATGTTGGAAAACATATAAAAACCATTCTGCCACACGTCCCTGAAGAACAGTTTCGTTCAATTTTCCCAACAAGGAAACGAGACGCCTCGTTAACGGCAGAAATCCCTCCCATAACATCGGCCCGAAGAACAATCGTTTGCACCTTGATTGTCCTCTCGAGACACACAAACACCTCGAACACAATTATATGAGAAAATTGCCTTTTTCGCTGGCCTCGTCCGTAAGATTGCATTATTACGATGATTATTAAATTGTACCCAGCCCACCATGCCAGCCCTGTTTGATGGGGATTTTCTTTCCGGCTAACCGCTTGATTGCCCGAACGTCATCGTCACCATCATCGACACTATCAAACCTGCTCGCACTGCGGTACGAATGCCTGGTTTCTCGTATGAGAAAATTTGTAATATCCTGTTCATCCTTGAGCATGTGGCGCGTCCCGAGTGGCCGGGCGTGCAGCTCAGCAGGGTGGGAAGGAAGATGCGAGAACCATACACCGGGGACCTGATTTTCATCCCCAGGTGGAATGAACAAGGTTCCGGTTCCGGTCTGGCAATCATCGCTGTAGCAAAGTGCAGTGCAATCAACAATACCGAACGGCCCATAATGGTCAAGGCGTTCTGGGAGGGAACTGCAAAGTGTGAAACAGTTCATGGATTTTGATATCATAAAGATGATTTTACCAGGATGAGGTACCTGATATAAAAATGAGATTTGCTTTTTTGACGACATTCAAACAGGGTGGGTTTAAAGTAAGCTTGAAGTCTAAAACTTGATCCCAGACAATCAGGGGAATAAAATATAATATGAAATTTAATATGTTGCTATAAGTGAAAAATATTCCATTTATTTTCTAAAGGAAATATCCTTCAATAAATCTTCATTCACACAATTAATGTTAAGTTCATTAAACAATAAAAATCTCAATAAAACTTCATTTCAAAGCAACTTGATTTACCATAGCAATGAATGATTTGATCATAGCAAGGGGATTTTTTTATACTTGATTGGGAGCAATTAACAGCAAATTGAAGAAAATATTCAGTTTGTGTTCACACTACAATTCCTCTGTAGTCCAATATCACTTAGTATGTTGTTGAACCGTTTTTGTATTTATGATGGAAATTTCAGAATTAATTTTCGACCAAATATCACCCGTATTTCCATCTAAAAACAATCCGGTGTCATTGATCGATTTCATTAACATTTTAACAGTTCTACAGTAATTTGTTTGAGGGTTCTTGTAGTATTCCTCAAAGGTACAATATTCCTCGCAGACTCAGAAGATTTTTAATCGTATTCCTTCAAGTTTGTCTCAGATTTTCAAGCTATTTTTCTTGAAATTCTCTACAATTTTCCATAATTTTCCATTGGTATTCACAATTCAGGATTATTATATTGGTCATCTATCTGATTTCTATCAGCTTTGAGAATTTTCCCAAAAAAAAAACATCAGTACAAGGGGTTTGGATGAGAAGAGCAGTAAAAGAGGGGGGTAACATAATGTTAATATGCTTTCATCTTCTTCATTCCGCCCTTGGTTTCTTTAACATTTACTTAACTAACTTACTTATATATCCGGCGCTAAACCTGCTTCACGGTCTTGGTCTGCTCCAGAAGTTATCTGAACCGCTCACGGTCTAGCGCCGTCGTCTGCCAATCAAGTATCCCGGCCGTTCTGGCGGACGCGTCAACGCCATCACTCCATCTCAGTTTGGGCCTACCACGCCTCCTCTGTTCATGTGGATGGCTTAAAAGGACATTACGGGTTAGGTTGTCCGGTGCCATTCTCATGACGTGACCAGCCCAGCGGAGCCTGGCAAGTCAAATTCGTAGTACGACAATGAGGTCGTAGTAGAATTCGTAGAGCACGTCATTAAAGCTGCTTATCTATTGCCCTTCCGTACATACGGGGCCAACAATCCTTCTGCGATCTCTCATAGATCCTCAAAAGCAGTATTCCTAGCCGACTCTGAATGTTTTTCATTACATTCTTTTAAGTTTATCTCAGGACGAACAGATTTATCTAGGATTTTCTAAAATTTTCCACTGTTCATCTTTGATAATCACTCTTCAGCATTTTTAATATAGTTTTGTATCAGAAATAAACCAGATTTGAGGTTTCTGTTTTATCTAACTACTTACTGTGTTGAGTTAATCCGGTTTCGACTTGGATTTTCTCAAAACTGTAGCAGTAGGCTTGGGGGAATTGGACGAGAAGAGCCATTGAAGAGTCATGGTAAAATTATTTTAGAACAATGAAGTTCCTATGTAGCGTTAGGATCGCGAATTATTATGGATTAATTATTGTACGAGACCTAACATTAAGTTTGTTACAGATTGAATTAGGTGCCTAAAACTAAGATGGCTATCTCGTGAGATCTCCAAGTCGCGAATACAAGTACGATGTCCGGTTGTCAATTTTTCTACACATAAGTGGTGCCATTGTGTTTAATTTCGAGGATTTATACAACATTTTCCAACGTAAAAGAACAAATTATTTGAAAGATACGACGAGGTTATAAAATAATCATTGCTAATATGACGCCCAAAGACTGAACTTCTACAGACTACAGATAAAAAATTCAATTTTAACCCGGATTTAAAAAAACGGATTTTGACATTGCCACAAAGGATATTTAACTAAGGTGAATAAAAACTTATCACAATTTTAATGATTTACGAAAACAACAAGATACCACTGATCGGAAAACAGAATAAAACCAGCTTGACCTCTCGTTGTTGAACACGGAGAGCGTACGTAGTGGCGACACAAATCGGATCCCGGCGAAACTGTCAAATAAAATAGAAAGTTTAGAATTATTCATCAAGCTCCCGCTGATGATAAAAGTTTTACCCGTTTCAATTTGAATTTTGCACAGTCTGCATGCCACCGTGTGCGACGGTTGTCTTTATGCAAAAATGAGAATGCTCCAGATGCGACGGCGGTTGATAACCGGCGAGTGGAGTTTGTTTCTATGTGTATCGTATTTTTTTCTGTCTACACATCCTCACACTTTATGTACTCCCTTCGATCTTTGTGATAGCGGGAAGCGAAGTCTTTTTATCCCTCTATTATATATGTTATCATGGAGTTTCTCGCCTTCTGCAAGGCTTTACCTCTTCTTCTGCGTCAATCCCTGGCCGAGCGAGTGTGTGTGCAATCGAGTTTAATAGAACCCAGTTGCATGTGAGACGCTCTCTAACGAACCAACAGAAAGGGGGTTTCGGTTGTGCTTGTGTTGCTCCCTTTAGGTTTCCCACAAATGCAGCAGTTGAAGGGCTTTTTTAGGTTTGTTTCGTTACGGGGTTTTTTTTTCTCCGCTGGGAGCTGTGGGAAAACACAGCGTCCTTTGGCACGGTCCACGAGCTCGGTGCCGTCTTTTCCTCCCAGAAAAGCGAGGGAAGTTCATCAGCATTCGTCATTTTCAGCGGAAATTTTCCACAATCCAATCCACGGCCATCGCTTGGCGTACGGTTGAGGTCTCATCAAGGTTTAAACGATGAGCCATCACCTTCGCCGTCATCATCATCGTTTGCATCATCATCATCATCATCATCGTCCACACAGTGTGGATGCGCTGATAAAGGCCGTGCGGTATGTCCCGGGCACACAGCGTCCACTTCATTTTCCTTCCATTTTCTACATCCGGTGCGGGAAATGTGATGTGAGGGAGGTGATGGCATTTCGATCTACTCGAGTGAATGCATGAATCATTGAAATTTGCACTTCATTTTCAATTTGAATTTCAAAAGCTACCGGTGATGAATGCTTTTACCGCCCAACCCCAAGGCTGGCTCGTTTCTGATGGCCGGTGGGGATTTTCGTATGTTCTAGTGTTCGTAGAGGTGGAAGAATGTATAGGAATGTATGTTTTGTGTGTGGATATGGGACGAAAGCAACATTCAATGTTAGCATGGCTGGTAGACAGTATTCAGGTGTTGCGGGACTTGTCGATTTTGGAGTAATTCGCTATCGTTTAATGGTGATGTTAGAAACTTCACGATGGTAACGATTTAAGACTCAACTTTGGTTACGATTGTATTTTTTTAAATAGTTCTACAGACGTCCTTATGTTGGACATATACTAATATTGGAATTAGCTGTACAAGTGCGTCCAAAATATTGTAATTTCTGCTACGTTTTCTTTGGAAGCTACACTAACATTTACATGAAATTTTCAATATTTCTTGAATCAAATCACTCCAAAATCATGGTTAAATTCTCAAATTACTTTACTTTATGTTCAGAGTTATTAAAGTTACTTCTTCCTATTCTGTTATCAACTTTCTATATCATTCTCCCAAAGAAAGTAGATTTTCAAATGAAAAAAAGAAACATTATTGTCGCTCGCTGAACACCTTCACAGTGGGAAAAGCGGGAAAATCCACTGTCCCCATTCCCATCCACCCAACCAGTTCGTGCTCTTCAAACAAGGTACAAATAATGTTCGGTTTTTAATTAAATCCAACACCAACAACCCCCAAACCAACACACGAATCGTACCAACCGGGAAAAAAGACGCTTGATAAAGCACTTTCCGCTGCTCAGTAATTTGGCTTTGGATGAGTAGAATTTTATTGTTTTTCCTCCCTTCTGGCCTTGCGGTGGATTGTTCCGGGAATTGGAAAATAAGCTTCCACCTGCACCCGCGTTTCTTGCTGCCCCAAAAGTCTTGCTGAGTTTCTGCTCCCTTCAAGAGCTTGTTAGAAAATCTTTTTTCTTGCTTCGCTCCTTATTCCGATTTCCAGCTCGATGGAAACAGTTTCCCAAATTAATGATTTGATTTTCACGCCGGCGGACGGTTGTGCTTTTTTTTTCTTCCCACACTTCGCTTGTTTTATGCAAATATTTTATTCAATATCGATCGCCACTGGACGACTGGAGCCCGTTCCGTCTGCATGAAATCGATGAGAAATTGGTTCAGCGATTCGTTTTATTTCGGCATTCAGTTTCTTCTGGCCGCAGTTCGCCCAAGGAGCCATCTTATTAAGACGGTTTCTGTTTTCCGGTGTTGCTTCTTTCTTCAATAAAAAGTTATTGTCTTATCGACACCAGCGGGTTCGTTCTGGACGGTTACCAACGGCAAAACCGGGAAGCAACGGTAGCGTGAATGGTCACCGGTTGTGGCTACTTACCGGACCCATCCCTTTTGGCAAACGGCATCTCATTTCCTGGGGCTTGGTTCCGGCACTTTAACGGTCACCACCTTTCACACGGCAAGATTATGATTTGGAAGTATGCCGCACGGGAGAGAAAAAGGCGAAGAACCCGGCACGGATATCCGACGATTGAACTCGAAGAGCCGTAGTGATCGTTGGCGGTTGGGATCCAAGTTTTTTTTTCTCCCGGTGCCACATTTTCTATTCTCCCGAAATTCCCGTCGTTTACTGTAACGACTTCATCTAAAACTCTAAATGTCCGGAGGTTTAGTAGATAAAATTTAATTTTGTCTATTGCTAGTAGGCAAGTGCTGCTTTCCTATACGGTGGAACAGAGCAAGGTGTTTAAGAAAAAGCAATCCAGCAAAAGCGAGGAGAAGTCTTGTTCGAAATAGTCCTTATGCTAAGCTACCGATACATTCCAATAGGCAACTTTTTTTCCTCCATCTAGCGGCGATTCCCCAAAGAAAGGAAACGGGCTATCGGGATGGTCCGGAAATTTTTAGTCATAAAATTTAATAGCCATTATCATTCGATGGACATCATCGGAATGGTGCGTTCAAGGGTTTTGATACCCCGATCCAAAAGAGTAAGCGAAAGAGTTTGCACAGGGCATTCGCTGTGGGGAAAAACTCTTCCTGTCATTGGGCATGTTTGCCCTTTTTACCCTGGACATGGTGGAAAAGCGCCAGAATGGGGAAGAATTTGTAAAAGAGTCAGAATAAGCTCAATTTATGGTCCGTTGTTTCCTTGTGCGGAGGGAATTGTTATCATTTTTGGGGGCTAGCAACGAAAAAAAAGGGATAATGGTTGAAAATGGCCTACATAGGTCGAACCGTTCGGGTTTGAATATCGATTGATTGGAAGCTTTTCAAACTTTCCCCCCCCCCTCCCCCCACGCTCACATGGTCCCCGCGGGAGGGGCGCCTAACGAGGCGCTTGGCTACTTTAAAGTTTTCCATTTTATTGGGTTAAATTGCTTTGCATAGAAAACCGCACATAATACGATCCCACAGCTCAATTACCAAAACTCAATAATGGCCGCCGGGCGCACTGTTGGAACACGGCCATGAGCGGACGATCTAATTACGCTTGCTCTAAATAAGTCCAACCAGCACGTCACCACCGCCACGACCAACAACCCCCGCCAGGAAGGCAACAGAAATCGGTCCCGGTCGGTTTGTTGCACGCGGTTCGATTTTGCAAAACGGACTGAATGCGAAGGATGCATCCGAATGCCGAAACCGGCGCAAAACCCCCGGTCCACATTGACACCCGGCAATTAACCGGCAATTGTACCTTTGATCGCCACTAAATCCCGTTTTCCCGTGGAGCGTTTAATGGTGTATTTATTTAATTTATTCAAATATAATTAAGCAGATTCGGGAGGCCTTTTGCGATTGACCCGCAAATGGGTTCAAGGGGGTTTGGGCGCCCTCGAACCCCTTTTCTCTCCCTCTTTGCTCCATCTATGGTCATGTAATGAAGCGTGCCCGGCTGGGTTTTGGTTCGGTGTCACTTTCGGGGACGGTGACCGCGAGTAGGCTGGAATTCATAATGACAAAATGCAGACTCATTTATCATTCGCTCCCACCCGGTGGGAAGGAGGGGATGATTGTGGCGAGGGTGAGGGGCGATTGGGGACTTTCGCCTGGTTTTTCGGGTTCGACTTTGGTCTTGGTTTAACGTGCCGTTTAAATCCCTCAACTCACTGCTTTATGTCGTCAGGTTCTCATTCCACCAGTTTTCGTTCGGCTATTGTATTGGCGTGCATGTTCAAAATCATGGCAATACCGAAAGGGTTGTGTTCCCCGTAGGACCATTAATGCCTGTCTCTCTCTCTCTTTCTCGTGCACTCCCGTGTAAAGTTCATCCCTTTACACTTTATCCAACCAATGTTCTGGCACGCTCTTGTACGTTCTCACACACACACATACCGTAATTACGCATGCAGTGATGGTGCTCATCATTATCATCAACAACTCTATCATTGTCCACCTCGTCCTCTGCAACAGCATCACGATGCTGTTTAGTTTCGCCTCTTTGCCACACCTTCTCAAAGCAAAAACCCAGACTGGATATTCAGCCTGATACGGGAAGGGGTTTCGTTTGGGATGGAGCACGAATTAGTTAGCTAAACGTACTGACGTGTTATTGAGCAAAAACACTAATAGGACTGACATGTTATAGAACTTTTCTTTTAAAACGATTTGCGGAAATTAAAGAAAATTTTGCAAAGTCAATATTTTACTTATTCACAAACTCAGTTGAGCTGTGCAAAAGTTGTACAAGAACGTATTTTTGTATTGATTTTTCTGTTACGATCTTCAAAATAAACATGAAGATGATCTTGTGTTTAACTAACATAAATTTTCTTCAGACGACACTGTTCTTGGTAATACACGATAAAACCTCCTGAAGGTTAAATCAGGTTTGCCATAAATAATGAAATAAAAGAAATAAAAAAAAAGATTAATTATCACTTGCATTAAAATAGAACACATATAAGCTTCATTTCAGTGTCTTAAGAATATAGTTTAAAAATATTGATAAAGATGTTTTGGGACGATGTTTCCTATTCAACAAAATGAGTTATTAGTGATAATCAAATATGTATCAAAAATATATAAATAGTGGAACATCAATAAATTCCTTCTCTTCTATTGCAACGGACACCAAGTTGTTAATTATCATCAACCAGAAAAAACGTATCCGAATTCCACAATATCGTTCAAAGTGCGATGAATAAAGATTTCAACAACTCCATCAAAGTTTTCACTACAAACGAATTAAAGGGATTCATTTTGGGGTTTTGGTTTAAGAAATGACATCCATTACTAACACGAAGCTAACACAACTGTCTTGCAACAAACGTAGTTTTGGAAGTTTTTTTTTATATTGCAAAATCTTGAAGCTATCTTGGAGAGAATGTACTTTCATATACATCCACCATAAAGACACATTATAGAAGTTTTATCCAACACATTATTATGACACATTATAGAAGTTTTATCCAAAAGTTCATAACAAAATGTTCAGAGATACTGTTTCGGCAGGGAGCCTATACTTGTTGAAAAGCATGATACATACTTGAAATAAAATAAAAAAACAATGTAACAACTTTAAATTGAATTATTTAGAATAACTCACTAAAGATCCACAGGCCTTTTGTGCATGTGAAGTTCGATCCTAAAAATAGTTCCAAAGAAGCATTCTTAGTTGACAAACCGCTAATCATCCTACTGTGCAAATGATGATCATGACAGGCTAATCTATTGTTCGTCAGCGTTAATTTTACCCATTTCCTTTTTTCTTCTTCAAACCCTTCTCGACATGGCGAGAAACGACGCACGAGAAACACCTGCATACACCGTTTGCAGACATTCTAGTGCAGGGTTCCAGAATTGCGCACGTTAACATAATCAAATCTCGCATCAGTGTCTCCCGTCAGGTGTTGGCTGACAAAATGCACTACCAATCGCCAACACCCCTTAATGTAAATGTATCCCCTTCTATCCCCACACACATATACCGCTCATCCCCTCCTGCTATCATAAGGTGTGATGAAATTGAATTTGAATATATCATTAAATATCGACGCTCAAACTTACGAGATGATCTCAGCTGCCCAGGGCCAACCTGAAGATACCTGACCTAGCAGGGATTTTGCTAAGTTTCCCTTTCGAAAACGGTACACAAAAGACATCTACCCATCTCAGCACTCGGGCAAAAACGGAGCATCGAAAGCTGATTGTCCTTTTGTAATCGAATTCCCTCTAATTACGAAATGGACCGACACACCTTCTCCAATGGACCGGATCAACCCCAATTTCCCGACACCGGTGTTGATGACAATATGGGGGGGGGAGAGTAGCTTAGCCCTTCTAGATGACGATGGTACTAGCATTAGCGAAAGCATCATCATCATCATCATCACCGTCCACGAAATGGGATAGAGATGGCGGTTTCTGATCCCGATAATGGGATATTAGAGTTTCGAGCTGCAAAAACATTGCCACCTGTGTCGATCGGTACGGGTAAGCGTATTACTATTTTCACTTCACCAAACTGTGCCTCTCCCGGACCGCGTGTGTATGTGGGAAATGCTGTGCGCTGTAAGTTGGCTGCCGGTTGCTTACTACATGCAAATCCAGTGCAAGGGACTCGCCGTTTGCTTTACGAACGCAGGGCAAATGCCCGAGCACCATAAATTGATATAATATTATGCAAAACGATATGCTAATGAAGTAGGCAAGTGGATGAAATCTTTTTGATCTGCCGCAAAAAGTGGCACTGTAAGGTGGGGGACGCGTAGTAGCGTCATGGTGCACGGTAATAGGTTTGGTTAGATGATGTGCCAAAAATTCCATCTCGTTTTATTTTTACTTTTCCGCTTTTGGGGAGAAAAGTTTGCCGGAACAGCCTGGTACACGGATTTGAAATAGGAAGCTCCGGACAAAGTTTAGCTCTTTAATCAAAGCTGAAGGCTGTCAGTGGGAGGTTAACTTTAAAACACGATGTGAGTTTATTTGAATATTTAAACAAAATTTTGCAACAAGACCGTTGAATCACTTGACGAGTTGATGCCGAAGCAAAAAGTCTGAGAAGAAACATTAGAGCAGAGTTGGGGTGTGTGAGTGTATTTAATGGAAGAAATAAGCTGCAGGAAAGTCTTATTCCAATGCTTGCACATCCTAATGAACCTCACTTCCGCATGGAATGTCATGGCAAACCGTCTGGGAAGCGTAGTCTTACATATCGCCCCAAACAGGTGATTTAATTCCACGACCCTATGAATATTAAATAAATTACCACCATTTGACAGACGCAGACAAGGAAGCTCGTTCCCGCAAAACGCACTATATTAGCCCGTTGTCGCTATTTCAAGCTTAGGTTTCAATTTTCCAGCAAAACTCCCCTTTTCACCGATGGGATCCCAAACGGAACGGGAAGATCCAGAGTGGTTTGGTTGGGTTTGTGCGAAAATCCTTACGCGCTTCCGCCAGCAATCGATTGCTTCATTTGCATAAAACAATATTTATTGTTTGGTTGGTTGAGATTCGCTTGTTGGCCGCATGACGGTACTGTGCACCCCGGTTGGTGCGATAAGATGAGGGCTTTGGTTCTGGGTTCGGTTAAGTTTCTGGTACGTGGTGAACGGGATTGTCGCTCCCTGCATGCCTCACGCCGGGTAGCGAATGAATTTCCAAACGCAACATAAAATAAGTCGATAATTGATAATGTATGATCTTTCCACCCTGTGCTCACCCTGTACGGGATGGAAGGGAGGGAGAATATATTTACACCTTTCTTCCCCAGTGTAGCCGTCGTGGAAGATTTCCAAGAAAATGCCTAGAGCAATCTAGCACCTCCACGGTACGGCACACAAATCCCGAACGCTCGGGATGGGGTTGAAGAAACGAGATGCTGGGGGCGAGCTGTGAAGGGAGACGCGAACGCGTTTGTTTATGCGTTGCTGGTGGATCAAATTTAATTAGCATAATGAGGAACAATATACACTTGAAGGGATACGACTGCTGCTACTCTCGAGGGCAAGGCCTTGATTGAACTGCACCGTTTGAAGCACCGAAAATGTGGACGCACAGCTGAAGTGGTTTCGGTGGAAATGGACGGTGGTTGTGTGTTGATTTGAAGCTAATCAACGGCCAGAAGGTTGATTTGTGCGAACGTGATGGGTGGTGGTCGTTTTGCAGGTGGTAAGCGCGTTAAAATTACTGCACCATTTCGTTCAACACACTGTATGCATGTGTGTGTTTGAAATTGTAGCTGGAGTGGTTTAATCATGCGAGTGTCATATTGAAGTCAGGTTGAAGAATGCAACTCCAAGGGGCTCTTATAATATACTGGTACGTAAGTCTTATGGCATGGAATGCATTTTACATATAACCTTGTAATATTTAAGGTGAGAAATTATTCAAATAATTATTTATTTCTGGACAAACTATGGGCCTGAGAGATTTATATATCTCCTTAAACTCAGCAGCAACCTGACTTCACTTTATTATTTAAAAAAAAAATCAAAAGATTTTTCTAAATCAGTAAAACTATGACGAGAGCTTTAGTCGAAAATAAAAATCTCAAGTCATTTAACTTCTAGAGGAAAGTACGTTAAGATGGGCCTTCCCTAAGATTAATTAGGAAAATCTCTGGATATAAAAATGCGGTGACCATGAATGATGTGCAAGGCTTATTTTACATCCTGAATTTATCAAAATAATCATCAATTCAATGAAGTTTTAAAAAAAGGAACTGATTTAACTATATTTAAAAAGCATGCTTCATTTCTTGCAGTTTTAAAAATTCATCTACCAAAAATATTATTTTGTTTTACTTTCTTTTATATATCACTGTGTTTGTACTTTTCCTACAATACTACGTTGCTTGATTTAACATAAAGGGCTTTTTAATAACTCAGCATATTTATTTATACAACTAGTTTTGCTATGGGTGAACGCTATGGATGGGAATTTTGTACCGGTTCTGTCCGTAAATAACTCAAAACAGGTAAAACAATTGATGATATCACAAGATAGTATAAGCCAAATTAATTAAACACATGTGTCCATCTGTTCCACTCAAGAGTATGTTGATTAAAACACTCTATTTTGTTTACAAATTTAATATTTTGACATGTTTAATTAAGCTCTTCTATAACGTTGTACATATCCAGATTTGATACTGAGTTATAAGAAAATAAAAAAAAATGTTTATACAATAATTACAAGTAGTGTCCATCATTCCCAAACTATCCGTCTTGCCCTACTTTCTCCTTCATATTTACCAGAACTTCTGAGTTCCGATATTTATATAGAAACCTTAGATATTTCTGAGAACTCAATATGTTGTTTTTTCTATATTTTAAATGCTTAGCTATAAAAAAGCTATATGCTATATGCTTTCTATATAAAGTGGAAAAATTCCGCTTATACAAATCCAATAAGGAATTTACCAGTAAATACACTTAATTAATAAATGAATGCAAATATATCTATTAGCAGCAGCAAAAACAAAACTACCAATAAACTTTCCTAGGCGTGACTGTAGAACGGTTTTGCTACTTTTCACACCGGCAAGTTAGTGAAAATCACTTCGTCTGCTGCGGAAACTACTTTTGCGATAATTATCGTACGAAATTGCACTTTTGTCACGTTTTACGATTTTCCTGGCTGGGCTACTTGAGCGAAAACTTTTGTTTTTAGCCGCCTACAGTTGCAAGTTTTCTTTCTGAATGCCTTAAAAGGAACTTAATGGTGCAAATGGGATGTAGTTTTTTCTTCACGAAGCAACAGATTTTTCGTTAGAGCGCTAGAAGCAAAACGAGATAGTTTGTGTCTGAGTTGTCAGATAATTACACCTCGGAGGTTTGTTCGAATTCTTTTTTTGCAGGTTTATCGTGCCATTTGCAATAAAAATAGAATTAACCTCAAAAGTTTGCATTCAAACATATTAATTGTAAAACAATTCCTAACCTCCAAATGTATCGATTGTTAGCAAGCATTTCCATTCCACAAATCAAAACTTTTTTCAACAGCAAACGATCGTACCCCCGGGACAGTAAGCTTATTTTTGAAAGCTCGGGATAATAAATAAGTTATGAAAAAGGCAAGTTCAATCTACCACATCGCTCATAAATTGTACCACTCATGCGTACGTTCAAACCGATCGGAACCGTTAATAAATAAGCAAAAAAATAAATATAGGAAGAAGACGCTCCAAAAAGATACAAAACTCATTTGTACGTATCGTTCGATTTCGATATGAAATGTTCAATTCCCTTCCGGTGGTTGCACGAGTTCCGTGTACGATTGAACGGTTTTCAAATCCTCATTCAATTCATTTTGCACACATTATCATTTCCGCTTGTTGAGTG
The DNA here is from genome assembly GCA_000349025.1 of Anopheles minimus. Classification (NCBI taxonomy): domain Eukaryota; kingdom Metazoa; phylum Arthropoda; class Insecta; order Diptera; family Culicidae; genus Anopheles; species Anopheles minimus. The sequence continues at coordinate 2,703,417 of KB663611.1, read as the reverse complement.
TGTTTGGGACCATTCCATCGTTTCCCCATAGAAGCTTTTCTCATCAGCAAAACCATTGCTCACATTCATTTTCTGCTATACGAAGGAAAACCTCTTACCCTTATAGAGCCTGCAGGTTTTTTTTTGCGGATGGAAATGGCGCTCGATAAATTGACGGGGTGTGAAAAAGTAAGACAAAATGGGCACGGTAAGAAAGACCCGCTGGAAAAGACGCATTCGAGCCGGAATCGAGAAAGCCGATTTTAGCGCACATTCGCACCCACGGATACGACTGCCAGCGTGCCGGAATAATCATCATCACCATTATCTTCGTTCGGTGTCGAAAAGGAAAGGTAAAATTGAAGCGAACGGACGGCAAGGACTTGCGTCTTACGATGAGGGAAAACAGAATCCAATTTCGTGAGCTGGCTGGGTGCTGTTGGGTGGGTGGGTGAATTATAATTATTCTCGCGGAACCGCGGAAACCGGGAGGGAGGCCATAATCGGATATTTATACCACCGACGCGGCGGTTGGGCAATGTTTTCGGTTTCGGTTAATCGTCTTGATTTATTTCGATTGATCCGCTCGGTTGTTTGGCTGTGGGTGGGAAAATGTGTTACGTCGTTTGGATGGCAAAGGTGAGTGGAGTTTGGATGCAGGCGGTGGGGCTAACGAAGGTTGTCTTTTCAGTCCTGATAGTAGTGATTGTAACAGAGATGGGAATCAGTTATATAAATACAGACAATTTTATTTGCAATATTATTCATTATACTTGTTTACTTTATTATTACTTTTTTCAATATTACTCAATTAAAAATAACTAAAAAAATGAGGACTTTCAAGAGTATTTAGGGTGTTTTGTAGGGTTTTTTAAATATTTGGAATTGCTTGTATAGTAAGTGCATTTCGGTTTGACGTATGGCATCGTCATGGAATGGAACAATTTTTCCAAAACTTGAAATTTGCATCAAAATCATACATTCATAAACCAATAGTCAAATCATCAGCCTTGCTTGAGTTCCAATCTGAATTTGATACTGACGCCAACACCACAAGGGCACTGTCTCAATAACAGCTTTAAGGGAAACTTCGTTGATAAGATAACACAAAAATTGATAATTTTCTGTTCTCTCGGGTGTCACCTTGATAATTGCTACAAGTTCCGATCGAAAGTATTAGGTGAAGATTCCTCTTATAGGACATAAGAATAGTGAAGATAAGGTGAAGGACATAAATCATTCAGGTATTTTTATTTGTATGGTATGAAGCTTGTATCCCAGTAAAAAAGTAGCAACAACTTTGACGCCCTTGCCTTTATCCTCAAAACAGAAAATATTTGACTTAAGGATGGGTTATATCTGGTGGTTAACTCAAAGTACCTCATGATGTCCTCACTTCGAAGTTCTGCCGACGTCCAGCCGACCCTCAAACTATCCTTTTTATCTTACTGTTTTCAAAATGGCTGCTTCAATTATTTGTTAAACATTGCAGGAGTATTTTTATCATACACGATTCAAAATTTGAATCACTAAGGTGGTAGGCAATTTGGATGAAGATTGATTAACATATCAAGGGTTATTTGAATCTTATTGTTTCTTACGTAGCTCTAAATTGAACAGACGGAATCTGTGTAACAACTCGAAACGTTAAAAGGAACTTTTTGCCTGTAGCAACGTTACGAAATATATTTGATTTGTTTACGAACAAGCAAACTATAAAAAAAACTCTAGAAATTTTATAATGTAGTATAGCTTGTATAGGGGCGGTCCGGTGGCCGATGAGATAAGCGGCGCCGGTCTTAAACGGCAAGATCGGGGTTCAAATCCCATCCGGACCGTTCCCCCGTAGTGAGGACTGACTATCCAACTACGTGGTATTAATAAGTCTCGTAAGCCAGAAATGGCAGGCATGACCGAATAGGTCGTTAGGTCAAAGAAGAAGCTTGTTCAGAATAAGCTCTTTGTGTAGAATTTCACGATTATCCGTACACATAATCATAAAACAAATATTTATCATAAAAAAATCATTCCAAAATATACAACACTTCTCTTGGGTTTTCACTAGATTTTCGAGAATGACTGAGAATTATTATTCTGAAAAATCCGGTAAAAACTAAAAAAGGGCACAAGACGAAATGGCTTTTACCCAACGGTACCTGGATTTTTTTGTATAGTTCTTTAGCAGATTTATCCCATATAGAACTAAATTTAAACAACCTGCAACAAAAAATCATACTTCATTCATTCTCCAGTCAACACCTCCATAAATTGCAAATGATTTTATTTACTTCCCAACAACTGGGGACTGCACTTTAGCCCTGCTGGCAAAAGAAAGCCTCAGAACCCTTACCAACTAGTCGACGATTTACGACCAACGCGACCATCAAACGATTGTCGCCGATCATTGCTACATCAAAACCACCGTCATCATCATCATCATCATCCTGCTGAATGGTTGGATTTAGTGCAGCGCGGCTTTTGCTTCCACGCTAAACGGTGTCAAACGAAAGAATATTACACGCTCATAATCGTGTGCCGTTGGCTTTTGGAGCGATTTGCCATAAACATTCACCGCCTCCAGAAAAGTTGTGATGATAAAGGGTGTCTTGGGTGGGGGAGGAGGGGGGGAAGGGAACAACAGGAACAGGACGCCCCAAATGACGGACGTGATGAAGTCCTTAATCCACCGCGACGGCTTCCGAGAAACGCACAAAAATACAACCACTAGTTGTCACATGGAATCGATTTATTATGTCATACAACACGATGAGTGAGGAGGGACCACCGATTTGCCCAACATACGCGTGATGATATTTTGAAAAGAAGACAAAAAAATGCAGAAAAAAATGCCCAACCTCACCACTCAAAGCGGATCAGCACCAAGTCACAGTTTATGATGGTTTACGATGGTTTTATTTGATGACCGGCCGCTGCCGGGTGCTTTTATCGCGCCGTTGCTGGTGGGGAAAAACAAAAAGCAACATGGTTGTCGTTCCACCGGGACAGGGCATGCTGTTTTTCGGGAGCACATATACAGCTCATTGCGGACGCATCGCACGTACGCGAGCGTTACCCCGTGTGCTCGATGAGTGACGAGGCTTTTTTCGCTGTCGTTGCTGTTGATTCCGACACCGAAAAGGGAAAGGATGCACTTATAGTATGCTGCTCGATTCACCACGTCCGTAAACGGGCTCCACGTGATGCTGCTGTGCTGGCAGAGGGTTTGGTGCGTGGTTGTAATAATGTCGGATTTATTTGATTGCTTCGTGTACGGCGGACAGCTTTTTCCATCCCACCCAATTGCACGGTGCAGTTTCGTGAGCTTGAAGCTAGGAAGGGGGAAAAAGGGGTTTCTTTCTAGGCAAGAACTGGAGGAAAACGGAACTCCAGGATAGCGTTGGGTTGTTGCCCCAAGGGAATGAAAGGGTAAGACGTGGAGGACGCCATGCTTTTCATTACATCATTATGTTGGTCGCTGACGGTGGATGATGTTAGCCGAGTGTGGTGTTACATGGTGTACCTACTTTACGACCACGATGACTAATAACAACGCATAAATATTGCTATTACATGTTGTAGCACATGCCACCCTAAGGGCGGGGGAAAGGGCAATTTTATTCTCCAGAGGGGATAGGAGAAAAAACTGTCCTCAATCAGCAGATTGAACGAGAAGTGCAAACTGTGGGAGAGCATGTCTGCCATCCTTTTCAAAATGGATGGACAAGGATGAAGAAGAAATGCGTGTTAGAGCACACAACACGGCAAGGAGTGAAGATTTGTATAGTATTTTGCAGATTTTAATATGTACTTTTTCATGTACATAATGCATCATTTGATAAGAAAAAAAAGCATTGTTCTAAAACTATTTGTTACATCTAATTTTCCAATATTTCTCTCTTGAAGGCACATTATTTAAAAAAGTATTACATTTTCTTTAGTGCTTACAGACATTAGGGAAATAAATATTTTTCCTCTAATCAAAACTGATTGCCATTGCAGATTTCACGATAAATACGTTGGTGAGTAGTGGAAATTTATGGAAGAAAATAAAGCAAACATGAAGCGTACGTGAAGTGTGTTTATATTGGAAAATTTTACCCGTGAGTCCTTGTTTTCGCAGTTTTTCCCACTGCGAGACCTTCTTGTGGATGGTTTTCTTTTCGGTAAAAATGTTTAACTTGCCGGCACCGTGCGCCTTGAGCAGTTGAGCGTGATGCTTGTTACATTGGCCATGTTCCGTGTATGCAGTTTTCTTTTTCCATAGCGTTCATGGTGGACTGTAGCAATGAGGGGAAGCTACTGTCTTCGAAGTTCCCTTCGCCAACATCAACGATTACTCGCCAGCAGAATCGGCAGGAAAATGTAAACCATCCGCATCGTCAGCACACTCCCCAAAAGCCACCATGTTCGTTTGTTATTTATAGCTTCAAAGTACATAAAATAGCTAATAATCATAAAGTTTAATACAAAAATTATGCTATTAAAAGTTTCACCTTCACCAGCACAACCTACGCTGGAAGCGACGTACGGAAATATACACACAGCATTGTGGTTTCTTCAAGTGCGAGGGTTTTTTTTGTGTGTTGTGCTCCAAAGAAATTCCTTCCAGCAATGGAATGGAAAACATGTGCGTCTTTTCTTCATTCCCGGCGCCCGGGTAGCCGGATCCCGTAGTTCCCGAGCGTTGACTGATTAGCATATATTTCTTCGGTACGTCGGAAAACCGGGAACACTGCAAGGATGTAATAGTAGCGCTAACGACAAGTGCTGAGGGTTGAAAAAAGCATCAAAAGCATGGAAGAACACAACCACCACGAAGGAAAAAGGAATGATGCAATTGAAAGTTTTCCATTATTTTGTGTCGCGGCCTGGGATATCCTGTCGGGCTGGGGACGGGGGGATTGGAAATGTTTTTCCATTCGCTTCCCGTTCAGATTGGCTATTGGTATTTGTGCCCCGGCTGTGATGATGTGTGGATGGAGTAATTTATTACATTGACTTAATGTAACATTAACGAGATGAATATTTACCATTTTGATTGAAGCAATGTTCCGGTCGATGCATCTGTTGGTTGCCAATTCCGACGTAGCTGGATTTATTGTATTGCAGGTTTTACGGGGAAGGTTTTTTTTTATATCATTTTGATTGAGGTTTTGTAATACTGCATTGCCAATTAACTTTCATAATGAATATTATCTTTTGTTTTAATTTTTTATAAATTTTGTAATTATCTATAATAAATTTCTCAATAATCTTGATTTATTTCCTATCAGAATATATATGAGTGTCAAACTTCCATACATTTGTCAGGTGAATTGCTTTTTAAGGACCTCATTTGGTAAATTACTTGAATTTCAGCTGGATATTATCGAACAAAAAAATCGACCATTTCAGAATTAGTTTTGAGGAGATATGGCGAGACTTATTGGGTTTTGTAATATTATATTCATAAAATTTTATATTCATAATGTTGTGTCTAAGGCAAGCAGCTTTAATTTCTTTTGTATAATCCGTATCCCAATCCCTTAAGACAAGGGTTACATTCTCCACGGATCTCATCATTCACGCAACTTTCAAGGTTCATTAAAAGACATATTCTATATATGCATAATATATGCATAATAGCCCTTCCCAAAGTGTACTGTACATCCACACATGCTATAAGTTCATTTGGGAACAAAAATTTCATTATCTCCCCATTCAACTGATCCCTTACCGGTTGACAATTGGACGTGAAGTTATCGTACAATCGGAGTAAAAAGGACACCCCAGAAACTACCTACCATTACCATAAGCCTTCTAAGTTCACACTTGATTCATCGTGCATGCAACATCCGCCAGCTTAAACCATTGCTGGTGTGACAATATTGCGACAACAAAATGCGTCTTGCTCTTGGGGCGGGTGATATTTATCTCCGGGTGCTCCTTCCGGTAATGTACCGGTAATGAACCAAGCGTTGATGGCGTCGTCTTGTGTTTCTTGTGTGAAAACTATGGACATATATTTTCACCTTCATCCAAACAGCGTAGACTATGGATTAGAAATTTGAAGAAGCAAGCTGCGGTAAGCAGACACTATTCTTACATGCTACAACCTAAACTGCCACCAGTGTCCTAAAACCCACCAAACCCCAGGAGCCATTACCAAGCCATACCTAATGACAGTGTGTGAAGAATTCTTAATTTCACCGAAACAACTTTCTTCGGGCTGGGCATTTGCATTCGGGCAGTTGGTGAGCGTGCCTTCGCTGCCGGGCCGGAAAGTTTCGCTGGGACTTTAGCGTTCCGCTCGCTCTAATCCACGTCTTGCCGGGGCGGATAATCATCAGCAGTTTCCGCAACAAACCGACATACATCTTTCTTGGGTGTCTTGAACCCCGTCGCCGTCGACCGGTTCCACGAGTGGTGGTACAGTACGGCGGGAAAATTATTTAAATTTTATTGCAGAATTATAGCTTTCCTTGGTTTAGAGGACGTACAAGCGTGTCGGGTGCAAGGTGAGATGCCCCACAAAAGTCATACACATTCCTGCGAACGTCACCATTCCGGGGGACCTCCTGTGTGATGGGAGATTTCTAATCTTCCGCACTTACCGGGCACCGGAAAGATCGTTTAGCGCACGGAAGAATTATTCATCATGTCACCTTTAGCACACGGTGGCAAAAATTTGGACTATAAATTTGCACACTAATCACCTTCCGTGGGTGGGTATAGTGTTGCGTTGTAAGATTTGGGATGGATGCTAAGGATGGCTTTGGGTGTGCATATTGTAGAACGGTCATAAATGAGGCGCGTAAGTATCTTTTCTCAATTAAGATAAGACGGTTTGCTCACCTAAATGGTAGAAGTGTTTAATAGAAAAAAAGGTTTCTAAAGCCCATTATTAACATTATCAAACAAATACAATCTTGATAAATCTTTTATGATATCAAAGTTAGGGATTTCTTCAATTCTTTGTTATCTGGTATGTCTCCAGAAATACAAAAGTTACAGCAAAGATGAGTTAAATTTTGTTGCAAGATTGTGTAACATTTTTATTTTTTATTTAGTATAATAGGCGGCTTATGCCGTATTGTTAAATTCTGTTACGTGTTGTGGGTATAAATAATAATTAAATTCTTATTAACACTAAATGTCTGGAAGATTTCAATGAAATGATTGATGTTGCTGTTTTTGGTGTCTTTTAATTGTCATACAAAAATAATTTATTCTTCTCTAGGAACAAAATTCCTCTAAATTTTTTTAATCAATTTATAAAAAAAATTAATTTATTAAATAGGGGCGGTCCGGTGGCCGAGGAGATAAGCGGCGCCGGTCTTAAACGGCAGGACCGGGGTTCAAATCCCATCCGGATCGTTCCCCCCGTAGTGATGACTGACTATCCAACTACCTGGTATCAATAAGTCTAGTAAGCCAGAAATGGCAGGCATGACCGAGTAGGTCGTTAGGACAAAGAAGAAGAATTTATTAAATACTAGAACTAACTAGAGTAGCCGAGTACATCTGGGATAAAGTGATTTTTCACGGCCTGGAGAAGGAAATGTTTTCACACCAATGTAAACTGCATTATACATTAAATTTAGCTTTTAGTTTATAATTGAAAGCAATAAGCGTCCCTCATGAATAAAATATCAATTAACTAGACTGATTTGCTCGTTGTTATTTTAAAGGATTTTCGTTCCTCACTTGTAATATTTTGAAAATTGTCCATTAATTCATCAAATTAGTGTTATGTTGTAAAAATGATTACGTTGTTGTTAAAAAACTTTTGCTTTAAACGAAGTATACACTTTATTAGGTTTTTCTTTTTGCAATAAAATGGCAACTTTAAAAGGATACAATACTTCGAACGATAGCAAATTTCAAGCACGCTTCACGCGTCTCATAGTTCGGTCACATGCTTACCCATCAACTGAACCGTAAACCAATAAAATACCGAAACATTGAGCAAATACAACCCAAAGTCCTGGCGTCCGAGAGGTGACTTGAATCTAGCCATTCGTGCTTCGATTTCTGGCTAGCCTTTCCATCCATTCACCTTTCGGTGACGCACGATCGGTTGTGTTTATGCAATGGGCGATACGTGCGGAATGGGAAAAGTGCATATCGACCCATCGGAGGTCGGAGAGTAGCCGGAGAATGGTCTCAGAAATTAGTCAGTGATATGTTGCAACATTTCGTGTTTCATTCTTTTTATGTAGGCATGATTCCAGCGGAATATGAAGTCATGGTTCCAATCATCATCATCAACAACATCATCATTGATCAGCAATGGTCCCTTGGAGGCAAAAACCCATCCGGACCTCACACTGCCTAAGCAGTGCCTCGTAACGTCTCTAACCCCCGGGGGAAGGATAGAATCTAGGTTGACGAGTCGGTCGGACCGGGTGGCTTGCTCCAATGGAACCCGTTCCATTTCCATCACCCAACAAACAACTTTCATCTCATTGACGTAGTTTTTCGCCGATGCCGTATCCGTTTCGGTAAACAGATCACGTACTTTCAGGGGCCGCTTTTCCATTCTTTCCCTTAATTCTTTTTCTCTTTTATTTGCCACACGGCTACTTGCCACCGATTCCTATATTCCGTGTGTTTTATACGCTCCAGCAGGGTTGTTCGATCGCGCCACTCCATCATCGAGTCGCACTGCTTCGCCGACGCTTGTGTGTGACAGGATTTTCCACACCTTCTGGCACGGGGCTTGTGGCGCAATGTACCGAGTGTATCATCGACGAGCAGAGGTGAATTTCGCTCTTAATTTGGAATTCCGAACCTGAAAGGCTCACCACCGATGACCACCGAACAATCAACCCGAGTAGCTTAGGGAAAAAGGGCATCGGTTGACGGTTCGAAAGGGTGCGAAGGAGAGATCGGAAGGAACATTCCCATTGCTTTTCCCTTTCGCTCGAGCAGAAAATCCTTTCGATCACCCGATTTTCGGATTATTTGCAGTCGTCTCCCAGCGTGTACAATCGAACTTTTTGTGGGCACTGGCGCTTTGCACCGGGAGGGAAAGGCCAATCATGCTCATTATCGTCAATCGATGTGATTGCTAGAGCAAATCAGTAGAAAGCTGGGAAAGGAACCTCGGTAAAGTTGACTGAAAACATTTCACCACCGTTCAGACACACACACACACACTCGCACACCGGGCATATACGCGAGATGGCATTGTTTTCCCAGCTGACCTCAAACAGATGAACGCGCACGGCTGGAAAATCGGCCCCGAAGGGCTGTAGGCGTTCGGGAAAAAGGCTTTACTCCCTCGCTCCCTTTCCCATCCTTCTCCTGATCTAGTTTCCCTCCAACCCCCTCCCCCCACTTTGGAGATGCTGATGGTAATGAAAGGACTATGCAGTGGATTTATTGATTAGTGGCAGAAGTTTGTTGCCGCAGTTTTCCGCAACTTGGCAAGGGATTTGGAAAGTTGTGATACACCGTGCAGTGGGAAAAGGGTGGTAAGGGGATAGGAGAGGGAAAACAGCGAAGCGAACAAAACGTGCGGACAGTTCATTAAGGATGGAGAGTTTGTTAAACTTCACTGGGGCCCCGTGTTGTCGCCTTCGCCACATTTGCCACGTACGTATGAGCGGGGAAAATAAAGCGGGGGCCGATTTTAAGTGCACTTGCACCCACCGGAATTTGCCTAATCAATAAACAAATTTCCACTAAGCACCTGCTGCCGGCTGCTTTGGGTTTCGCTTGGCACGACACCAGATGTGTGCCCAGAACGGTGGACGAGAAAACAGCCAACCGGGAACGAGAGGTGCTTTGGAATGCATACGAGCATGCTGCAACACTCCAAACACCGAATCATAGCACGAGCATCGATTTTCCTCGTGGCAAAATCGCATTCCGGTTTGCTGTGGGGAATGGGAGGTGGATGCTTTGTTTCACTTCACACCGGTCACTGGCATACCACCAAGGATGGGTGAAGGGTGTGAAAAGTAAAAACGGGAGAGTGTGGAACGAATGAAAGACAAGTGATTTTGGTGGTCAATGATTTTGGGCGGAGGGCTGCGTTGAAATTCCAAACTCGTACAATGAAATGCACTTGTTCCAGAGGTTTGCATTGCATAAGCAATTACTATTTCATTGGGTTGCCAACCGCAATTGGATTGGTACATGTTCGTGCTTAGAAATTGAAGTTTTGTTTCATTTTTGTATAAAATTTACAATTTCCTTTCATCGTGTGTTATTGTCAATCTTCTGTTGCATTAATGAACATTATTCCTCTTTTTTAAATTTGTAAAAATGTTGTAGTTTACAACAGTGGGAGTATCAAGAGTTCTAGCTATAAAGGTTCTCCGGGAAGTCGCGTAAGCTCCCCTCTGAATTTTCAGAAGATCTTAGACTTTTGCTTCCCACCGATACACTTTATTGACATGTTATCAAATCTGGCATGGTGAATGTGGTACATTTTGCTACTTTAAGCGATCTTAGGCTTTTATTCCGCATTACAGTTTTGCAGAAGATTCATAAATTACAGTTTTCAAAGTTTTGCGTTCAGTATAACATCTCAACTCAAAACACCTGCCGTGACTGTCAGAATTATACTAGCTTTAGTTTATATAGTCTTAGCAGTCATGTACTTGTGGACTTTACATGAAACTAGCAAAATGATTTTAGCCTCTGATCGTAAAGAAGATACTCAAACTGCTTTGCAGCTGATCCATGATATTAAAATGACACCAGACGATCCAGCTAGTCCAATCTTTATGAATGTCTATTAGCACAAAAAAGCATGTGTTAGACCTAATCTAAGATGGAGTGATGCTGTTGAAGCCTTCAAATCTAAGGGGAGTCGGTCATACTTTAAGCTAGTATGCTTTTATCTTATCGAACAAATATCGATTGGAAAGATTTGTTTGGTTCTGCCCGAAACATTTGATCTGCTGTTATTGTAAACTCTTGAAACAATGAATATTCCAAACGATTCTTCATTTGGGCGGAAAAATTTGTATAAAGATGAAATACTTATTTATCGATTGCGAATTAAGTGATCGTTTTCATTAAGCGTTCATTAAACGCCGAATAAGTCAAGTAAAATCTGAGAAATATGGGTTTAGGAAAATATTTTAATTAGAATTTCACAGCCTAACTTGGAATGTCAGTTTATATGGAACGCTAGTGGCGGATAAGACGCCAAACGTCAAAACGCAAAAATAAAACTAGTGGAAGTTTTTCAAAGATTCCACTGGGGTCTAAAAATCTAGAGATATAGCGAATTCAATCTTTTTTATTCAAGGGCTGGTTGAAATCTGTAGTGCGTGCTGGTAAATTAAATTGCTAAATAGTGCTTAGTATTAATATTCTTCGCAGGCTTAGGTATGATTGGCCAAATTTTATTGCTTTGATGCTCAGGCTGCTTACAGTTCAACTACGGTGCTAAATAATAAAACTTTGTTAAGTTAATTTCATGAAAATGTGTAAAATGTTTAATAAATAGCTTTTTACCAGTTTTATAAATTTTCCTAAGACTTAGACCTTCGAATTATTCAGGATAATTTTGAGTCTGGAAGTAAATTAATAATATTGTGGTCACCTTATTCGTTGAGCATCTGAGCAAGATATGATTCTTAAACAGCTATCATCTTCCCAGATAATTTTTTCCATGCACTTGTGTGCAAAATATGTTCCGAAATTTTAGACATCTTTTTGAGCATAGTACGCTACTCTTAGAAGTCCATAATTATGTATCATCATCTATGTCACAAGAACATGCTGGACGTCTCGTAATATCATTGTTGTTACAATTTATCCTTAATAAGCTTATGAAGTTTTCATTTGGTCGAAAATTTAAAACCACCACCGTATGCAACCATTGCATTACACCGAATAGTTTGCTTGAGATTGATCCGTATGTAAACAGTACCGTTGCAACGGACGCATCTTTGTCAACGGTCCAGTTGCAAAAACAGTTCCTGCAAACCGATAAGTCCTTCCGCTTTCAGCCTCATCGGTAGCTTATGCGTCGGTCGGCGCTCGGTAATGGAATGAAATTTTGTTGATGCAAGGATTAAAGTCCCCGCAGTGTCTTTCACTTCATTCTTGCCGCTTTGTACGCTCCTTAAAATGGACATCAATGCTTGGTAAATTTGTTTCCGAGCCTGCACGAAACTTGCCTCTTTACGGTAGGTGTAAGCAACCTTGAACGCGGTTGCTCAAACATTGACCCGCGGGCTGATCGATGGACGCATCGTTCAATTCGTTCCCACATTCGGCAAATGCAAGCTAGCAATTCA